>OX359285.1:19144976-19692476 GCA_947179155.2 Hedera helix
AAATTGAATCATTTGAAAACTTTTTATGTTTTTGAAGGTCTATGCAAGTCATATATATGTTATATGTGCTAAAACAAGTGTGGGAATCAAGTTTTATGAAAAAAGGACCAAAAATAGCATGAAAATTGAAAAGAAATTTTTTTCAAATTCTGCAGCACTGCGCCGGGATGGGATGTTTTGAACTAAACACTGTGCTAGGACACAGTGCAACTGCAAGGACTAGTCGGCGCTGGGGCGAGGTCCAACCGAGAAGATTTCACGGCCAGCGAGATGTCCAGTACAAAACATCTCACGGGGGCGAGATGTACTGTTGTTGGAAAAAAATTAATTTAATCCAAAATGAAATGTTTTAATATTAAATGATAGAGACATGTATTGTAAATCATAAATTGATAAAAATGATCAATATGATAGGTATTAAGATATGATTGAACAATGTGTTATGTGTTAAGGGTTATGTAAAGTTAAATGATAGCTTGTATAGCAAGATATTACATACAGATGTATATAACTAATGCACGAGCCAATATTATGGTTATGTAGGACATAATCGGGATAAGGTATTATCTATAAACGTAAACGAGGGCAAAGACAAGTGTTCTTTCCGAACTCTTTTTTGTAGTTCCTTGAACAGTGAATTATGTCATGCATTCTTATGAATCATTTTGAAGTTCATTCATTATTGAATTGTTTTTTAGAAAGGTTGATACCAATCTTAACCTGGTTAGACATATGTAATAATTTGTATTGAATTCAAATATTTATTATTATATTCTCCAATCCATATTGTTGTGAAGCGGAATCTATGAAATGCTGTAACAGAATAACCTTGATAAAAAGGGGAATAAAAGTAAAGAAATGAATATATGTTTATGACGTGATTGCGTCGCTAGATATTTATGTGGTGTACAATGTAAAGGTACGATAGGCTGATCACCTAGAGTACACATCTGAAAGGAAATGCAGTCTTATGACTGACCTGGGCAGAATCAATCTTTGTGATTGGTATTGTTCTTAACGAGTTATTGGTCTTGTGACCATACAGCTAGCAAGATTCATGTTTCAAGTTAATCGTTCAAATATTCATGTTATGTTCTTAAATTTTCATGGAACCTTTAATGGTTCAATCCTATTGTAACAAATTCTATTTCATTATTCTGAGATATCATGTCATTATTTGTTTATGTACTTGTTGAGTTATTTTATGCTCATTCTTGCTTTAACATGATATTTCAGCTAAACTCGAACAGACAGAAGGGCCAGGGACAGATAAAGGAAAGCGAAAGGCTGGCAAGCAATATTTGTATAGTTAGGGAATTGTTGTAGATATTATAATTTTTGTAATACGTCAGATTGTAAATGTTTTGTAATGTTTAAAGGTCTGTAAACCTGGGTTAGTTATGTATTAATATCAATTAATTTTTATTATTCAGAAATGAATGATTGAGATTGAATGGTAGAGTAGTATCGTGAGCACTGAATCTGTGGTTCGAGGGACCCGAATTTGGGGGCGTCACAGTAATTTTTTTGTTTGGGCATCCACCGTTGTGTAAGTGAGCAATGATAGTTATACCTGGGTTAATTAAGAAGTTGGAGAGCATGGATGCTAAACACGAAGAACTCATGGATGAGTTGAAGAAGATAAAATATGACCAAATGTAGTTAATTAGATAGAAACATCGATTTTAGTATCATAAATAAACATTCAAACCCTATAATGACAATAATAAAAAACATAGTTAGAGTTAATAAAGAGAAAGAACCTCTTAGCTCTGAGACAGAGAAAATACCTTAAAAAAAAGTGGGAAGAGAAAGATACCCATTTCAGATTCTATAATACTTTTGGTACCCTGTCCTCCATTTTAAAAGGTTTTTTCATTGATGAAAACTTTTATTGAATTTGGGGACTTTTGTTCAAACCCCTCTTTTTTCAACTCACCCCAAATAAATTGTATTGTCAGTATCATAATCACATAGGAGAAAACATATAAATCCATGAAATAAAGATGGAGAGATAAAGTTAGTATTGTTAATCAAAAAGAGCTTCTAAACAACAGTTGTTGAGACTTTTGAGAGAGAAACAAACAAATGCCAGAAATAAAGAGAGAAATATATTATTGTATAAGAGAGAGAAAAAGGTTTTAAAGGACTTGAAAAAGAATATTAATAGCAAAGGTCCTGCATTTATACCCTTGCCTACATAAAAAAGAGAGCACTTGGATATAAAGTTTTATTTAATTATTGATTTTATTTAAAGTGTTTAAATGATTTTACCCTTAACAGAGGTACTCCAATAAAGTGAATATTGGGACTCTTAATCACTTTTAACCGATAAAATATCCACATGATGCATTTTAACACGTAAATAAAAACTTTGGGGGTGTGAGGAGACACTTTTAAAAATTTAGGGTGCATCAGATATCTGACATATAAACTCTAAAGTGTAAATTGTACTTTAGTCTTACTAAAATATAAGTGTAGCTATATTTCAAATATAAGTAGGATTTTTAGAAGGAAACTATTTTCTTACAAAAATCACCTTATCAATTATTAAATTATATTATTGTTATTAATACACACACATGTGTGTGTGTATAAAAATAATACATTAACTAATAATTTGATTCAGTTATTAAATTAAAATTTAAAATATTTAAAACAAATTACTCCTTTTAATAATATATTTATAAAAAAAAATACAATAAGAACTAAATAGTATCTTGATTGTATAATAAGACCGTCTAAAATAAAAATAACTAATACAGTTTTAGAATCAAACAATCATAAGATTATCTTATCCAATATTAATTTTGATTATTATTAAATACTAAGTATATATTATATTTATAATATAAGTAGGATTTTACTATTATATATATATATATATATATATAAGAAAAAAAAATTCTTATAAGGTATCTTACCTAATATTAAATGGTTACATTATTAAAATAACAGATATAAATATAATATGTTAACCAACAATATAATTCAACTATTAAATAAAAAAATAAAAATTAAAAACATTAAAATTATCATATGTTTATTCAACCGAGTAAAAAACTAAATTTAGTTATATATTTTTAAAAATAAAAATAAAATCATAAGATCGTTAACTAGATATTAATTTGTTATTATTATTAAATAAGGTTTTATAACTATTTAGATAATATAGTTTGAAAAAAAATAAATCTTTATAAAAATCGTCTTAACTAACTTAAATTTGTTAATATTATAAAATATAAATATACTTTTATTTTAAGTATAAGTTAATTTTATTATTAATTGTATAAAAATTTTAGAAGATAATTATTTTCTTTTAAAAATTATTTTACATAATACTACATTATTACTATTATAAAAATAAAAATATAATAACTAATCATATAATTAAATTATTAAAAAAATAAATAATATTCTTTAATTTGCACAAGGTGTACATAGTAATCAATAATAAATAAAACTCACACTCACAAAATAAAATATTTATAAAAATATCAAATTTCACCTATAAAAATATTAATTCTCTTAGGCTATGTTTGTTTACCAAATACATACTTGGGATTGGATTATTTGTATTAATTTAAAGCTATTTCTGATTTTTTTATCCCATGATAAAAGATTAATAGTCCTTGGACTGTTTTTTTTTTATTCTCAAGACTATTTATGAGAGATTATATAATCCTATGATGAATTTGAGATTAATAGTCTATCTCATTTTAAGCTATTAAATGGTTTTATGATACTAATATTCCAACATGAAGGACTAATAATCCCTCGTCATAGGATAAAAAAATCAGAAATAACTTTAAATTAATACAAATAGTCCAATCCCTAATATGCATTTTACAAACAAACATAACCTTAATATACCCAAAAAAAAAAAAAAATTAAAAAAAATAATCAACGCAGCGCAAGTTTTGCAAACAATCGCGTATGCGTGGTCCCACTGGACCCCACTTTCTCCCTCCTCGTTTTGTATCCAACTCTTCAACCCCTTTGCAAATCCATAACCTCTTTTTCTTCCATGTTTGTTCAGCTCAGAAAGCAAAGCTAATGAAGAAGGGGAAACTATACTTATTGTCCGCAACTGTTGTTGCTCTGAGTTTGTTACAGTTCGTTCGGTGCCAAACCGCCGGCGCCGACGACTACAGCGGTCAAATTGACAACCCTGCGGTGCTTACTTACCTAACTCAAGTTGTCTACAGTCGTCTCTCCAATGTCACTTCTACAGTTCTCACAAGTGAAATCAGCTCTCGATTGAGCTTCTGCATTAAGGATCCGTATGCATTTTATGTTGCTGAGATTTGTGCACTTTTTTAAGGATTATTTGAAGGTTTAAGCTTAATTTTATTGTTTAACAGGGAAGCTGATTGGGATCGCGCGTTTAATTTTTCTTCTAATTTGGACTTCTTAACTTCTTGCATTCAGAAAACTAAAGGTACAATCCTTCAAGATTTTGTTTCTGTTCTAGTTTATTCTTTTGATGGAATTCATTTAGAATAGGGAAAAAGTCTTCCAATTACTTGGCTAACAGTAACTTTAATTTTCTATAGTTGCACTTTAAATTGTAGTAAATTCGAAGTTAAAAAAGGAAAAGAAAAGAAAAAGTACTCACTTCCTCTCAATTTGGTTGTTGCAATATAGTTTTACCGGTTCTAAGAAAGTAATGTGATTAGTGTAAAGGTTGTTTACAGTACCGGTTTGGATCCTATCCAAAAGTTATTCTTTTTTCAAAACATATTTTTTTTTTTTATAAACACATAAATTGGTAATAGTTCCAACTAGGGGATTGGGTGCATCGAGTAGTAACGGAAGGAGGCACAACTAATTAGGATGGAAGGGGTGTTTTTAGATTCTTTTTTTTCCCAAAATAGTGCTTCCGTGCATTGGGAGAGAAGGGTTGTTAATTCTATGCTCTGGATTTGCTTGATTCAATTGTCAATGGCCCATTTGGGTGGCAAGCTTTCTGGAAATAGAAGATTTAGGCTTCGTGTTTATTGGTCTCTAAAGCTATCACCATCCTCCCTTTTTATTGCAGTAGATACATGCATTTTCTTCATTACGAAAGCATGACATTTGAACTGGTATATTTCCGTTATGATTTCTAGTCTTTCATAGCTTACTTTGGGCTTCAACATGTTCTACAGGTGATGTTACAAAACGCTTGTGCACAGTAGCTGAGTTAAAATTTTACTTCAATCATTTCTTTGAATCAGGGAGTATCAATTATCTAAAGCCTAACAAAAACTGTAATTTAACCAATTGGGAAGCTGGTTGCGAGCCAGGCTGGGCATCTAGTGTTGTCTCAGATCAGCAGGTTGACTTAAAAAATTCTCAACAAATACCTGCCAGGACTCTGGACTCTCAGCCTTGTTGTGAGGGTTTCTTCTGCCCTCGCGGCATAACTTGCATGATACGTAAGTATATGACAATTTCTAAGATGCTTTCTTTTTAGTGATTGCAAGAGGATTTTACCAGCTTGTATTGCATGCCTTTTAACATCTTCTTCCCCACTCCAAAATGTACTATGAAAAGTCACCTTAAAATCATCGTCAAGGAGTTCAGTTTCCTTGACAGTGGTGTTACAGTTGTTTCATAAAGAAACTACTGGCAGTTGCCATTTTTAGGAGTTATATACTCCTACTTTATACCAGCGACTATGATTTTATTCTTCCGTTGTTCACTGTTTTATAGTTTAGCATTTTGTACGGTTATATGACTTCGTCCTTCTCAGGAATGAAGGGGGCAGGGGGCATTTGGTCTGCACAAGGGGTATGGTTGTGAAGTATGTCAACTGCTCATTGAGTTGCAGTTGTGTTGTCTCTAGGGTAAGATAACTATGGCATTTGACAACTTAAAAACCGTAGGATTGTGCTCCCTATACATTGTTTTTGGGTGGCTTTTGGATATTAAAACTTGTACATTTCGTGAATGTCAGAGAGTTGGAATTGGCCTATCATGGCTAGTCACATTCATTCACAATAGAGACCATATAAAATCATCCTGGCAACTTTTTAAGTATTAACCACCTCATTTATTGATAAATAGAATTTTTAAGTATACATCTCGAAGTTCCAACTCTATTAAAATTCCTGAAGACAAAATACTCCATTTCTAGTCTCAAGTAACTATCTAACTCATTATCCGTAGAATACATCAAAAGAACCTTTTTAGTCAGTCTTCAAGTTCTGACTTTTCCTTGAATGCACTGAACATAACTTCTAGAAACTGCTTATTTTAAATGATAAGAAAATGAGCTCAACAGCTTAGGTATAAAAGAATACACAATTGTATAGAGAATAATAGTTTCAATGCACACTCGTCATATGTTACATTTAGGGCTGTCAACGGACCGGGTTTGGACCCGGACCCGATCCGAATCCGATCCGTTTAGTCGGATTCGGATCACCTCTGATCCGAATCCGATAATAACCCGATCCGATCCAATCAGCCGAATTTACATATATTTTACTATATATTTAATTATGTTTTAAAAATATTAAATGTTATAATTAATAATTAATAATTAATAATATTTTAAAAAACATTAAATGTTATAATTAATAATTAATAATATTTTTAAAAATATTAAATGTTAAAATTTGCATATATTTTATTACATAAATGACCCGGACCCGATCCGAATCCGATAAGGACCCGACGGATCGGATCCGGATCACCCCCGATCCGATCCGAACCCGACCCGTTGACAGGCCTAGTTACATTGGCTATTGTAGATGTGTAGTCGTATTCATCGTGGTTTCACATGACAGAGATGCATTGGGTAGTTTTTCGACATTTCTATTTCGATCTGGCCGAATAATGTGTTCAATAATTCAATTTTTTTTGTAGTTATTTATTCAGCTTTCATATATTGTTCTTACTTATGTACATGCTAGTATCATTGTGTGTCCCTGCCACTACAAAAAGGATGTGTTAGTATAAGCGAACTATATTCAATACTACTAATGTGATGCAAGTGAGCGTGTACGAAAAACTAGCTACCATTCTTGAATAGCATGGTCTGGTTCTAAGATAACTCAAGTGTCAGAGCTGTGTTATGGGTGACCTAATTACACGGTTCATAAAGCAGTTGTGGGTTGTGATGCAAGTCAATGTGCACGAAAAAGCAGTCATAAATTTTCATTTTTTTTTACTTTTTTGACCCTATCATTGTGTGTCCCTTCCACTACAAAAAGGATGTGTTAGTATAAGCGAACTATATTCAATACTAGTAATGTGATGCAAGTTAAAGTGTACAAAAAAACTAGCTATCATTCTTGAATAGCATGGTCTGATTCTAAGATAACTCCAGTGTCGGAGCTGTGTTATGGGTGACCTAATTGCACGGTTCATAGAGCACTTGTGTGTTGTGTTGCAAGTCAATGTGCACGAAAAAGCCGTCATAAATTTTCATTTTTTTTTACTTTTTTGACCCTATCATTGTGTCCCTGCCACTACAAAAAGGATGTGTTAGTATAAGCAAACTATATTCAATACTAGTAATGTGATGCAAGTGAACGTGTACGAAAAAACTAGCTACCATTCTTGAATAGCATGGTCTGGTTCTAAGATAACTCCAGTGTCAGAGCTGTGTTATGGGTGGCCTAATTGCACGGTTCATAAAGAACTTGTGTGTTGTGATGCAAGTCAACGTGCATGCAAAAGCCGTCATAAATTTTCATTTTTTTTTATGTCTTTGACCTTATCTACCATTAGATTATCAAATTTCTATGACAACTGCCGAACAATTTGAAACTTGGGGCCTTAAAAAACACTAAAGGTACAAAGAAACCAGTACTTGCATGTGAAAGATACTGTTTTGATGATAAAAAAATAAGAAATAAAAGTCTTTAGAAAAATTAGGAAAGAATCCTCTTCCATAGGATTTTATATTACATATAGTTACTTTCCTTTTGACTTAAATTCTTTTATGCATACAAAAGCCAAACGAGATCGTCTGGAAAAAAAATAAAATTTGCCTATGGCTAAACTCTCGACCCCGAAGGTCGAAGCCGAAGGTCGAACCTGATGGTCTAAGTCAAAGGTCGACCTCCCAAAGCCGACCTCCCGAAGTCAGATTTAGAATCAGAACCTTAAGTTTTAACTTTACTATTTTGGAATCAAGTTAAGTTCAACATATTCCATGAACTTTAAACAATCAAGTATTTTTGAGTTGAACAAAAAGAAGGCAAAAACTTCCTCTTTCTCTCTCTTTCCGCCTAGATAAAACAAAAATACTTTCTTTCTGCTTCCACTTCACCTGAAATTATGCAAAACACAGTTTTCAGCATCATTCTAAATCTTTCTTCTATGTGGCAAGTAAAATTCTATGTATTATTTTGAAGGCCACATTAGCAGGAAAGAGAAGAGAAAGGAAAAACTGGGAGACTTATGAACCCTTGGATCAAATATTTTGAATCAAATTAATCCTAGCCATTTATTCAAAATTCTCCGTGCTTATAAATATTGATATACCTCATTCATTCCAAACTTACGAATCTAGAAAAAACAAAATACTGCCCACAATTCTCTTCCAATCTTAAATTCTTAAAACTAGATTCCGAGTGGGGTATAAAGTGAAAAAGAGCAAGAAATATATAAATTGTTATACATTCATATAATGCTCTTCTACACATCTTAGCACACACACTGTTTTATATATTGTGCTAACATATCACTTTCTTATTTGTGTTTAAATAACATTTTTACTGCTATAACTTATATATATATATTAAACACATCAAGCACAGAATACTAACAGTTTTATTCATATCATTGTGCTTTATTCAAGTTGTTCATTATTGATTATATCTATACACTTAAATTAATAGCTTATATATATCAATCCGAACTTTATACATAGTTCTTTTGGAAAGTGAAAAACAAGTGATCAGACTTTCAGTAACTTTTCTTTAATATGATTGGTATCACTTGAAAGTCGTGAACTGTAATACTTTTTAGTTAAGTGATACAAGGAAATATTTTCTCAAGATTGGATAATTCTATCCTTATAATTATTGTTGAAAAATAATTATCCTTTGTGTATAAAAAGAAGTTTCGTATATAGTCCTCTATTTGAGAGTAATAAGCAAAATATATAAAACATTTGATTTATAAAGCGTAGTAGATTGATCTTCATTGAAAGAGTTAATTTTACCTTATAAAAGTGTTCTATATCAACCAAATTGATCAATAGACATAAACTGCTATATTATTTGAGATCATTGGTTTAGTAATTATTTTGCAGGAATTAATCTTAAACTGACATTATCTGTCATCCTGTAATATTTGACATATTTGTACTTAATGTGTTATCAATCTGCTTAATGAAAGAAACATTTTATTAAAGATAACAAATCATTGTAAACAAAAGGAGTAGAGCTGAGTGTTCTTCTAGTGTGTGAGGAATTGAGTGATTTTTGTTCCAAGATCAAGATCTTAGAAAGTGCATAGGTTTGGGTTTCTAAGTGAGTGAGAAAGTGAAAAGATATCAAGTTCCAAGACCTGCCGAAGAAGGAATACAAGACGCTCTAGAAAAGGGAATTTGCATTCTTAAAGAAGACGATAGTTGTTCCAAGACAGAATCAGTTTTGTAAAGGTTTTTCTACCTTGAGTGAAGGAGTTTACTATTTTTATAATGGGAAAATCCCAAATCTTGGAGAAGAGTTTGGGGACTGGACTAACTATATATATCGGGGAGATATATATAGTAAACCAGGATACAGTGACGAAGCTAAATAGTGGATTGTGGGGTTAATTGACCCCACTCAATTATTTTTTTGTTTTATAATATATAGTAAAATTTAAAATTTTTAAATATTATATACGAATTGACCCCATTGAAATTTTGTAAAATTTGTAATATATGGGTCAAATTAAAAATGTATAACTTTCTTACTTAAGTCTCAAACTCATATCATTTCTACCTCTTCTATATATGTATATTCATATAATATTTTTAAACTAATTAATAATATATTTTATATTATTTTTTACAGAAATTAATTATTTATAAATAATTTGTCTTTAAAAAAGTCTAATAGGGCTCAATAAGGTGTATATATACATGTATATAAATATATATAGAGTTAACAATTATTATATTATTATTGTAATCAAATATATATTTTATATATGTAACCTGAAAGTATAAAATTATTGAAAAAATTTAGTTTGGGGGCATTGCCCCCGAACCCCCGTTAAATTATTTATAACCTCATAATAATTTTGATTCCATTGAAAATTAATCCTTGCTTCACCACTACCAGGATATATTGTTGTGTTCTCTATGTTTGGTATTTATCGATCTTTTTACTTTAATTCACTAAAATATTTAAATAAATATTTTAACAAAGTCATAGAAAATATACTTAAAATTTAAGAAGGCCAAGATTTTTACAAAAGCAAATTAATCTATTCACCCCCCCCCCCCCCCCCCCCCCCCCCCTCCATAGATTAATTATTACATAATCGGACTTTATCAGCATGAATATCCAAGTCCAAAGTAGGGTGAAAGCGTATTGGTATTCTCTAAACTAGTACAAAGTTGGTGTACGCATCCCCCCCCGACCCCAACCCCCCCCCCCCCCCCCCCCCCGACCCCAACCCCCCCAACTCTCTATTTGTAAATCCAATCGACTAATCTGTGAGATTTATTGGGATGCTATTTTCTATGTTGTCTTAAAGCTTGCCCATTAGGGTCCTATTGCCCACTTGCAACACTCGAAAAAGCTACTGGAGTATGTCAACCGTAAGTTGAATCTGTTCATGATGAAAAACAAGTAAAATAATCTTTTTCAGATGTCCAATGTTGTATCTCGTAATTATTGATTGATATCTGCAGATACAATTATCAACTACCTCCTGCACGGACAAATCATACTTGTGGTGGAGCAAATATTTGGGCAGATATTCGTAGTAGTAGAGAATTATTCTGTTCGGGAGGATCATATTGTCCAACAAATACACTAAAAAATTCTTGCACCAGCGGGTATTTGTCTTTTCTACCACTTCCAGACTTCCACTAACTGTATTATTTTGCTAGTTGCATTATGTCATCTGTAATACTCTGCTCTTTAGTAAGAAGGTCAGTTGTGGACTAAATGAGCCCTTTGTTTTTCTCTTATACCATGTGTCCAGTCACTTATTTTTGCCCTCGTGCCATTTCTAATGCTAATACTACTCTTTCAATTTCAGGTATTACTGTCGGATGGGATCTACATCTGAAAAGCGTAAGTTTTATGCTGAAGTCTGCCTTATCATATGCCGCACAGAAAAAGAACATTTGATTTGGTCAAAGTGACAAATTGATGTAGTCACTATCTATGCTTATACTGTTTTTGTTAATAGACCCTCTAACCTGGATTTTGGAGTTTGTTTAACTTCCATTGTACTAGTGGCTTCATAGAGCAGCTGACACATAATGATAAACTTGTAGGATGCTTCAAGCTGACTTCCTGCAAACCCAACACCGAAAATCAAAACATACATGCATACGGAATCATGCTTATTGTAAGTTCATTTATATGCTTAAAACCACTCTATTATCTTGATAAGATTCCCTTTTAGATTGAATGGTTACAGTGTGATTCTTTCTTAATAATTATGCAAAAATTAGACTTTCACTTTGACAAGTAATTTTTGAACAACAGTAATAGCATTAGCAACATAACAGTGTTGCAGTAGTTGTAATAGTAAAAGTATGATATTTCTGAGGTTAGTAAGTTATACAGCTATGTTTATTAGTTCTCTAAATATGATGATTAAATCATAATAGTCATGTGGCCTTGACAGTAGAAATGTCAGAGTGCCAGATACTAAATTGTACATTCTCCTGAAATTATGTGTAAGATGCCTGGCTTTGTCTTCTCTTCCTATTGGAAACAAGTATACCAATAGGAAGTTAGGAACCCTTGTGACCCAAGCTAATATAGATATAAAAACTCATCGCTCCTCATTGCAGGTTGCTTTAAGTACTCTCCTTCTCATCATTTACAATTGCTCTGACCATGTTCTCACCATTCGGGAAAGGAGACTTTCCAAATCTAGAGAAGTGGCAGCAAGAAGTGCGCATGAGAAAGTGAAGGCACGTGAAAGGTGGAAATCTGCAAAAGAGGCTGCTAAGAAACATGCAGCTGGATTACAAACTCAAATATCTCGTACATTTTCTCGGAAGAAAAGTGTCATGCATCCTGAACTAACTAGAATTGAAATGGATGATGAGCAATCACTATTTCAGCACCAGATAACTTCAACAGAATCTCAGCAATCGTCTTTTACTTTTAAAGGAAATAAAACGGATATGAGTGATCAAGTGAATATGATGCATGCAATTGAAGAAGATCCTGATAGTTTCAGTCTGGAGAGTGGTTATAAAAATATAAAAAAGAAATTACCTAAGGAGAAGAAAATTCATACTCATAGCCAAATATTCAGCTACGCTTATTCTCAACTTGAAAAAGAGAAAGCTCTCCAGCAGCAAAACAAGAACCTCACCTTCTCAGGAGTGATTACAATGGCTACCAATACTGAAACAAGAAAAAGGCCTGAAATTGAGATTGCTTTCAGGGATTTAACCCTTATTTTGAAAGGGACAACCAAGAATATTTTGAGGTCTGTAACTGGGAAAGTCATGCCTGGCCGGATAACTGCTTTCATGGGTCCATCGGGTGCTGGAAAAACAACATTTCTTTCTGCTTTGGCAGGAAAAGCAGTTGGGTGCACGATTACTGGTTCAATTCTTATCAATGGAAAGGCTGCATCAATTCACTCATACAAAAAAATCACTGGTTTTGTGCCACAGGATGATGTTGTGCATGGAAACTTGACAGTAGAAGAGAATATCTGGTTCAGTGCAAGGTGCAGGTATGTGAATATAATTCAGTTGCACACTCCTACTGTAACTTTTGTCTAATACCTCAATTTAACTAATCACTTAGGTTTGTCAACCTGTAGTATCAATTTTACAACTGTTAAGATAAGCATTCATCATAATTGAACAATTTTACACCATGATTCTGGTTGTGTCAACGTATAATGCTGAGAGTTGCGACTCCAGATGTAGAAACCAAAAGCAACAGGTAAGCAATCAGCAGTATTAAATATAAGCATAACAACATAATTGTTTGAGTTCAAGTGCAACGTGATTTTTTACGCTAGTTTTAGAGAAAATTTATAAACAATTAATAACCAATTTCCAAATTCTTTACAAGATTTTCATTCTATTGTGGATATCTTATTATGTCTCACCGCAAGTCCAAGCAATGCATTACCCTAGCTCAACAAATTAAAGCATGGTATTTGAAGTTCTCATTCTGGTTTGACGAATACCAGAAGCTTACTTGAGCAAACAAATCTCAAGGGCTATAAGGGGACTTATTTGGCTTAGTTTTGCGTATTTTGATATCAACAAATTCTGATCATCATACCTTTAGAGAAAATGCTTGCAAACTAATCAGTAAAAATAACCGTGTCATCCCCTCTATTTCTGTTTATTCACTTACCAAAGTTGCAAGAAATCTGCAACTAGCCAAGTGATGATATCAAGATCCCGCAGTTCTTTAAGACAATTTGGCATTTCATGTGCCATAAAGTATTGATCTTCCTTGAGAAAGTCAAAAAAAGAATCATGTTTCTAAGTTCATCCATTATATACTAAATGCTCCAACAAATGGGTTACCGCTGCAAGTTGTCTTTCAAGCTAGAAACCACATTATATAAAAGAAGTCTAACTTGTGTTACCCAAAACCACTTTTAAATATGTCTTCAACAATTATTATTTTTATATCTGTACTTCTGCATGTGATTCATCTTACAAGTAATGGGAAAATGCATATACTTAAACAACGCCCTAATATCGGGTAAGAGCCCTCAACATACACCAAATGTGGCTGGTGTCTTTTGCCAATTACTGTTTTTTATTCTACGCAAACTAATGTTGTACATGAGTTTGATTTTCTTGCCTTATTTTCTTCTGTTAGCATTTATTTTCAGTGGGTATCACTTTTGTGAAGGCGTGGAACTATGACTAATGCTCTTACTTGTTCTTCACTCCAATGCTATGCTCTCTACCCTGATAATTCTTTTCCTATATTGGACAGTCATTTCTTTACAGTATTGACCTGTTTTCCTTTTCTTTTAATTTGTGAAGACTATCTGCAGACTTGCCAAAGCCAGATAAGGTTCTGATTGTTGAAAGAGTTATTGAATCCTTGGGGTTGCAGACAGTACGGAATTCCTTAGTTGGAACAGTAGAGAAACGAGGAATCTCCGGAGGCCAGAGGAAGCGAGTAAACATTGGGCTTGAAATGGTAATGGAACCTTCACTTCTGCTCTTGGATGAACCCACATCTGGTTTGGATAGTTCATCTTCTCAACTACTTCTCAGAGCACTTCGACGTGAAGCTCTTGAGAAAGTGAACATTTGCATGGTTGTCCACCAACCAAGGTAATCTTTACATTGACAAAACTGCAATTGGAGGAATGTCTATCTGTATTCATCCTCTTGTCTGTTCCTTGTTGTTTTATGATCTAAAATCTCAGTGGCAGTTGAACAATTCAATTTGATACGAATGCTATTATTATTTCCTTTCTATGTCAGAATAATAAGTTGGACACCTACCTATACAGACAGGCTCAAGAATTTCCCGCCTTTACTTCTCAAGTCTTTTTCTTTGTGCCATGAGAACAATTTAAGCTTGCACATCTATTCTGTTATTTTGAATGCGATCATCTTAAATCTTTCGATGTGAGAAAGTAGAATTGTATATGATGGACCAACATGCATTCTATATTAGCAGCACTGTCGTATATATTAAGTGTTTAGATTAGTTTGAACTGTAAAATGATAAACCTTCAGACAAGATGAAAATCTATAAATAGTTTGCAGGGGCTACAATCTTAGTGGAAAGAAAAAAGCTTAAGGTGCATTGAAATATGTTTTAAATTCACAATTGAATGGGCATTCTATTTTTAATTTTTAATTTTTAACTTAGCATTATAACTAATATTTAGTAAATTTTCTTTTCAGCTACACCTTATTTAATATGTTCGATGACTTGGTACTTCTAGCAAAAGGTGGTCTTACTGTTTATCATGGACCAATAAGGAATGTTGAAGAATACTTTGCAGGAATTGGAATCAATGTCCCAGAGCGTGTTAATCCTCCTGACTACTTTATTGACGTTTTGGAAGGGATAGTTGAACCAAATTCGGGTGTGAGTTATGAGGAACTTCCTGTCAGATGGATGCTTCATAATGATTATCCAGTACCTCCTGATATGCAACAGAATTCTTCTGGACTTGCTATGTCCTCAGCAGGTTCAAATGTTGGTGACCTTTTAAACTCTGCAGATACAATAACTGTTGAACATTCCTTTGCTGTGGAAATGTGGCAGGATGTGAGGAGTAATGTGCAGTTGCAGCGAGACATTATACGACACAACTTCTTGAGGTCTAAGGATTTATCTGACCGTAAAACTCCAGGTGTTCTCCTTCAATACAAATACTTCCTTGGGAGGTAAATAGCTCCAATCCTATCAATTATGTACTTCTTTTCATCCTTCTTTAGGGTTCCTCTGCAAGATAAACACTGTTTTCTTCTGTTCTTTTAAAGAGACCAAGCAGGTATGCTAATAATATTAATAAATTACATTTTTTGGTGCAGTATGCCCTGCTGGATAGTTAAAATATAAATATATAAGAGGATGAGGTTGCCTAAATTGGCCCCACCCACGATTAAGTTTTTTATTTGACTTCCTCTGGGATGTGTTTTTGCAAATCTTATACTTGTAGTTCGTTTCGAAAACTCAGGGTCAACATATTAAAAGAGCAGTAGGGTTTTGAGATAACTATTTTTTAATTTATTTTATGAGGTGTATAATGTTTCTTTGTGTAAATAAGTGAATGGTGTTATTTCTTGTTCATAAACATTCTGACATGCCAACTCTTGGTTAGACTTTCCAGCAAGCACACCGTATTGAACTTTTTTTATTGCATTAATGTGTAATACTTATGTTAATAGATTTTGGTCTAAGACTAATATTTAGTTATGTTAGATGTGCATAAGGGTGATGATTTTTAATGGTTAAATTCTCATTACGACGAGTAATTGCATTATGTAATTGTGTTTCATTAGTGTTTCCTTTCTTTATGCCGATAATATTTACAGAGTTGGTAAGCAACGACTACGCGAAGCTAGGATTCAAGCCATAGATTACCTCATCTTATTACTTGCTGGAGCTTGCTTAGGATCTGTTACTGAATTCAGTGATGAAACCTTTGGGGCACCCGGTTATACATACACCATCATTGCTGTTTGTAAGTTGAATGCTTGAATTCCACTCAGCAAGCTATTTTTATATTAATTTTCCCCTTTAACTTTGTCAAAACCGAGAATCCGAATGGGCAGAAAAGTTTGTTGACTACCACCGCCTTCTTTCTTGTATAACTTGACATGAGTACTCTAGCTTTCCTCCTTTTGGGGTTAAATACAGGCGACAAAATTATAATTTTGGAGTAAGAATTCATAGTTGGTCAACTGTTACTTTAAAATATTATAAACTTACTACATAGTACATACGTAGTTTCTCTTTTATTGCAAAGTCCATTTAATATACTTTTTGCTTATTAAAATATTTTTTGTTTCAGCTCTTCTATGCAAAATTGCAGCTTTGAGATCGTTTTCTCTAGACAAGCTACAATACTGGAGAGAGAGTGCTTCTGGAATTAGCAGTTTTGCTCATTTTCTGTCAAAAGATACAATAGACCATTTCAATATAGTGGTTAAGCCTTTGGTGTATCTATCAATGTTTTATTTCTTTAGCAATCCTAGGTCTTCCTTTGGTGATAATTATGTTGTCTTGCTCTGCCTTGTGTACTGCGTGACCGGTATGGCGTATATCTTGGCCATTTTCCTTGAACCTGGTCCATCCCAGCTGGTGAGGAATAGAAGCTGTTATGAATTTGATTTTCCTCAACATTTTCTTTTGTTGAGTTTCCTCAAATTTTCATTTAAATCCTTTTATAAGCTAATTTCACTTTCTGCAGCTTTCAGTGGTTCTTCCTGTTGTTTTCACTCTGATATCAACTCAGACTAGAACTAATGAAATTGTACAGAATCTGGCAAACTTGTGCTACACAAAATGGGCCTTGGAAGCATTTGTGATTGCAAATGCAGAAAGGTATAACAATAATCTCTCTCCTAGTACTGTGAGACATCTTTATCTTTAGGTTAGCTGCGTTTGATGTAAAATTGGCTTGAACAAAGTTCTGAATTTTCAGTTGGTACGTAAGTGGAAAGTTTGGGAGATGATTGATGCTGTGAGAAGTGGTTTAAATGATAATTTTGGGCTATATTGGTCTCCAGTGGAATAGCCAAATGTGATTCGTTTCGGCACGAATGGATAGTTCTGTGGGAAATTGAAAGAAGAAAATATAGGCATACACCTCAGTTTAGACTTCATACTCTAGAGAAGATTCAACATACATCTGAAATATATTTTCAAAAGATTTCCTCCATTACTTCCTGCACAAAACAGGGAATAAGTCGACATGTACGGAGGGGTAAAATTTGTGACCAAGAAGTGTTTAGCAAATAGTGACCAAGCAATAGTTTAAGAACAACATTTGGACCTTTCCTTGGAACTAACCATATCTAACATAATTGAAATCTTGCAAGTGCTCTCATAACAGAAACAACGAAAAGAACGCACAGCAGGCCATTAAACGTTCCAATCACAACTGGCCAAAAAACCCATAATACCATAACCTAACTAAGCTTTGTTCTGGTCTTATTCTAGGTCAATGTTTCATTAAACAACAGCTGCATTATCAGTTGAGATATGTACCCATGTATTCGCAAGGGGTATCGTGCAATTTGTATCTTAGGACCCAATGTAGTATTGGCAAGGGTCATCATACAGTTTGTATCTTAGGAGCCCACGTATTCGCAAGGGTCATTGTACAGTTTGTATAATTGGATGGATCTGAAGAGCTAGTATGTTAGCTCGACTCTGAGACTGAACTAAATTCTTCTAAGGTCTTCTAAGACTTTGTAGCATTTTTATCGTTGTATGTTGGGCTTTCTTTTCGTTATATTAAATCTCATCGGTCCATCAGATGGTCATTTTGATTTTTGTTCTAAGTGCGTCTTTTAAGTTGATTTTCTTTGGCATGACTTCAAAATAAGAATAGTAATTAGTAACCAAAATCGCTAGATGGAGATGAAGCTAAAAAGTAGGTTTTTTTTTCTTCCTGAACTTAGGCAATTCAATGGATTTTTTGTATGCAATCTTTACACTTAACATGTCATGGATTTTGGTAACGTATGTAGTTGTATTCATATAGTTATCGTATATTAGTGAATATAGAGTATATCTACATACAAATACACTGTCACTTACACAAAATGGGCAGTGAATTGTCATTTCGGCAATATTCCTTAGTCTCATCCCTCCCTCTCTCTCCTCTTTAGTTCTTCCCTAAGCTGTCATTGTGTAACCCATTATTTCTCTCTCTAATTCTTGGAATCCAACGATGGCTGAATCATACCCACATCTTCTCTCTTCCTCTCCTTCAAAATTCAAAACACAGGAGTACAAGTTTTTGATGAAGAGAAAAATAAAAGAAATGGGTATGGTTCAAATAAATCTCAATGATGGAGTAGCGACAATCATCTTCAATTAGAAGAGGCGAATGTATGTTGGAGTTGAAAAGCACTCCTGTTAAATCTAATTGGAGTATGTTATTAAAGATGAACCCAATTGAAAAACATTGTTCCAAGTCAACTAGGACTTTCTTATTGTTAATCTCTATTAACACATTACACACATAACTGCATTTATTCTATGTTCTTATATTGAACTTAGAATCTTTGTGTTCAGAATTTTGGTGAAGAGGAATTGTTTAAAACTTTAATGAAGAGGAAATAAGATCATGTAATTCTATCAGAAATTGCAGAAAGAAATTAAGAGAGTGAAAGAGAGGTGGATGATCATGTAATTCCAGTGCAAGGAAAGAGAGAGGTTGCTCATTTCATTAAACGGCAACTCCACTGCCGTTGTGTAAATGGGTGTGAAGTGGATGTAGATATAGATCTATTCAAATTATTATACATTATGATTAATTTAGATAAGAAACTCTCTCCTATGAGCTATAAGTCACGGATTCATTCGCAGAGTGCACTTGAGCAAGAGCGCCACTGTTTAAAACACATAATCTAGAGCGTCATGTGTAATATATATTACTCCCTACATCCCACTTTAGTTGCTATTCTTTCTTTTTCACAATGTTGCAAAACAAGCATTGGGTCAGGAATTTCACGTGTTCAGAAATCAACTCACTATCTTGCACATTCTAATCTGTTGGGTAGAGTGAATAGCTTAAGCTTGGAGAACATATACAGTCTTCTCAAGGACTCAAAGATTGTGAGGCCAAAAGGCGCTTCTCTTATCACATGTTTAGCTTGTTGCGATGTGGGATTGACGTATTAGGGACATGTATTGTTTCTTTTTGGTTAATTGATGTTAGGATCATAGTTTTCCATTTTTAGGTGAAACCATTATACTCTTCTTGTTAGCAAGGGCATTTCACACATGAACATAGGGCATTTAGTGTTTTCCTTTTAATTGCTTGCAAAATGGAAGGATTATTTGGAAGGTTCTGAACAAAAAGCCCACCCCCCTAAAAAAAAAACTTTAAAACAAATAATACCTCTGTTTCAAACTAAGATCATTTACCTTTGTATTTGTTGTACTTTACTAATAGATAGGCAAGATATATTTTGGAGTATGGAGTATGAAATTACCATTGTTTCAAGTTTCTCAAGCTGCCTTGGGTTTTCCTTTTTTGTTTTGGAATTTGAATCTGGTTAAGTTTGTGCAGTTGGGGTAACAAATGCAGTTTACTTCTTGTTCCGCCATGCGGTCCCAGGTTTAACATGGGGGTTACTAGAGCTTAATAGACATTATTATACCAAATTAAGTCTTGGATTAAGAAACTGCCTAAAAAATGGGACAGAACTAGCTGAGTACATGGAACTAGTATGCCACGATTATGTTATCCTAGACAAAAGGAATTTCTGTATAATGTAATGTAAACGACAAAATTATCAGAACAGATGCGATTTTTAGCTTAAAAAATCGTTACTGCATTGAATTAATGACTTTCTACTCACAGGTATGATGGAGTGTGGTTGATAACTCGTTGTGGCGCACTTCAGAAAACAGGCTATAATCTTAATGATTGGGGTCTTCGTATATGCCTCCTCATCCTTCTTGGTGTAGTTTGTCGGATCATAGCTTTCTGTGGTATGGTGACTTTCAGAAAGAAGTGAAGTCGAACTGCCATATTTGTTGTACCATTCTTAATTACAAAAGCATACATCGAATTGTGAGACCCTTGTATTAGTCCATTTCTATAGCAGCATAACGGGAAGGATCATCAGAGGAGTTTGGTTGCAGCCAAAACTGGTATACAAATGTAGAAGACAGTCATATAAGCAATTGTTGTAGTTCCTAAGATTTAGTCGGGGCTTTGGATACTTAAGGTCTGTTATGATTTGTTATAATTTTTTTCACAAATTAGAAGTTAATGTATAGGCATTTTTTGTCTCTCAGGAAGAAAACACCTTGTATATTGACACGCTAGCGTTTATGTAGGTATATTTTCTGGATTGGTTATGTATCAAACTGAGAAGGCACTGAGATTGCTAGTGAATGAAGAATAAAGCATTTTTTTTTGTCGTCTTTTTGGCAATTCCCATTCTTTTGTACACGGTTAAGTTGAACTACACCTTTGAGCTTATAAGAAGCTTTTCCATAATTTCGATCAATTATCAGAAGTACTGAGTTTCAAAGTTTTGAGATTGTCTTTGCTTACAGTTACTAGCTTTTTCTGCGAACTGTTGCTTTTAAAAGATATCAACTGTTGTCGAATAGCACAACCCTATTTATATGATGTTTTTCATTGAACGAATACAACATGCCACCATTAATATCATACCTAATACAATAACAATTTTATGATTAATGTCAAGTGTTTCTTTTTCACATACAATTTCTCAGATTCTCACTGGAGATGCTGCATTCTCTCTTTTCTTTTTCTTTTTAACTTTCTTTTAAACTACCTTGTTTGTTCGCATAGTAATATGGAACATGAGAATCCGGTTCCCTCACTTTTTTAGTTCCTCACGATTCATTCATTGACAAGGTTCTTCTACACATCTCTCTGTGCAGAGTGATCATTGTAAAGACGCAAAGTAGCGTGTGCGGCGTGTAATGGCAGCTTTTGATAGTTGGTACCTTAGGAATCGCTTGATGCAATACAGAGGGAACACCATCCACAGCCACTTGATTGGGTGCATAAACAGCATGATTGTCATGTTTGATGCACGACTTCATGTATTACCTACGTTGATCCAATTTAAGTAACTATAAATCTACAGAACTTCAAAACTAATAATCTTATTATTGTCGAATGAGATCGGAGGAAAATACCCAAGTCTAGCAGATTAGAAACACAATTATAAATTGACAACCCGTATTTTCCATTAATTTAAAAGAAAACGTTTGATCTGCAAATTTTCATGTGCTGGTTGGGTCTTGAGGTGTGAACAAAGAGTCAACTGAAGGGTCAAAGGAAAAGTTACCTAGTGTTGCCGATATCATGACGCAGATTCTCATTTCCATATCATGTCCCCTAAAAATTGAAGAGCCGGAACCCCTCTGATTTCTACATCAACCAGGGGTGTTTTCGCCAACGTCTAGCTAGAGAGTTCTGGATCACTCTCAATCATGTTGAGAGCACGCATCTGATCCTGGATATGTTAACAAAAATAATGAAATTGTCACTTTAGTCCTCAGTTCTTAGCTAATATTAAGGGTACATTTGGTTGTTAGTTTATAAATGTATCGCTAATTTTGGAAGAAAGGAGCAATAATGATTTAAACTACACACATAATAATTCTTGACCATGGAGCTTTCTATATATCAACTGTTTAGCTATTGGATATAGATTATACCTTTCTTTTCATTTTACAGAACTTGCACTCTGATGCCGATGGGGTAAGAACCTGATTACCAATAAGCCTCTCGACGGGAACATTTTCCTTCACAAGGGAAGCACGCAACCTTGACGACTCGCTAATTGCCATCACCTTTAAGAGAATAGATCGAAAGTGAGAAGGAGGTTGTAAAATTTTAGTATAAAATTAATGAAGCAGATAAATGTGAGTGCCTGCTATTCAGAGTTGATTTTGAAGAAGCTATAGGGAGTTAAAATGGCATTTTCAATTGCAAACAAGTATGTTGGTTAACTCAATGTTGTCCGAATTTTATATGACAATTTACGTACAAGTATACACAATTAACAAGTAGTAATAAAATAATAAGTTAGAGTATTGTCCGACACATAATTATTACTAATAAATTACAAGTACTAATTTTATATCAATTCAATTTTATTTAAACAATCATAATTAAACTATAGAAGTACTAATTAAAAACTAAAACTATTAAACAAAGACTGAATTACCAGATTAAAAAGCTTAAGATTACAATTTTTATAAATTTCTTCACTCTCCTTTCGGTTAATTAATCAAAATAAGTTGTTAACTGAGAACTCAATATTATTTATTTAATCTCTTCCGGTGGCTATATAAAAATATCTATTCAAATTAAGTCACTAAATCCCTATGCGAAATAATTTAGAATAGATCCATTAAAATCAAATTCTCATAAAAGTTGCATACGACATATAGATATATTTATATCCTATACACAAACCCAGCTATTCAATCCTGAAAAGAATAAACTATACGCATGTTATCATATTCAGATCTAACCCTATAACTCATCTTTCAATTTCATCCAGAAAAATCATATTAATTGCTAGCCAGGCAACTATGTAATACGCACAAAATATGCTAATCAACTCATATAAGACCTCTAATAACTGAAAAAGAGAGCAAATCAATTTAAACTAAACATTATGTTCCATTGCAATTTTAATAAAAATTTAGTTCATAATGTAATTAAAGAACATCCTCAAATAAAATAGCATCTTCAGATTACAAAATTAAAGGAAAAGAGAGGAGAACAAAAACTACACACTAAGCCTTTAATCCTTGATCTCCTGTGCGTGCTTTTCTTTAGATTCTCTCCTTCAATTATCTTCGATCATTGCTTCTATATGATTAAGTATATCTTTTACAACTCCATATCTAGTATATCTAAGACTCCTTGAAAATATAAAACTTAAAACATCCCAATCCAAGTCCACATCAACTTTTATGCTAAAAAACGCGTCAAATCCCTACCTCACTGGACCATGGTGCTGGGGCAATGTAAATGACCTAGGAACCGGCAGTGGGATAGGAATATATCTATATGATATTGAAAATATAAAACACATAAGACTGGACTCGCCCACAAACTATCTAAGATGGGGTAGATGATTCCGGCATCTAGGGATGAAAATGATCCCGAATTGATTCGAACACCCTAATGCTCAAGCTCGACTCGGATCAGAAAATTTGTGTTTAGGTTCAACTCGAATTCGAATTGATAATTTTCAAGGCTGCTCAAGTTCAACTTGATGAATTACTCGATACTACTCGGCTCGGAGTTACTCAACTAGTTTTCACAGCAAGTAATTCGCGAACCTTTCTATTCGAGCTCAAGTTTGAGATGGATCACACTAAAATGAGACATAAAAATAAAAACTTAGAAAAACTTAAATTTCATTTTAATATAAAAATACATGTATTACAAAAATTACAATGATAAATTTACAATATTAATTATATTATAATACAATTTCTAGTAACATCATTACATTTATCCAATCTCGTACATACACATCCCCCTCACTTTATTTCCAACGATATTTGCAAGAGCTGTTTATACTTTATACATTTACCCAATATTTGTATATCTACAGAAAGTGACTAGTTGAGTGGAGGTTCACCCATGAAAACCAAAGAGGCAATGAGCCTAAAACAAAAATGAAGAGAGAGAAGAAGAGAAGTGATTTACAAGGATCAACATATCTTCTAACAAGTCTAATTCCTTATTCCCAGTTTTTAAAGATGTATCATCCATTTGTAGTATAGGGCAAGTCAGCCATATGCAATGCCTGTAAATGAGCCAAGCTCCAATGATGGCAAAGACTGGTCCCTGACCAAGCAAAGAGACTTTGTTAAAGAATTAAGAAAATAATAAAGAAAGACTACATGAGATAATAAATGTATTGATCTATAGTAAGACTCAAAATGCATTGCTGCAACTCAATTTGAGAACTCAAAACAACCCAACAAATAAACTTATTAAAATGTTGATAAAAGTAATTATGAAACAGAATTTGGTGAAATAATGTTCACCATCCCACCAACAACTGGCTCTGATGTGTGAAGAAAGCTAGGAAAGTTATCGAAAAGTCCTATATCATGATAAAAATGAATGAACCATATGCTCTACAAACTTGAGGCCCGAAAGTGAAATCCAACTGTTTCAAGCCAGAGGAATAGGCAGAAGAGATTAAGAGAACGCCATTAACATGCATACCTTGCGATAATCAAGTATTCCTTCAAAAGGGAGCTCTAATTCATCATTTATAATAACAGGAATGCACCCACTAGCATCAAATAATCTAGCAGATGATGGAGTATCACCAGCTGGACTTATGCAGAAAATAGACCTGAGCACCAAAGAAGCAACCAAATATAATACCAGAAACATAAAAGATGAAAGCTACATGGTGAAGCTTTTGATGACATTTCAATCTTATCCAAAGGACATTTGTTGCACACTAAATGCTATCACCTAATGCAACAACTCACTCTGAAAATAATACAAGAAACAGTTATCCTCATCTCAACCATTCCAAAACTTGCACACAGAAATTCCCAAATAACGTTATTTAAGCCATTTAACTAAGATATAACTTTAATCCTCCACTTTTTTATGATTATAGATACATCATCTGATGCATAGGTTATTCCCAAATATTATGACAATAGTATAATACAAATGAGTAACCAAACACACATACTTTGATCGTAAGAAAATAAAAGGAGACCTGAGAAGATAACTGGAGTATTTGGCACTTGAGATGGTCCAGACGGGTCTTTAATCAAGCTTATGATCTCATTGTTACCTCAAACAAACAAACAAAAATAATAATCAGAATCAAAAACTAAGGATACAACATATGCATGCACAATAAAATGTTATAATTATACATATATAAAACAATCAATCTATACATATATGTATATACCAGTACCAGAAGCATCAAGATGTTCCATTTAATAAGATCGAATTGAAAGCTAGAAGTTAGGGTTTTAATTTTTTTGATTGGGGATTTTTGGTATAGTAAAAGTTGTTTGAAATTGAGTGAAATATTAAAGTTATGCATATATACAGATTACTTGAGCGAAAGAGAAGAAGAAAATATGAAAGAACTAAAACATTTACATATTTACATTTCGTCATCGTCAGTTCGTCTTTTAGGAAATCAAGAATTTGTGATTCTAAGTTTGAATTAATAAATTTTCGTGTATGTAGCCTCTTTTGTGGAATGATTCAGACATTCAGTCATAAGTCCCAACAAATCTCGAGCCTACAAATCAGTACTAAACGAAGATACGAGGTTGGCAAATAGATGAATAGGAAATTAGGAAAACCTTTCCACTTCTTTTTGAAAATCAGAGACTAAGAATCGAGTATGTATCGAACCAATAAAAAAGTTGCTAGGGTTCATCGAGTAAGGATAGAGTATGGATCAGATGAAGGCAGTGTACTTGAACTCTAAAACGAGCGAACTGTGTGTTGCTCACATTCGATTTCAGTTTTATAATCCCAGAAACGAGCTTGGCCCACATTCGGCTTGAATGCCTACCGAATCCGAGTCTCAAATCATATTCTCGGGTCGAATCTGAGTCGAATACCGAGTAACCCGGACCGATTTTCACCCCTACTGGCATATAACCACTTGATAATTTCCTTATTTACCACCTCCTTCATGATATGATTTAACCTGCGTTTGTTGCTCAATCACATGCTTAGTATCATCTTCAAGCAAGATTTTATACATGCATATCGAGGGACTGATTCCCCTATTATCCCCTGTGGCGCTACTCTCACCAATCATAATAATAATAATAATAATAATAATAATAATAATAATAATAATAATAATAATAATAATAATAATAATAATAGTAATAATAATTAATAATAATTATTATAATTCTAATAATAATAATAATAATAGCAATAATAATTAATAATAATAATAACAATTATAATAATAATATTAATAATAAAAATATTAGTAATAGTAATAACAATAATAGTAATAATAATACTGATAATAATAATATCCATAATAATAATAATAATAATAATAATAATAGTAATAGCAATAATAGTTATAATAATAATACTAATAATTATAATAATAATAATAATAACAACAACAATAATAATAATAATTATTATTATAACAGTAATAATAATAATAATAATAATAATAATAATAATAATAATAATAATAATAATAATAATAATAATAATAATAATAGTAATAATAACAACAACAACAACAACAATAACAATAATAATAATAAAAACAATAATAATAACAATAATAATAATAATAATAATAATAATAATAATAATAATAATAATAATAATAATAATAATAATAATAATAATAATAATAACAACAAAAACAGATATAACAATAATAATAATTATTGTGGTTATGCGGTGAATTATGATAATTGTTATTGATGATTGTAAGTTTTGTAGACATGTTTAAATTTTTCGGAATATCTATTTTTAAAGGAAAATTAATTATTATGGTGGTGTTGTGAATTATGATAATTGTCATGTATAATTGTAAGTTATTTTAGGTTATAAGACGTCTTTAAGTAATGCAGTATTTTTTGAATTTTAATCTAATTTTTCGTTACGTCGTGCCTTCAGGCACGGACAATTACTAGTATATATATATATAAAATAAAGGGGGAAAAAAGAAAAAAAGCTATTTCACTCTCTCTCAATTTCTTTTCTCTACCAACTTTAGAAGAGAGATTGCAAACTGAAGTATTAATAAATTATTTATGTATTTGTGCATAATTACATATTCTGTTATTGTGTTTATTCAACAATAATCACAGTATTTGTTTTTTTTTTTAAATCACAATATTTTATTACAAGATTGTGATTTTAACTTTCTCTCTCGCTTTATTTTCCAGCCAATCATACAAACAATATAATGAAGGTCTCAATTACGAACACTCGTCCATCCAAACCTAATTGATTCCATGGATACGGTAGGAATATTAAGATTTGCCTACTCAAAACAAACACATTTCATAAATAAAAAATTATCGAACAATATTATATTTTTTTTTAAAATTATTGTTGAATTTTGTTATGATAAAAAAGAAAAAAAATATATTATTATCATGTCTACGTATCAATAGAATATCTTCATCGGAAATTTAAAAACATAAATATAAAAAAAAATTAAAAAATATATTATAGGTATAAAAAAAAGATATTATAGCTGAAAGAGTGTTTATATGTATTACAGTCTAGACTAACGAAATTTTGCTGGTTCGTCTATATCATATTTAGTGGTCAAAATTTTATGAAAATTATAATTTTGGTTTAAGTAGTTCATCTCTCGACCACATCATATCTTAATGACCAAGATTTTATGAAAGTTATAACCTTCTAGAATTTGGGGTTCGGAAGGCAACGGTTTTTTTTTTTTTTTTGGTTCTCCTATCTTCTCTCTCTTCTTTCTTTGTTATTTCTCTATTCTTTTAACAATATTAGAAATGTATTCGCAAATATTATAATTTTAAAATTATAATTTTAAGACAGAGATTATAATTTTAAAATTATATTTATTTATAAGAATTATATTTAAGGATAAAATTATTAATTACAAAATTTATTTATTTATTTTTAAATTTATACTTAGAACTATTAGTCTAGAGATTATAAAAAGATAAAATTATTAATCACAAAAAATATCTTATTTGTTTTTAAATTTATACTTAGAACTATTAGTCTAAGGATTATAAAAAGATAAAATTATTAATCACAAAAATATCTTGTTTATTTTTAAATTTATACTTGGGACTATTAGTCGATTATAAAATAATTTAATAGTCTTGAGATTATAATTTGTGATTGAATATGGTATTAAATAATCCTCCATATTAAGAGGGTATATTCAATTAGGATTTTTAAGTATTTATAAAGATTTTAAAATTTTGATTGTATTCAATTAAGACATTTAAAGAGTTTATAAAAGTTTAGTGGTATTCAATTACAATTTTTGTAATATCTTTAAAAGTTAGATGATATTGAATTGAGACTTTTACAAAGTCTATAAGAGTATTTTGGTATTCAAAAAGTCAAAGATTTTTTAAATTTCTATTAAATGGTGGAATTTAACAAACTTTTATAAATATCAACTTATATTCAAAGTCTGCATGAGTCCAAAGATTTTTAAAACTTCCAAATATTTGAGAAAAAAAAAATGAACAAAGAAGTGAGAAAAAAGAACGCTTCAACCTTTCACATACATAAAAAATTTCACTCCTAATCTGCTCTATCATCAACTTAGTCACAATTTCATCTTGAGAATCTCACCTACATACATGTATTATCAGGGTTTTTTTCCTCAGCCTCACCTACATGCATCTTGTGTGACGACCCTGAATCTGGGTCCCTCAAACCTCGGATCCGGTTCAACACTAGTACTACCTTTTTTCTTATTGTTCATGAATTACAACAATATTATAATTGCTAAATAATCATTTATTTACAATTTTACAACATTTCTTTTTATTTCAGAATCGCAATCTTTATAGTATGTCTCAATATCATACATGATACGACATTCTATTACAATTAATTTGAGTATTTAACACTCATACTACATACCAACAAATTCTTATACTGCACAATCATTTTACCTGTCCAATTCGAACTGATATCTACAATAGTCCAGTTAGACCTTAAGTGAATGTAATATGCATTCTTATTTCTTGATCTTTATTAAAAACATCGGATAACTTGCACTATCTGAAAAATGTTGATTTTAAGCAAGAATGAGCACGATGACTCAGCAAGTTTAACAGTTACACATAACACATTACATGTTTCACATATTATACATGCTCTGCATTTTATTCTTACATCATGCATTTCATGTTTTTCCTTTTATGAATGTTTCATACTTCTTATGTATCATATATAATAAACAACTGCATATAGCAAATCATGCTTCATATTTGAAGATATTTCACATGTAACCATATATTATATTGTTCACATATCACAAATATCATCAATGTATCATTCTATTAACAATTTAACATCATATTATAGCATAGCAATGCACATAGAAACAAGTTCTGAAAAATTTGTCTGGTTCGCTTTTACCATTTACACTTATTTGCGTCTTTCGTTCAACTTACAATTTATATATAAAATCGACATAATCATTAGTTACAATGACTATTAATTGGTCATAACTTAAGACCTTAATTTCAAATTATTAACTCTTAATATGTCCGACACATGAACCTTTAGTTCCGGACAAAAATCCTAGCCCAAATACAGTTCGGACATATCAGGTACGCTTAACCAACTTACGCATTCACTACACGTTCTCCGCGCGACCCGCTTTTAATAAGTTGGCTAAATTAGTCAAAATGGACTATTTACATTGGTTTAATTCAATTAAACTTTCTTCCTTTACATAATTTAATGATTTGGACATTTAACAATGTACCAAATATCTCAAAATATTATCTACCTTTGATAATATACAAATACATTCAAATATTATTAACCATTTAATAATATTTTAATCATTTATTAATATTATTAACCATTTAATAATATTTTAATCTCTTACTAATATTATTCATCATTTAATAATATTTTACTCACTTATTAATATTATTAACCATTTAATAATATTTTAATCTCTTACTAATATTATTCATCATTTAATAATATTTTAATCTTTTATTAATATTATTAACCATTTAATAGTAGTTTAATCGCTTACTAATACTATTCATCATTTAATAATATTTTAATTTCTTATTAATATTATTAACCATTTAATAATATTTTAATCACTTATTAACATTATTAACCATATAATAATATTTTAATCACTTATTAACATTATTAACCATGTAATAATATTTTAATCATTTACAAATGTTATTAATCAATTAACATTCTTTTAATCTCATATTAATATTATCAACCATTTAATAATATTTTAATTCTCTTTAAACAATACTAATAGTTAACTTTTTAATTGTGTTAACCTTAGTCTTTATCTTAAACATTTAGCTACCCATTAGTTACTAATAAACTCCATATATTGGTTTAGTATTCAAACTTATTAATTTTACACTTATTTCAACTTAAAATTTCATTAAAAACTCGACCCGGACTGACCCGACCCGACCCAGACAACTTGGACATTCTGATTTAAATGTCGGGGCACTCAGAATAGGCTAATCTGGGCGCCGGGGCATTCAAAACAGAACACAAAATCCTAATTTGGACTGTCCGACCTCCAGTCACTCCGACAATCATAACTTCTTCATTTTAAAATATTTTGGGGTTATTCTTGAATCCATTCTCATCATAATTTTCCCCTCTACAACTTCTCTTTAGATCATAAATCCAAATTCCAAATGGAAGTGGACTAAAAACTGCTCACAAGGACAAAGTGAAAACTAAAATCACAAATCTTTGGTTTTAATGGTTCAACCTTGAATAAAATAAACTCTACACATCCAAATAACACCAACTTAGTGTTGTTGTCTTTCTAACTTCTTGTTTTATAATATTTCATGGTTCAATCAAATTTTTAAAAACGTTTGACAAGAAATTTAAGATCGAACCATCTAGGGTTTTACCGGTAAATCGTTATATGAATTTTTCTTCCCTTTATTTGCGTAACACACATACTAATACATGTATTAACTATATCAAACCATGAATATACCTATATATCATCTTTTTAGACTTCTAGAGTATCAAAATAACTTTCGATCGGTTAAAAATACTTTTTCACTGTTTAAAACATATATAGACTATAAAAATGAACTAAAGAAGGTTTAGAACACTTTTGAACCTCTTATACATAGATGCTCTTCTTCCTTTTGGTATGAACTTAGCTTGTGACTCCTCATTGAATATCCTCTAGCAATCTCCTTGGTGATTCTCAATCTCACAAAGGTTTGCTTACTTTTTCTCTAGAGCTTCTTTCTTTTCTCTCTTGTTGCTCTAGCAAAATGTTTAACAAATATAACACCTAGGTGAAACACTCTATATATAGCACTTCCTTAATCACCATCAACTTTTACTAATCAACTAACATTGGTCAAATTAGGACTAATCTAGGCTTACTATAGCATGAAATGACCACTTGATAGACACTTTGATTGACCATATGAATGACTAGGGTGGTTGAGAAGTTGTTGAACCATTTTACACTCAAAATTCATCCAACAAGCAAGCTTTACATCCACGTGGGCCCCAAAATTCGGGATTGCTCTATAATTATACCAATTTGACTTTATTTTTATGTCATATATATTCATATATATACATATTCACCAACATCTATACACACACACACACACACACACACACACACACACACACACACACACACACACACACACACACATATATATATATATATTGACTAATCTTTGACTTCATTTGGGCTCCACTTTGGACTTAGGAATTAAATATATTGAGCTCATTCATTTAATTTGATTGATCTCAATTTATTTATTACATTGGGCTAACATTAAAGATCATATGTTACATTTAATTAAAACAAGCATTGTGCTAGTTTAATTAATTACATAGACTAAGGTTTAATTAATTACATGGACTACTAGGTTAATTTATTTAATTTAGTTTAAAACCTCAATTGGACTTATATTATAATCCAATTAGACTTGATTTAAATTATTCTACCACATTGGGTTACTCAATTAACTCATCCATAGTTAATTCTCATCATTATATTTACTTACGTAGCAATTAACCAACGTTTGGTTAATACTCTCTCTTGTCTACCAACTAGGGTTATTTAACTAACCCTACATTAGTTAATTTTCTACGCTTAACAATTTTTGAAATTATTCTCCTAACGCATTGACCATCATTTGACTTTAATGTGTTTGGGCTACATGGATTACTTTGAATTGAGCTTTCTTATTTAATTACTTGGGCTACCCAACACAACTCACACATCTTCCATAACTTGGGCTAGGTAATTTATTTAATTGGACTACTACTACCTTATATACAATACTTGCCAACACAATTTAATTGTACTTATATTAATTACCTCTTGGACTATAACATTTGGGCTTATTATTTAATTACCCACATTCATGCAAGTATTTCCATATTGGGCTAACATCTATAATCATTTTGGGCTAGTCCACTAGTAGTAATTAAATTACTTGAACTCTTTATAATTACCATCATGACTTAAAATAATTAACATATTGACTTGCTTTAATCTATTATTGGACTCTATACAATAACTTAATAATTAAGTTAATTACTTAATTAATTAACTTATTAATATTATCATTCTAGACAAACATTCTAGTTTTTTTATATAACTTTAACTCATAACCAATACAATTAACCTAATTAATTATATTTCATGATTTTTTCTCTTACTTCATATTTAAACTAATTAATTTATTAGTTTAATTGAGTATTAATTTACTCATCTTCTTATTTGGCTAACAAACACACTTTAGGTATATATGTATATCAATATAACCACATTCACTTCTCAATTGAATTTATTTTCTTAATAAATTCTCTACATGCATCCTTACAATATTCCCACATTTAATTTCTAACAAATAAATTATGTTAAAAAAAATGTTCACCAATTTTCTACACATCTCACTTCGATAACTCTAGGTTTTAAACCATAATTTTTAATTAATTATTTCAAATCTTATTTATAATTCTTGTAAATATCTGGGATATTACATCTTGAGAATCTCACTTACATATATGTATGTATTATCTGTTTTTTTTTTCTTGGCCATTCATAATTCAAATAATTAGAATTTAAAAATACTTTATTTTTCAAATAAAATTGAAAAAACCAAAAAAATATATAAGGATGTATAACATCTAATAGTTGACACATTCGTAATTAAAAATATACTTGGACTCATTTACATATATTTAGGTATATACAAAATTTAAATATAAGTATAGCGTAATATAATTTTTTTTAATAATTTGTTTAGAATAATTTAATTTGAATATATATATTTTTTATTAATATTTTACTACTCGTTATATTACGAATGTAATAGTTACACAATTACCGACTCAATTTCCTATCAAAACTTGCGTTTTTATTTGAAAGCATAAGAATATACATAAATTTTGTAAGAGCATTAAATCAATGTTTAATATATATATAATAATTTAATAGTTTAATCTTATATAATTAGTATTATAATATAATATTTCCAAGATTTATATGTTATTTAGTATCAAATTAAAATATATGAATTATACCTTCCCTTAAAAAAATATTAATTACTAAATATTAAGATATTACTTAATTACCTTCTCAATTAAATATAAGATTTTCTAAATAATCATATTTAGAAACTTTTAGTGAGAAATTAAATTACATAACACTATTTCATTTTAATAATATTTTTAAAAAAAAGTCTGAGTATCCAAATTTATCATAAAATAAGTAGAATAATATGAAGGCTTTCAACATATATATAATCTCATGCTATAAGAATTCAATGAAATAATGAAATTTTCTCTAATTCATGAAGAAAAAAAAAACGAGATGTTGTACACATATAGGGATGAGCAAAAAACGGGTATAACCGAATAATTGAACATAAACGATTTTTTTTAACCGAAATATTTTGATTTTTCGGTTATTTTTTGTATTTCGGTTATATCCGAATTAATTTCCGGTTTTCAATTTCGGGTCTGAATAGTAATTTTTATTATTTCGGATAACCGAATAACCGAATAAGTTTAAGAAAAAACCTCAAGTTAAAACAACAGAACACTTTCTAAATCCCTCCTCTCAAACTCGCATTCAATCTCTCAAACTCTCGTTCTCTGTTTGACTGCCTCTCTCTCTCCGCCCTAACCTAAAATCCCTAAATCTCTCAACAGTTTCTCTCTTATCTCTCTCTATCACTTTGCCTCTGCCTCTTCCTAAATTCGAGTTCTGTCGGCGAAATCGCCGTACACGGAGGAGCAATTGAAGCAATTGGTTAGGATGTTTGATCGGAACGGAGATGAGTCATGAAACCGTCATCTGTAAGATGCGTGTCGAGAGAGTACATGAAAAGACGCACAAGCCAATGACGTTGCTTTTCCCCAAGTCCAATTTTGCCCTCCCACCGGCCGCCACCACCAAAAAGCAAACTGTTTATTGTTGGGTTTATCCAATTTGCAGAGAAGGAGAGCAAAAAGTTGTTGGGTAATTGTGAATCTGTGATAATTGTTTTATGCTAATATTGTTAAAGTGAAAAGGCCAAGATGCGGCAAGGAAGTTGAGAGATTGGAGGGTTGAATTAAGCAATTTTTGTAAATTGAGATATTTGCTTTTGGCCAAAGCTGTTATGCTTCCCAACATAAATAGTGGGTTTGGAGGCTTTGGCCTTTGGGTGTGTTTGCAAAATAAGTTAGCTTCAGTCATGGTAAATGTTTAATTTTAATCATGTTAATATCGGGTATTAACCGAATAACCAAATAGCAAATTCGGTAATTCGGTTATCTCATATTTCGGGTAGTTATTCGGATAGTAAAAATGAACAAATTTCGATTTTCAGTTATGACTATTCGGTTTTTGATTTTTGGTTTTACCCGAATGCTCACCCCAATACACATGAGCTAATTGATATATTAGAAGTATACAAAAGTCTACCATAATCTTGATAAAAAGTCTATCACTTATTTATAGATTCTTTAAAAGTTAATTTAAAAGTATTTAAAAGTCATTAAAATCTACGAACTTTACAAAAATCTGTCACTTAAAAAAAATCTTTAAAAGTCTTAATTGAATACACCCCCTAAGTCATTTTATAATTCTTGGAATAATAATCTCAAGTCCAAATTTAAAAATAAACAAGACAACTATGAGATTAATAATATCTCAAGTGTAATCTTTATAAATAAATATTAACCTTAAAATTATAATTCTAAAATTATAATTCTTACAAATAAATATGCTACTAAAGTATTTATTATTTAACGCATTTCTAATACTCCTGTGGAGTATTTCTCTCTTCTGGAGTATTTTTATTGCCACCGTTCCCAAAACACCCTTGTATTTAGGTGACCAACCACCCTAACAAAACAATTTCACTAACATCACATCCAGCTGCCAAACAAAGGGGAAGAAGAGAGAAGTGGGTTTCAAAAAAAGAAGTAATAATACACCCCTGAAGGGAATTTTCAAATTTGAACTTCCCTTAAAGGACTGAAGTGTTATTTACTTTTTTAAAGCTGACCGGTAAATCTTTGTTGTAAACGGATAGAGATAGAGATGCATCAGATGAAATAGTATTTATAGCTAATGGTAGTTTCCATTTACGTACATATAGTGAAGGTATCAACTAACTCGAAAGGTACAGCAGCAAATTTTCTAAATATAGTGTCCATAAACCCGAATCATGTAAGCTGTAAGCCTGTAACAACCATCAACTTCTGCAAATACAATTAGACAATCTACAGTAGCAAGGTAAAATATAAGCCTAACCAACCTCGGCTTAGCAATCTTGTTCCTGCACCATCTTGATTCCCTCAAACTTCCCCACATAACAATTTTTTTGGTATTCTTATCATAATAATGAAGGCAAATTGCAAATTGGCAATATAACCTAATACTTGACACTTCCATATTTCAAGATTTCTTTCCAGCCAAAGCTTCAAGTGTTAGATTCAAAGTATCGACTGAACCTTTTCTCACCTCCTCTCCACGGGCAGCCAATAGTTCTTCAATGCTCCCTGGCTCTCCAAGCCACCCCAGGTGATCAGCTATCAGGTGTAGATTATCACAGCCACCACATCGAGCCACCACAACACCTTTTTCATATGATTCACGACACATTGTCTTCATGTTTCTGGTTTCACAGACCTTACAAGTAAACATCATGGCAAGATCATGTCGTGGGGATATCTTTAAGTTGGATATGGCACTGTAAGATACAGAAGAGTTCTGATTGCTGTTTAGGCTAGCGAGGACACTAACTAAGTTGGATCCCATCTTCAAATTACAAGTTTCATGTCTTTCCGCATCTTCAATAGCCTGCTTGTTAGATTCTACAAGCGTTTGAAATTCTCTATTACAAATTTCATCTTTGCTAAAGAATGAATTTGCAGAAGGAATAAAACGCATCGAGTGCTCTGAAACAATTTATCCAGAACAAGGCCATTATAAGTTAATAATCATGACAGTCCAAAGATGGTTCATGGGATGTAAAGAGAACTGCAAAGCTGTAGGAAGTTCAACTCTGAGACCAAGGCTGGACAAAAAGGCCCCGACAAACCCAAAGAAACATTTACAATCTGAATACAACTCATTGAACAAAAAAATACAAAGTAATTAGCAATTAAAATAAGAAAGAGCTAGTAAATAAAAAGCCAACTCCCTACAAGACCCTTAATTCTCTCCACTCATCCTATACAAGCAAAAAGCTAGATAATTTTCTTCTAGTGTTTTCTGTTCACTCAAGTATCATGCAGCGTTAGCTAAACTCTAGAAGCTTTTATGGATGGTGCTAGTGTTGGTGCTGTCACAACACTATTACTTGTATATTGAGTTTATGATGTATGCGTTCTTCTGACATGCTTTGATTTTCATAAAGATTTATCAAGACTTAACTTTTGGAAAAATGAATTCAAACCTCTCTTTAATGGGAAAATAAACCATGACTCTATCATCTTTCAAGTTGTTCCATAACCTAGGACTTGCCATTGCAGCCTTTATAGATAAGCATTATAATTACTGAAGACCCTCCTTTGTTCAATGCATAATCCTCCATTCATAAAACCCGAAATTATCCACCTTCTCAAGATCCCAAAAACATTTTTTTTCTAAAGTTGCATTCAAAGTGATTGTGCACCTAAGTTCACCCAAATTTTAGCTGATTGCAGCAAGCTAAACAGAAAAGCAACATGATGAGCGATAAATTTAACTTAACAATTTGGGTCATACTGAAAAGTAACAAGACTAAACTGATTAATTCCATTAAAAAATCAATTTGGGGCATAATGATTACTTTTAAATTTGTCAAACTAGAAAAGCAACTGAAATATTCTTAAAGAAAAGAAAAGGAAAAACAGAATCACATTTATTTAGCTTTACAATTTGGGGCATACTGATTAATTTTATTTGATAAGCCTGCATGAAATCACAACACAAAAACTGGCACCAATCAACTCGGAAATTACTATCCAAATTTTATTACTCCTCAGCAACAACATCAAACATGAAATCACTAATGATCACAATTCTTAAAGAAATTAGAACGATTCACCCCAAGTTTGATTTAAAAGAAAAAACAATAAAAGGGATGTAATCAAATATTATTAATATAGCGTACCCTATTTGAATCAAACCAAAAGTAGCTCCACAAATCGTGCACTACCCTTGATGAATTTTAAAAAAACTTTAACAAATGGCAAACAATATTTATTTTGAAGAAAATACTTATATTAGTGAAACACCTCAATAAGAAATCCCATTTATTAGAGACCCACAACCCGGTTCCCGCAATCTGCTGCGTAAAACAGTAGCAGAAACAAGAACTTATGTTGCGATTGGATTGAAGGAATGAAATGAAGGAAGAAATAAAATGATTTTAAGGTATTTCAAGTATATGTTTGATTGTTAGTGGGAGTGAGTAGTCTAATATGATGATTAAATTATCATACATATCTATTCAATTGGAATGAATTTTATTCTACCACCTCTCACGTGAACTAAAAAAAAAAAAAGATTGAAATGATTCATTCCATCCGGCAGAATGATTTATACTCCAAAATAATCATCTAATATATAATTTTTTATTATATTCCTTATTTTATTCCATTTCCTCAATCCAAACGTAGCATTACAGACTAAAATCCACTTTATACTACCAGATAACTTTATAAATATCAACTGAAATACAACTAAAAATCTCAATTCCATAGACCTGGCCAGTATTGCATACCAAATTTCCATTTCCATCAATAACTAAAGGCTACATTTCTTTAATTTTGTTGTGTAATTAAATAACTCGAATATAACTAGAATTCATGATAAGATTGTGCTTTCACCAATCACAGAAGATATCAAAACGCATACACACACATACATATATATGTATATATGAATTTCAGATCATATATGAAAAACTTACCGTTACGGACGGAGACATGAGGCTGCTTGCTAAAGAAGAGAGAGGCAATTCGCCGCCGCAACTCTCTGGCCGCCATGAAAATTCTAATTAGCTTCTCCTTTTTGCCTGTTCACAAAATTTAAGGCTATACTCTAATACCGAAAAAGCCCTAGCTTAAATAATATATTTCCCATTATACCCTTTTCAATTGTTCAGATCCCCAATAAATCCCGACCCGATTGCACCATTTTCTTTTTCTTCTTCTTTCTCCTCTCCCACCTGCAAGTTGGAACTTCCCCACTTCACTCACCCACTGGCCACGAACTCTGAGGTACAGTTTTTTCTCTTGTAAAAGACTTCAAGTATAAATATAGCTTCAATTGAATGAATTATGATTATCCCCTCCTTTTTTTTTGATTTTTTTTATATTTGTCGTTTATTTTTCATTGAAATGGCATATAGGTGATGCCCTTGATTCCAATTCCGAAGTATTTACATATTAATGAAAAATGATTAAGTTCTTCTCTTTCCAATTGGATTTTTCAGACCTTCTCTCCTCATCCCAGCGGCATTTTCTCAGCCCTGCTCTTTCATTTCCATATGATTATTTGCAGTAGCCCTAGAAAATTGGGTTTCTTCTTAAGTGATAAAGGAACGTCTTTTCTCTCCTTTGGGTCTCTCTCATCTCAGCCCTTCTCTTTTGGTCTATAAATTCAAGGTTAGTATCCTTTTTAAAGCAATAATATTTTTTTTTTCAATTTTAGTTTTGTTCTTTGTTGTCTGGTGTATGAATTTTGTCTCAGCCCCTCTTATTATCAAATAATTTGTTATTGCTTGTAAGTTATAAGTGTGTTTATTAATTTTATTTCCATATAGATAAAACTGGTTTTGCCTATGTGATGAGTATGAATTTTAGTTTTTTGTATTTGCCTATGTTGTGATTTATGAACTTATGGATGCGAATGCTAGACTAGGAGGCATTTATTATATGAGATGCTTGTGGTTTTTAACTATTATGTTTAAGTTTTATCTTACTCTATTAATAATTAAATTTATTTATCGTAGAAATACATTTATATTTATTAAAATATATAGGGTAAATTTCACTTTACCACCTGAGGTTTGGTCGGGTATTCTAATTTGTTCCATTTTTCCATCATGCAGTCTCTTCTTCTCCATCTAAAAAGCCATAATCCAATTAGGGTATCAAATTTTAATTCAGTTTTGGACAATAAAATTTGTACTAAATCAGTACAATTAGGTTTTAATGACAGTGGCTTTTAATATTTGCAGGTTTCCTGAGTTAAATGAAGATGCAACTGACTCTCGAATTTGGGTAATTATTCCTTTATTTCAATTGTTCGAAAGTTTTTGCTACTGCCATAAATTTTAGTCATGTTACTTGATTCATGTTTTTCAGTATAAATTATGTGTATTCTTACGGTTTTAAAAGTATCGTGGCATTTTTTTTATCAATTTTGTTGAGCTGTAGTTCAGTATATACTTTTGAATATAGTGCTTAGATGGACTATGAGAATTGAAGGGTTACTACAAAAAATAAAATTTTAGTACATGCATATTGTTATTGTTTTAATCTTTAATGTTGTTATTTAAGCCTTGAGAGGTTTAATGGAAATTTGTGTTGTTTAAGCATTGTATAGGTAATGTTAGGATATGTGGGTTGATACTAAATGGGTGTTGAATATGGATTGGTGGGATATGAGATTGAAGCCAAATAATGATTATTATGCTGCCTAGGTTATTGTTAACTATGGAATAAAAGTCATACATGAGTAAGAAATATGGAGATAGATGTTTTGTTATGTCAATGTCTTTCATACTCTTATTTCACATTCTTGATCAATAGGTTATTCATATACCTTTTTCTTTATTTGATGACCTTGAATTAAAAAAATCTTTGCTTTATTATTATTATTTTTTTTAATGTAGTGGAGGATTGGAGCTTCTTTGTGACTCTGTAAAGATCCATAATGTCAATGTTGACCTACAAGCTGGAGAAGAGAAGGTGAACTTCTATTTTTATGAAGCATATGTTATATTATCAGTCTTCAATGTTTACTTATCATTGTGATTTTTACCATTTATATGGTACAGTTAACCATGAAAGACTTGCTTGCTTGGGTGCAAACCAATTTGATCAAGGAGCGGCCTGAAATGTTTTTGAAAGGAGATTCTGTGTAAGTTCGAAGATTATTCTATGTCCTTAATTTGGTGGTGGTGCCTAAAACATGCCACAAGCAATTGGTTGGGTAGTGCCATTTAGTTCAGGTTTATCTGTTTATGTAGATCATATTCATCCATCTTGCTTTGATGTCTCCATTCATGCATCATTAATGTAATGCATAAGTTTTATTTATGTAAAAATACAGCTTGTTAGGACCAGCAATAACTGTGAATAAATTTGCAATGACCAACATGACTATCATACTGTTGTGTGTGCACATGAGTTTTCATGTTTGCTTGACAATCCTTGTCTCTGAGAATTCTTGTGCAGGAGACCTGGCGTTCTGGTTCTTGTAAATGATTGTGATTGGGAACTGAGTGGTCAACTCGATACAACACTAGAAGAGAAGGATGTGGTAGTGTTCATTTCAACATTGCACGGAGGATAAAGTCAAAATAATGGTTTCCATAAACGTTATTTTTAGTAAAATATCTATGTGAGACTCCACCTGTCTTCTGTATGCTTCACTGATGTGTAGCATATATGTTTTTGGACACACCATTGTATTGTTCAACAAGCTGCATTACTATCTCTCTCTTTTTTTTATAAGTGAGCTGGGTGGGTTTTCTTTGTTCTAAGTGTATTGTTCAACAAGACAGGAGGGCAATATATTGGCTTGTAATCTCATTAATATTATGCATACTTCTGTGATTCAGTGTGATAAACTATAAGCTTGTAAGTTATAATAACACTCTGCTCCTTATTCTGCTATTGTTTCTGTGTAGATGGCTGCAGATTTACGAGATTGCGTGGAGTAACTAAGCTACCTTTAAAGAAAATTGAAGGAAAAAGCATTACATTTCTGTCTATCTATACGTTACTAAACTTTTATGGAAACTGAAAAGGAAAGCATTCGAAACCCAAACAAGTAGAAGGCTAACAATTCATCAAACCAACATTAAAACTAACAGGCTGAAAAAATACACAAGGAACAAATGTCCCATGGAGACAGACCAACTAAATCCATATAACTATTTGAAGGCCTTCTTCCATTATTCCCTTCTAAATATGTTTGCTAAGGGTGAAGAAATGTAAGTGGGGCTTTTATAGCCGATGCAGATGATGGGGGCATTTTGAAACATTTTAAGCCTCATTTGACTGTTACAATCCTAGCTCGCTCTGCAAAATATGGGTTGTGTGGATTAAAATCATATGGGTTGAAACTATATGGTTATAGGCCAAATATAAGTTAACTCATATTATAAATTTAAGCTTATTATTATTATGCTCCAATTAAATAAATTATAGGGTTCTTTACATTACTATACAACAATTATAAAGTAATTACAACAATAGTACAAGCATAACATAATTACAAAAATAACAAAAACAGATACCACGTCATAGCTGAAATCAAGGAGTAGCAGTTACAAAAACACATCCCGTCAAAATAGACAAACGAAAAAGAGTCGGATAAACATAAAGAAAGAATCCAGAAAACTTGAATCATTTGGAAACCAACATTGACGGCAAACTCCATTGTCTGCAATTTCGAAAGGTGTAGACCGCCATTAACGAAAAGCTTGAAGCCGAATCTGGTAAATAACCATAAATTAGATTTGCGATGATGTTGGATTACCTTCATATCACGGATCGATTACATTCGATTTTTATACCAAGCAAATTTCATCAATTCGTTGCATGTTTGTGATAGTTTAGTGTGTAAGCAATTTATACAGAACCTGTTTACCTCATGATTGCTTAATTAATTGTACTAATTTGGTTACTATATACATTCTGTAGACATTATATTTGGTCGCCATTATTTGATGATTATAAGTCTTAGTTTGTAAGCATATTGATGTAAACATTGTGAGAGAGTGATTATTTCTTAGTAGAATTATTTTTGGTTACTATATACATCTTATTTGATTACCTTCACACCTTTGTTTGGTTACCTTGACAAACAAAAATACAGTATATGTGTAATAAATATAGTGACAACCTACATATGATTGTTTGGTCACTTCATGATGGGTTACATAATAGTACTAAATTTGATACATAATACATTTTATTTGGTCATCAATGTTCGTTGGTCTAACTTGTTTAGTTTATAACCAGATTTGTTGAAAATTTGTTGCAGAGTAATGATTTCTTAGTAGAATTAATTTGGTTACTATGTATATGTTATTTGGTTTCATTAATATGTTTGTTTGGTAACCTTCACATAAACAATACAGTTTATTTATAAAAAACAATTGCTAGACTTATGTTTGTTTGGTCACTTCTTAATTGAGTAACTAATAGTAATTTCGTCAATTAGTTTATAACCAGATTTGTTGAAAATTTGTTGCAGAGTAATGATTTCTTAGTAGAATTAATTTGGTTACTATATATATGTTATTTGGTTTCATTAATATGTTTGTTTGGTAACCTTCACATAAACAATACAGTTTATTTATAAAAAACAATTGCTAGACTTGTGTTTGTTTGGTCACTTCTTAATTGAGTAACTAATAGTAATTTCGTCAATTAGTTTATAACCAGATTTGTTGAAAATTTGTTGCAGAATAATGATTTCTTAGTAGAATTAATTTGGTTACTATATATATGTTATTTGGTTACATTAATATGTTTGTTTGGTAACCTTCACATAAACAATACAGTTTATTTATAATAAACAGATTGCTAGACTTATGTTTGTTTGGTCACTTCTTAATTGAGTAACTAATAGTAATTAAATACAAATTAGTTTATAACCAGATTTGTTGAAAATTTGTTGCAGAGTAATGATTTCTTAGTAGAATTAATTTGGTTACTATATATATGTTATTTGGTTACATTAATATGTTTGTTTGGTAACCTTCACATAAACAATACAGTTTATTTATAAAAAACAGATTGCTAGACTTATGTTTGTTTGGTCACTTCTTAATTGAGTAACTAATAGTACTAATTTTGTTACTGTTTACATTACATTTGGTCACTATTCGTTGATGATTATATTTGTTTACTTTGTAAACAGATTGGTTGAACAACTGTTTTGGATTAATGATTTATTAATGCAATTAATTTTGTTACTATATGCATGATATATAGTTATCATTATATGTGTGTCTGGTTACTTAATTATTGCTTAATTTATATTACTAATTTGATTAATTTGTACATTACACTAGGTCACCATTGTTTGATTATTGAGCTTGGTTACTTTATTAACAAAATTATTGATCATTTTATTAGATTCTAAGCAGAGTGATTCAACATTTGTTTCAAATTAGTGATTTCTTAATACATTAACTCAGGTTACTATATACTTGTTATTTGGTTACCATCATATGTTTCTTTAGTTACCTTAACAAACACATAACAATTTATGTGTAATATACAGATTTATGTACTGCATATGTTTGTTAGTTTACCTCATTTTTACCATAGATAGCTCATATTATAACCTTTGACATTAACACATTACTTTTAATGTTTCAGTTATCACAGAATGGAGATGATTCCGGTTGTACTTTATTTTAACGGAATGTGGTCTGACACTAGCCAATATGAAAATTTTGAAGTTACCGGCATACTAGTCCCAGAAACTTGTAGTTTCACAGAATTACACGACTTGATAGGCAGTGCATTAAGGATAGACACCAACACAACAAAATTGCCAATCAAATTTCATATTAGAAGCAACATTCCACCAATCAGTATATCAGACGAAACAACGTTCAGATTCTTTATGGAAGTGGTTAGAAAAGCAGATGAACAAGGGCAATTTCCACTTATAGTAGAAAAGTTGTACATCAATAGAGGAATTTCAATATTACAGGGTTCGAGGAATGTCGAAGAAAACATTAACCAAGCTGAAAGTCCAGTACGATCAACACAATGGAATTCACAGCTTATACCACTATCTTATCACCAAATTGGAACCCAGTATGTTGACCATCTTGCAATAGAAGCTATTAATCAAGGACAAAGCAGTCAACGAGACTTAGCATATTATGAAGATCAATCTGATGAGGTTATATCCGATCTGCATGGAGTAGATGTGAAAGTACATCAAACTTACAAAGACAAGAAAATATTATCACAAGCAATAAATCTACATTCCATCAGGCAAAATCGACAACACAAGGTTGATAGGAGTAGCTGTAGAGACTATGTCCTAATCTGCGTTAAAAATGAAAGTTGCAGTTGGAAGTTGAGAGCATCAAAAATTCGAAAGACCAGTATGTTCAAGGTGAGATACTTTAATGACACACACACGTGTTCGTCCGACATACTTATGGGAGATCACAGACAAGCTAACAGTGACTTGGTTAGTCAATGCGTAATGCATAGATTAACCGATCCGAAGAAGATATACACACCAACGGATATTATGGAAGACATGATGACAGAATATAACGTGTCTATATCTTACCAAAAAGCCTGGAGATCAAAGGAGAAAGCATTGGAAAAAGTAAGAGGAAATCCACATGACTACTCTTTGATCCCATCATGGTTGTACATGTTAGAGAAAACAAATCCAGGTAATGTTACTTTTTAGTACTTGATTGGTAACCCAATAAAACTGAAATGGTTACCTCTTCATTAAGTGTTGGTTACCAATTGAATTGTAACAAAATTATACCCACTGTTTTTACCTGCTAATCACTATTTTCATAAATATTATATCAGGTTCAGTCACAGCCCTTGAGTTGGAAACTAATGGACGTTTCAAGTATCTATTCTTTGCCATAGGAGCATCAATTGAAGCATGGCATCATTGCTTCCCAATTATTGTGATTGATGGAACATTCTTACAATCAACCTACGGTGGAACACTCCTCATAGCAAGCACGCAAGATGCAAACAGAAACATTATTCCGATTGCTTTTGCAGTGGTTGACAGTGAAAATGAATTATCGTGGAGATGGTTTTTCGTCAATTTAAGAAAGGTTTGTGGAGTTAGGGAAGGACAATGCATTATTTCAGATAGGCATGAAGCCATTGTTCAAGGACTGAACTTTGTGTTCCCCGATGTCATGCATGGTTCATGTACATATCATGTATTGAAGAATATCAAAAACAGATTCAAAAAAAGTGGAGAAGAAGTCAAAAAAGCATACAACGGGGCTTGTAGATCATACACTATTGAGGAATTCAACAGAAACATGGTTGACCTTGATACAATTGATGTTAGAATACGGACATATTTGGAGAAAGAGGTTACCTTAGAGAAATGCACAAGGCTTCATGGGGCTGTAAGCAGGTACTCAACAATGACCTCGAACACTGCAGAATCTATAAACAATGCAATCAAGGGAATCAGGGGACTTCCAATTACCACAATGATCGAATGCCTCTGTTGTATGGTTCAGAGATGGTATTTCACACACAAACAAGAAGCCATATCAACATTCACGACACTGTCTACAGCAGCAGAGAGAATACTACAGTCTAACATCATGGAATCAAAAAAACATAAGGTAATTAATACTACTTTTACCTTATTACATACATGTTTATTAACAGTATCAAATGTACTTTGAAACCATATCATCCATTATTGGTCACCTGTTTAAGTTTAAAAAAAATTCCAACAGTGCATAAGCGTTCCATTATTCAGATTTAACAAAAAGTAAAATTTGATACTTAATAACAACAACCATCCAATTTGTTGCAGGTTGAGACGTCTAACCTCGTGATTTTTACCGTTTACGATGCTACCAAACAGTTTATTGTGGACATGGAACGAAAGACATGTACATTCAATAAATTTCAATACCACGAGATGCCCTGTCCACACGCTGCTGCTGTTATAAGCAAAAGAAATTTGAGTTGTTATGATTTTTGCTCAAAAAAATACTCAAAAACAACTTTGGTAGACACGTATTCAACTTCTATCTTCCCATTAGATGACATGGATAAATGGGACGTGCCAGAAGAAATAAGAAGCATATGTGTAAAACCACCGAACACAAGAAGACCAGCTGGAAGACCGAAGATAGGGAGGTACAAGCATGGATCAGAAATCAAAATTCAAAACAATTACGGCAGGTGTCAAGAAAAAGGACACAATAGGAAAACATGTAAAAATCCAACAATTTTACGACCAAAAACTGGTCTGAAGTAATACATAAGCAACAAAACTGTATGTTAAATAAACTGGGTTATAAATAAAAACTGGTTACCCACAAAACAAAGTACGGTTACTTGTGTATAAATGTTTGGTTACCAATTTTATTATGTTTAATAAACAGATAATCTCACGTCATCACAACGTTGCATGATAACAAACATATTAATAGTAAATTAGATAAACAATTATTAAACCCAAAATCTTCTATTTTTCCCTTCTTATATTACATAGTGGGTAAACAAATGTATTCCATTATATGTAAAGAAAACAAATACATTTCACTCCTGTTAAATGTACTTAATTTTCTTAAATGATATCTATTTACACACATAACATAGTATAGTTACATATGTACAACTCTTTGGTTACCAAAAATATACAATATAAATTTGTAACTAAAAATGGATGTTGACTTAACACATTATCTGGTTCCCTAAATGACATAGTTTTCTTACCTTTGTATAATTGTTTTGCAACGAATATAATATTGCTTAATAATCATACAGTAAGCTTTAACATAAGGTACAAAAGGAGAAGAAACAGAAGCATTAACAATACTACCTAGACTTGCTTTATTGCTCATAACCTCATTACATTTCGTTAATTATAACTACATATTTGGTAACCAATTCGCTGATATAATCTTAACAATATTGGTTAACACAAATTTGAATTACCAAAAATGAATTACAATTAACACTCAATAAAGAAGGATAATTGTAAGGTTAACAATTACAAAAAATATTTCATTTATATGTTTTGGTTACGTATAATTGTAAGGTTAACAATTTAATTTCCGTAATGAATTGAAAATGGTTACCCAGAAATATTATTCTGGATACCATTGAACAAACAAAAAAGAATATTTTCTTATTTTTTAGTATACCTGTCATTGCAGCGGTAATCATTGTAATAAATAAATATGCATCATCAAGACAATATATAAATGACATTATATCATAATGTAGAAATCAAATGAAAGTAACAACATAATAACATAAATACTTTTCTAGTAACCTTCGTACAACTGTTTGGCTACAATTTGAAAATAAAGAAATTTTAAAAAATTACAAGGAAGAAACATAGTAGAAATTATCTAATCATCTTGCACAAATCTCCTTGGATGTTCTGTTTCAGACTCATAACCCTCAATTTGCTTGTTCTGAACATGCATGTAGAGGTTTACACACAATTTCTTCCTGTATTCCGAAATAGGAAACGGGTTTGGAAATTCGCTAAACTTTTGGTGAAGAACATATTCCGCAAAACAAATTGTGAACATTCCACAATCTCTGGGAAAAAAGTTATAAAAAAAAATTCAGAACATCAAACATTGTACATCAAATAATTAAATATTTTAAAACAGAATAAACCTTACCCCTCAACTTGTACAGGCATTCCTTCAGCAAATTCAAGTTCGATAAGATCCTTCTCCCCCTTTTGAATATATTGTTCACTTGATAGGTCAATATCTGTCCTAGCCTTCCAAAATCCACATTTTGTTAACATCATAGGAAGCAAAAAGATATAAGCCTCACAAGCATCAGAAATATTTGTCCGCATGAATGACCTGGTCGGTTGAAGTGAATTGTAAACGACTAGACGTCTACGATGAACATCGAATACCAACAAAAACCAATGCTCAGGATCACTCATATGAATGGGGAACAAAACGTAATCAACGTTAACCCATTGTGTGTTCACATCCATAATAAATCCATGAATGTATTCCGTAACATCAGCATCCTCAGACAATATATTTGTATCTTGATTATGTCTATGAAATTTATCAAATAAAGCATTAAACTTCATATTAAACCAAGTATCCGTGGTAGTGGCTTTGATGTGAATATTGTTAGAGTGTTTAGCCAATTTTCTGAGATAGTACAACGATATGTCGATATGCTACAAAAAAATAAAAAAAATACATTAGATCCTCATATTCAACTACAAAAACATAAATTATGCTATTAGTAACCAACAATATCAATCCGGGTAAACAAACATATGTAAACAAAGATTTCTTCATATAAGTAGTAGTTAACATACATTGAAAACACTGGTAAAAATAAATGGTAACATTATTACTCTAATTAACTGACTAATAACCATCACTAACAACAGTGGTAACAAACACGATTAACTATGTTAATACTACCTTAGCAACACTCAATATAAACTTGAAAGCAATAACAAACAGCCGAAAAATTAAATGGTGTTTGAAAAGCAATAACTATGCTAAAACGACAATGGAAAAACTGATTACAAACAATGGCAACAATGTTTACTAACAATGAGAACACTGGTAACCAACAAGAACAAAATTGGAAACCAAAAAATACAACTATGTTAACCAATCCAGTGTATAAAAATAATTGCCCTAGTGTATACTAACAATGGCAACATAAATAACAAACAAGCTAAACATTAGTAACTAATATTATCAAACTGGGTAACCAAAACATATAAATGAAATTACCCACGTATAATTATTACTTAATACACAACATCAACACTGGTAATAACAAATAAATACACTGCTAACCAACAATTAAAATATGGTAACCAGAATTTCAATCAATGGTAACAAACACAATTAACTATGTAAATAGAACACTATAAACAATTTTAACTGACAATATGAATAATAGTAACCAACAATGTCAAAACAATTAACTAACAAGGGCAATCCTATTAACTAACAATGACAACACTGTTAATCCAACAATGGCAACACTGCTAACTAAAAAATTAAAACACTGGTAACCAACAAGGGAATCATTATTAATCAAAAAAGTCTAACTATGGTAACCAATCCATATTATTTAAAAAAAAAATAAACAACAACACATAATTCATAAATAATTTAGTACTATATAATATAAAATTAAAAAGCAACAAACTCACATCATTATCAAGCCACTGCCCCGGAGTCTTAAGTTTGTAAAACCAACCACATCTTAGATGATATTACTATAGATCCAAAACTGAAGGGTGGCTCGATCTTGTCATGTCCTCCAGAAAATTTTTCAATCCTTCAATATTAATAAAATAAAACAAATTATTATTTTTTTAAAAAAAAATTTATATTACTCATCAACTACAAATAACATACCTTTTTCTGTTATTAATACCAATCTTGAACCACTGATCAAACAGGGAATCTTCAGACGTAGATGGCATTCCCATACAAACATCGGGAAATGCAGAAACAACTCTGCGTACTTGAGAATGCCTCACAACAGAAAAAGATGAAGCAGAAGAACCAAACTTCGTCGTATATGGAGACTTCATAGCAGCACCCATCAAATGAACACGAACAGGTCTTCCACGAGATTTCAAAGCATTCCTTTCCACTTCAATACATTGAACAATATCCTGAGTTGAAAGAATCATCTCATCAATCGCCGAGTCGTTCTTTACCTCCATGTTACCAACCTTAAGCAATTGACAAAAAAATAAAAACAAATAAAATTACAAGTCCAACTACAAACTACAAAATTACTAACAATAACTAAAAAATTGTAATGAATAAACCAGTCCAACGTAGTAAGGTAACTAAATTTAACAAACAACACAAACCTGAACAGGAGTATAAACAACAACTTCTTTCCCCATAGCATCGCTTAAATTGTCCAAATTTGTTTCTTCATTGTTTTTGCAATCCTGTAAAAACAAATACAATTAATACTAACAGACACATGAAAATATAAATAAAAAAACATGTATTCAACCTTGTCGTCCTCGAAATCATTGGAAAAACCACTCATACCACCATCCCCATCACAACCAACATCACCATCATCATCTCTGTTATTACCACCAGCAATGTCAGTAACTTCATCTTCAACATTATCATGATGCCTACCAACATCCTCATTTCCACCCACACCACCATGAGTTTGAACATAAAAAGGCTTTGTCAAAATTGACCTAATGTCATTACAAATCTCAGAACGAAAGACTTTCAAATCATTTTTCAAATCAATCCCAAGCTTCTCAACTTCTTTCTTGACTTCAGTCAACTTCACTTCCAACGGTCTAACACGTGCATCAACAACATTTTTAATATCATCAAGGGTGTAACAACCATCTCCACCCATTTTGGTTTCACCCCCTTTAACGGCATCAACTTTAACAGCAGTAAAATACCCAGACTGAAAATGAAATCCATCCAAATTCAATTGTTCCTTCTCGGAAGCCGTAGGGCTGATTAATTGAATCATCAACTGAAACAAATTCAAAACATTAAATAAGGCATCTATAAAAACATTGAACATTTAAAAAAAAAAACTACAGCAATAACAATATATAAATATAAGTAACCAACAATATATACAAAGGTAACCAAATATAATGTAATATGTAACCAACATACCTGTGGTGAACCAAAAACCAAATCATGGAGATTGCCCTTATTGGGAGCCTTCCCCAACTCCTTCCATCTAAATAACCTAACATCTGAAAGCCTATTATCGATACAGAAACCCTTAACCTTCAGAGTAGGAATGGTTTCAAACAAGAAAACTTGAAACACATATGGTACTCCGTTCAATTTATACAATTTACAATAATTGTCTTTGAAAAAATTATATACAACCCTACCCTTACTGCCCTTAGTTAACTGTCCCTTCAAAGCAATGGATAATGACCTCTTTGTCATCTCATATGCAATTTTGCCCCAGGGATAACTGTTGAGGTCGCCATAAGAAATGTAGTTAAGCAATACCTCGTCCACATGATTTTCCGAAACAGATGCTAGGAGAAAATTGAAAACCAACAATATGACAGACATCCTCGCCGCCTCCTCATCATCATCAAACACAGCAGCCCGATACACCCTAGCGATACTGCTGCGCGTCACTACCTCACCCCCAAAAAACTTTTCAACCAACTGATTCTCCCTCCCCCTAAATACTGAGATATCTTCATCCCCTTGACCACGCAGACCAGAAATCAAACAAAACTCGGGTAACCCAAATCTTACCCGTGTCTCACCAAACATAAACCACATCTCACCCTTATCGGTTTGGTAAACCTCCCTCACCAATGCCTGATGTATTAACTGAGAAAACATCAACGTCTCTCCAAGATTTAGAAAGTTTCCAAAACACGACGACTTAAACATCTCCATTTGAGAAGCGGACAATTTCTGCATGATCAGATTGCACACCTCCATATCGGACCAATAAACAATTTTTCCATTGAAATTTCGATGACACTCGTCGTAATATAAATCCCAAATCTGCAAAATACAAATTATTAGCAAAAAAATACGAAATAATGACCACAAACAAAAAACTTTAGAATTATTAAAAAAACTAAACAACTAACAACAAATAAGGTTTCCAAACATTTGAAAACAACCAAAAAAACACACCTTCATATATTTTTGACTTCTAAAAATGTTATTCGAATTTGTATTTGCCGCATAATCTTGAATTTCATTACCAACTTTAACTGGCTCAACTTCGAAATCAGATTCTACAACAATCAATTCATTGCTCTTTTTTACGAAATTTCTCCTCTTTGAAGGATTAACCGAATAATCAGCCTCCTTATTTCTTTTACGTGTTTTACCCTTCCCATTATTCTTCTTTTCATCGACCATCACAATGCTATTTCTTTTATAAACCATCCTATACAAAGTCAAACGAAATAACACAAGAACACAGATTCAAAATAAAAAAATGTTACATGAAAATTATAACATTGTAACTACAAAAATACAAAGTTAAACTAATTAACCAATTACTAACCTGAAATAAAAATCGTCGACCGCTCAAAAACCACTTCTGATCACAACCAACGACAGCAACACCAAATAAAAAAGAAACAAATAACCGGAAAACAAAAGCCATGGCAAAACTTAATCCATCATAAGCTAATAAATTCAAAGTTCCACAAAATAAGCAACTAAGCAATACTAAGGTAACTAATTAACTCACGAAACTAAATTAAAGGAACAACAACTGCAATACTTTTATAAATAAAACATTAACTTAAAACTATACTATTACAACCATGGGAAAACTGATAACCAACAATGTCAACAATGTTTACTAACAATGACAACACTAGTAACTAACAAGAACAAAATTAGTAACCAAACAATACAACTATGTTAACAAACCCAATGTATACAAACAATTGCCCTGGGGTTTCCAAACAATGGCAAAATTACTAACCACCAAGGGAAACATTAGAAACCAACATTGTCAAACTAGGTAACCAAATGATGTAAATCAAGTTTCTGTAACAGCGTTGGTGGGTGTTCTGACATCAATTTTTATCTGTCAATCTGCCTCTGATAAATGATGATTTCTGGTCTTGGTTCTTGTTGTTAGTAAAGGCTATATGATTTTGAAGGGGAAAATTTGTAGTTTGTTATGTCTCTGTCTATTTATGTTACTTTATAGTATCAACAACAATATTGTTTATACTTGAAACTTGTACATTTAATGACAACACTTTTCATGTAACGACGTGCATGTCTTAGTGGATTAGTTCACTGATAAGAATTTCCATTAATTTTAATTTGTTAATACAGCACCACAAATGCCAAAACATGGAAAATAATGCTCTTTGATGGAGAAAACAAACCCAGTAACTAATCAAGCTACACTAAACTATGCAAAAAAAGAAATAAATAAATCATTATTTTTAATCAACAAGTATCAATAATGGGTCAATCTGCAAAAATAATTAAAATAACAAGTGCAGCAATACTAACCAAAGAAATAGAGTTTCATTAATTAATGAGAAGACCATAATACAAACTGGGTACGATTCAAAGAGGGGCATTTACAAATTCCACATTCTTTAGCACTGTCGAAATGTGAGGATTGGATGTGAAGAGGTATACCTCATGAAATCAAGTAACAAAAAGATGCTTGAGTGTGTATAATCTTAAATCACATCTCCATAGATTGAGGTGCAGTTGAATACTAAGGTAACTAATTAAATCACGAAACTAAATTAAAGGAACAACAACTGCAATACTTTTATAAATAAAACATTAACTTAAAACTATGCTATTACAACCATGGCAAAACTGATAACCAACAATGTCAACAATGTTTACTAACAATGACAACACTAGTAACCAACAAGAACAAAATTAGTAACCAAACAATACAACTATGATAACAAACCCACTGTATACAAACAATTGCCCTGGGGTTTCCAAACAATGGCAAAATTACTACCCACCAAGGGAAACATTAGAAACCAACATTGTCAAACTGGGTAACCAAATGATGTAAATGAAATTACCTACATATATTTATTACTTAACACACAATGTCATAAGTCGTAATAACAAATATAAACACTGTTAACCAACAATAACAACATGCTAATCACCATTTCCAACAATGGTATTTCATATATAAACCATCCCATACAAAATCATACGAACTAACAAAAAAAAAATATTCAACATAGACAAATAATACATTAATATTATACCATCATAAATTCAAAAATAAAAAATTAAACTAAATAACCAATTACTAACCTGAAAAAAAAACTCAACGACACACAAAAATCCACTTCCGATCAAATCCAACGACAGCAACACCAAATAGAAACGAAGACGATAACAGGAAAAAAATAAACAAACGATGCCGATTACAGACACTAACCGGCCACCACCGATATGAAGAAATCGATTGAAGACGAAAATCGAATTAGATTAGAAGTACCAACATTTACGGAACAAGGGTTTGCACAATAACCGGTAACCATCGATCTAGAGAAATCAATTGAAGACCAAAAAGTGATTAGTACCCTTAACCATGCAAAATTTACGGAACAGGGGTTTTAAAAGTACCAACATTGGGAGAAATCGACAGAACAAGCAATTAACCGGGAACTACTTGACTACTTTGATGGAGGAAATGGTTTCATTCTGATAGAGTTGGATGGAGAGATACATTTACGTAAAAGGGGTCTCCAAGTAACATATACTCAGTATACAAAAAAAACTAACAAAACACTGATAAAGAAAAATAAACTAATAAAATCAAGTTTCCACAAAATAAGCAACTAACATAAAATAAGGAAACTTACTAAATCACGTAACTAAATTTAAGGAACAACAACTGCACTACTTTTAAAAGTAAAACAGTAAATTATAACATTTTTGTAAATATTTTTAAAATACACTTTTAATGTAATTTTTTCTAAAAAAGTATTATAAAGTGTAAATGTCCCTAAATTATATGTGATATTTAATATATATGCCCAGGAGATTAGGCCACTTCGCTACTTAGCCCGCATACCAATTTATAGAATTATCATGTACGTACGGTAATAATCAATGATAGTTGGTAAACGGTAATGTGTAAACATCTTTAATATTTTATAATGTTTAACTATTTTTTTTTAAAGTTGTGTAATTTTTTTATTTTTTTTTCCTATTCTTACATAATCTTTATAGAATTTATAGAAGTATCTGTCAATAGAAACTACCTAAAATATATATATATATATATATATATATATATATATATATATATATATATATATATATATAATTTTTTTTTAGCTGAAACTAAAAATTTATATTTTTGGCTAAAGCATTTTCGGCTAAAAACATAAAATATAAAATTATTTTTAAGTTGTTAAAAAAACAAAACTCTCATACCGCATAATCAACTTAAATTTGTCATTAATATTTTTTAAAATACTTTTACAATTATATAACTAAATATTATTTTAACTTTTTTATATAAAAACATTTTTACAAAAAACTGTTGAGATGTTAAGAAATTCATGATGATAATAATTTATTTGCAAAAGTTAAATAAGTAAACAATTAATCCATTCTAAAAAATCTCATTTAGAAATCAATCCATCACATCTTATAATTACAATCAATAAATTTTATTTAAAATTTTAAAATAATAACTTTTATAGTTAGTACGTTTTAAAATTAAAATATTAACAATTATATCAATAAAAAAAAATATTTGCATTAGCCAGAAATTTTAAAATATTAGAAATCAATAAGTAAATTATTATTTTTAAAAATAAAGTAGTATTCAATTCAGTCCTAAAGTCTGAAATCATGGGTACCACCTAAAGGCTGCACATGACCTGCAAACGGTTTAAAGATCTCCGCAATTCAAGACAGTACAACAACGTCCACTCTTATAAATAGATTTGGAAGGAGAATGAATAATGAAATTGGGTTAAAAATAGTTAACTGAGTTGGACCTATTTTTTTAATAAAAAAAATATGGTTTCAAATTTTATCCAACCAAAATAATATAAGGCAGTTAACCAACTCATTTGGTTCTAGTTAATTTGAGTTGATCCAATAGTTAATGACTTATATTGCTAGCTCTAACCATAGCTCAAGCTTTTTAAGCGAGTTCCCTGTACGCATAGTTAGTTTGGATGGAAAATATAACTTTTTCACTTCACCTCAAAACTTTAGATGTTTAAATATAGGTTTCTAGACAACAGATGATTAAGTAAGAAAGTGGCCAAACCTTAGGTGATAAAGTGAAATTTATCCAAATACACATGAAAAAAATTACAAATGTATGATTATTACACTTCAATCGAGTTATTCTATTCCATCTCTTAGAAGAAAAAAAAGAACTTGAATCAACATACTTAATAACATGGTGATGCATTTATACAAAACTTCTACCTCAAGCACACGTAATCGAGCCATAGACCGTCATGTGGAATCCAATCCATGAAATAATTTGATCTATAAACAACATATATCATTGTGCTAAAGATCGTAATGCTAGAAGAATCATTACCGCAATGCATTGAGGGGGGGGGGGGGGAGGTCAAATCCCCAAAAAACTATTGAGATGTTAAGAAATTCAAAATGATAATAATTTATTTGCAAAAGTTAAATAAATAAACAATTAATCCATTCTAAAAAATCTCATTTAGAAATCAATCCATCACATCTTATAATTACAATCAATAAATTTTATTTAAAAATTTAAAATAATAACTTTTATAGTTAGTACATTTTAAAATTAAAATATTAACAATTATATCAACTAAAATAAAATATTTGTATTAGCCGAAAATTTTAAAACATTAGAAATTAATAAGTAAATTATTATTTTAAAAAGGAAGTAGTATTCAATTCATCCCTAAAGTCTGAAATCATGGGTACACATAACCTGCAAACGGTTTAGAGATCTCCGCAATTCGAGACAGTACATCGTCCGTTCTTACAAATAGATTTGGAAGGAGAATGAATAATGAAATTGTTGAAAACAATTAACTGAATTGGACTTGTTATTTTATAAGAAAAATATGGTTCCAAACTTTATCCAACCCAAATAATATAAAGTAGTTAACCAACTCATTTGGTTCTAGTTAATTTGAGTTGACTCAATAGTTAATAACTTATATTGCCAGCTCTAACCATAGCTCATGCTTTTTAGGTGAGTTTCCTGCACGCACAGTTAGTTTGGATGAAAAATATATTTTTTTCACTTTACCTCAAAACCTCAAGTGTTTCTTGACAACAGATGATTAAGTGAGAAAATGGCCAAACCTCAGGTGGTCAAGTGAAATTTACCCAAGTATATATTTGAAAAAAAATTACAAAACGTATGATCATTACACTTCAACCGAGTTATTCTATTCCATCTCTTAGAAAGAAAAGAACTTGAATTAAAATACTTAATAACATGGTGATGCATTTATACAAAACTTCTACCTTGAGCACACGTAATCGAACCATAGACCGTCATGTGGAATCCAATCCATGAAATAATTTGATCTGTAAACAATATATATCATTGTGCTAAAAATCGTAATGCCAGAAGAATCATTACCGCATGACATAGAGGGGGAGGTCAAATCCCCAATATGTTATATCCTACATTTTTTTTAACGAAACATGCCTTATTCTTTGTCACGGTATTGTATCCATGACCTGTGTCCTTATCGGTCCTTCACAACATCCCTAGCTCCATAATACTTTGGTAAGAGCTAATGTCATTTTGGTAAGCCATGCTCGTCATATTCTAGATATGTTCATCGTGCTTATACTTGTAGCACCTCCATCCCATTTTACTTGTCTTTTTATTTTAATAATGTGTGGTCCCCATTTTAAGTTGCACTGAAAACACATATATATAGTCGCAATCACTTTATACCAGAGAGAATTTGGCTCTGGAGAACCATGTATTTGCAAGAGATTTTTTACATAAGATTTTCATAGCTTTAGAACCCCTTTTGTATTAGGGAAACAAAAAATAAGAAATCCTCCGACATATATAACAGTATATACATACATATAAAGTTAAAGAAAACAAAATAGAAACAAGGGGAGGAAGAGAGAGAAAGTGGATTAAATTCCTCCACTCCCTTTTATTTGAGGTCATGTCCTCAGTTATTTTCCTTTTCACAAATAATCTTTGATCTATCCCTCGCTCTATGTTTCTCGTTTTACAAGACTCCATTCTAATCGGTGCATCTATAGGCTAACGTTAGATATGAGCAAATCATATCTCCATGATGTTCCCTCGTGTTCTTCTCAATCGGTGCTACCCTACTATCTTCTAATATATTCAATTTGAACTAATTAGAAAACTTCAATTTGAAAATTACTATTGTTTTCTAAGTTTGAAAATAATTGTCACATAGCTAGGATAAATTCTTAATTAGGTCTGACCAATCTTATTATGAGGTAGTTAGTTAGCAGGGTAAAATACAAATGTGGCCACTGAACTTATGTTATTTTTGGGTATTGAGTCATTTTCTTTTGGTCAACGCAAATCGAACTCCTTTCTATATAAAAATTTGGATATTGAACCCTCAGGTGCCACATGTGCGTTCCCAAAATCAAAGGTTTAAGGTTTTAGCCATGAGACCACCCGAGCACCACGGGTTTAGCTACTTAAATTACCCAAGAAATAAATCATTTACTAAATGAATTGATTTTCCTAGCAAAAGTGATTAAAAGACAAACGTACCCACTAGCGTTTAAGAGGTTTTAGATCCATGGTCATCTTTATTCTCTCTTCTCCATTTCAGAGGTTTTAGATCGTTGAGAGTTAGGGTTTGCTAAATTGAGAGTAAAAATTATGCAAAATTGATAAATTACAACATCTTGATCATCTCCTCTTCATCAACATCATCATCTTTTGCGTATAAAAACCAAAATCTCAGAAATCTGTGAGAAATGGGAAGGGGAAAGGTATGTAAAGGAAGTAACAACCTAAAGTTGGGGACAGATCAATATTTACCAGAATGAGTGGAATTTTGTGCCCAAAGTATTGTGGGTGTGGGATATGAGTAAGAATTTGTACCTCTTTAAAGGGAAAAACTGTAGGTAGGAAGTTTTATGGTTGTTCAAATTATAGTTTAAGTTTTTGTATTTACCATGGTATAAATAATTAATTATTTATACAATTTGTAATCTTTATAATTATTTGTTTAATTTTTTATAGACACAATCATATTGTGGGTTTTTTCAATGGATTGAATCTATCAACATGTTAGAAGATGTTGACAGCTGTTCGGGTCTGTTGAATTTGAAAAACAAAAAAATTGAACTACAGATGATGAATGCCAAAACTCATGACTTGGAAGTGCAAGTAGCCAAAATGACAATAAAGAATGTCAAATTAAAGAATGAAGAAGTGGTTGATACTTGTAATTAGGGTGTTTTTTATTTAGTTTTTCAGCATGTTAAAAAATATGTTTTAACTAAATTGATATTTGGAAGAAATTGAGAAAAGCTTGTGAGGTTGGAATGAGAATGAATTGGGCATGTTTTTGGTCATGATAGTATTTGAGTAATTACAAAGCTTTGCCACTTTTAACAATGTCACAGTTTTAGGATAATGTTAAACATACCACTTTACACAATTCTTGGTCAAAAAGGAAAAAACTTCAAACAAACAAACATTTTCTTGAGATGTAAATTCTGCATATATTAATATCATAAAACTAAAATACTATAAAAGTCAAATAGATACACCAAAAAATCCCACTAATTATCAGTTTTGAGATGAATATAAACCCTAAAATACATAATGAAAATATAGATTAACAGTGCAATATCTTCTACTTCTTCTATTTCACACTTTCTTTAGTTCCACCAATATTGGGAAAGTTGATTGTCACTCTACTTGATTGTCCTTCGCCTTTTGGTCTTCATTTCCCTCTAATCTCCTTTATGTTGTTATATAAGGCTTGAACTATTAATTGATCCTCTGTTTCAGTTAAGGCACTATTTGCATATGTCACTCTTATAGTATTAGACATCTATTTGCCCTTTTTTGGGTTCACTTGTAGTCATCTTTGCCTTTTCTTTTCCTTTGTTCACCTTAGTTAGTACAACACTTGTCTTCTCTTTAACCTTGTCATTCTTAGTTGGTGCAACACTTTTACCAGTTGTAGGTGTTCTAAAAGGTGGTTGAATTGGTGCAAATTTTGGGATAGCTCCAAGTTGAGTAACATCTCCCAGGTGTAGTTTACATCATATGTTTGAAAGAAAAAAACATATATATCAATTTAAGACAAGACATTAACTAGGTATCTAACTGAAACAACACAATAATTGACATCTACTTACTGAAATATAAGCTTTGCCAGTTTTTGGGATACGAAATAGCCAAAACCAGGAGGGACCCATTCTCTTCTTGCTGTCTGCTTAGCATTATAGGGAGCATTGACTAAAGGCTTTATTTTAATTAGTAATTTTTCTCTAACAACTTTATCTCTAACATTTTCCTCGTTCACATTTCTCTAAACCAAATCATCAATACCAGTGCAAAAATTAAATCATGAATAAATCACCTGTTTGTGAGTTAAAAAAAATTAAGTATTTAAATCACCTGTTTGTGAGTTAAAAATGTCTCAACTCCATTATCTCTCTCATCTCCAATTATTGTATTATCTTTTCTTACTTGTTCCTAAAATTGGTAACAATTGATGCATAGATACTATCATTATAGCATAACATGAAAAAATCATTAAAGTTAATACCTTATTTTGTTTGCCCTTGCTCCTGTGTTTGACCTTGCTACTAGAGTCTCCCTTATTGGTACTTTCTCCATTGTTGCTAATTTCTCCCTTATCTTCTCCCACTTGGTCCTAAAATTGATAAGAGTATCAAATTAGGCAATTAACGAATTACACCAAGAGTACAATGAATACAAATATATAAATAAAAATAAAACTTATATTTATTTGTGTAGGTAACTTGCATGTCAGACGATTAAGGCTAGCTGTCTTACAATTACTACATACCATGATTGTGACTTTCCTAGATAATTTGCATGATGCAATTTTTTTCTTGCTGTTTTGACCTGATGCCTTTGGCTCCTCGTGTATCTCCCTCCTCATCTTTTGTGGCCTACCCCTTGGTGTCTTTAATGAAAGAGGTAATGGTGGAGTGACAGTAACCCTTGGCCAAAATCTCTCCCCTCTAACCACTCTCAACATTTTTGAAAATGCTCTGATATAGGTTTGTACCCTATACTAGTTTGATACATAATCTGCAGGATTGTATCTCATGTAAAACATAGCTGCACATATATGTGCACAAGGAGATCCCAAGCCCTACAAGCACAGGTGCGAGTATGCAAATCTACTATGTATCTATCAGGTTGAATCCTAGATATCACCTTAAACTGGAGATCCCTATTGTAAAACACAAAGTGCTGGTAGCTTTCTTCAATGTTATTGTCAAGTACTTTTCTTGGCCTAGGAAAAATATCCTATTTGTTTTTTTATGGCTAGATCCCTCTTTTGTTGTAGCCTAATCATTATCATTTTCTTAATGTGTTCCAATAATTCAATTAATGGCTTTTTGAATGAATTATGTAGCCATTAAAACGCTTACGCAGGTTGTTATCCACAATGTCACACTTTGTATCGGTCTTGAAAAATGCCTTGCACCATTTCCTAGGATTCATAGCCATCAAGAAATCAAATGCCCTTTGTGCTTAATACTTTGTTAGTTTGCAAAAATAAGGCATACATACAATCAAATTGTACAACGCAATGAAAGCAAGGAATGAATCATATTTAAAAATTTTCTACAAATAAAAAATTAAAATCTTTCTTATGCGACTATTATTAATTGAATAATGATAAGAGATTATACCTTTATAGATTCAACTCTTGAACAGCTACGAGTTCACCTCTCTTTAATCCTTCGCGTTCTTCTTTAATCCACCGATTAGAATCTTTATATCAATGTTAGCTACCCAAGTGTGTAGCCTCTATAGGTGATCCACTAAGAGAGATCTATGAATTCAAGAAGTAGATTTTGGTTTCTCTAAACCATGAATGACTAGCCCTAATTCTCTCTCTCTCTCTCTCTCTCTATTTATATATATCTCTCTCTAGCTCTTAGATGTAGAGAATTATTAGAAGTATTCTCCAATACTTGTGAATAGAGTATCAACCCCAATCTATAATAAGACTCCTCTTATTTATAGATATAGTTAATCCTCCTAAACTCTTTAGGAGCAGAGTTTTAATTTAACTCCTAATCTAATTAGAAACTAAATTAATTTATTATAACAATCACAATTTCTAAACCATTTAGGAACTTAATTATTCATAATAAGAGTACTTCTTATTAATTCATTCCTAGACCATTTAGGAACTAAATAATAATAATAATAATAATAATAATAATAATAATAATAATAATAATAATAACTCCTCTTATTAATTTATAATTAGTATTTTCAAAATACTAAATTATAAATATTAAGCTAGTTATTTTATTCTATCACTATAGTATAAATTAAATATACTTAATTTATTATTATCATTATTATGTCATCCACTTTTAAAATAAATATTACTCTTTTATGGTGTGACCCTTTAGGTTCAATATTATTCCGATTGTAGAATAAATAAATTATAACCATTCTAATATTATTTATAATAATAAATTAAACTCCTTTAATTTATTTATAAATAAATACTTATTTATTCCACAATAAGGGTTAACGCCCTTAGCAATTCATGATTTTTCGTATAATATGAATATCAACGTTTGATCACAAAGAACCTATTACGCTAATAATTACCGTATAATTCAATCATTCTACCATACAATGTCTTAATCAAATATAAGAAATAGAATTATTGTCAAGTCTTATTTTATTTGATCATATGCATTTCAATTCTCAAATGCACAACTCAAATGTAAATTAGAAAATCCTTTTTAATTTTCATTCCACCTTGGCCAAGGATTTTTGAGTTGTCATTTATCAAATTACATAGGACATTCTCTTCGTTTATTGGAAGTGGTAGATTATTTGTTGATCATTTACCTACCTTTATGCACAACTTATTATACCCAAACATATCATTTGTTAAACTCATATAGTCTTAAGGAATATAACAAAGTATAACTCATCATACATAAGGTACTATGATGATAACAAGTCCAAGGATCATTTGTACTACTATCACATTAGAAACTCCTATTGATAGGCATATAAAACTCCATTAGGTGTTCCTTAAGCGAGTCACGTTTAGTGAACTTATTCTCCAATAAGCACCTACATACTTACTTTAGTGTCTCCACACAAATAATTATAAGATCAATTATCCTCTTCATAAGTGCAAGCATAGTATGTACTAATCTATTCGAATTTACTAATTCTCATTTTAGTGATCCCACGATTAGGAATATTTTAGTTTTGAGCTATCTAGAATTTAAATCTCATTAGCATAATCCACATTATGATTCTAAAAATATTGTTTCAAAACTATGAGTTTATTCATTTAATTAATCCAACCAATTAATCATGAATAAAGAATTGTCTTTAAATAAAACTTTTATTAATAAACGAATAAGATTACAAAATTAATGTTTTATCACATCAAATGTGATTGGCTTTAGGGCATAATACTTTCATACTTTCCATCTCATCCTCAAAATCCAAAGTAGTTGTGAATTTGGCAGCTCTCCAAAATGTTTTCATCAAAGCTATGCCTTTGCACAAATATGCCTTGCACAGTTTCTAGTTTATAAGAACGAAAAATGATCTGCTAATGGACCCTCTAATCCCTGTAATAGAAACAAAATATAAGTTAATGAATAACATGTATTACTCATTATCAACTACAATTTGAATGAAAGTTAAAACTTAAATTTACCTTTTGTTGATCACTAATGAAAGTCCACCCTTCACCATCTTGTAACTATAGGTCATCTTTAAGCAAGCCCATAAACCACTCATACGATACTCTGTTTTCTCCCTCTACAACTGCCCAAGATATTGGAAACATTTGGTTGTTTCCATATCTACCTATAGTACTTAATAGATGCCCACCACAAAACCCTTTTAGAAAGCAACCTTCCACTCCAATTATTTTTCTACAAACAGCTAGCATACTACCTCTAAAAGCTTTAAATTCAATATAAATTCTTCTGAATTCAGGTGCACCAGAATGAAATACTTGATACATGTCAATTGTAATACCAGGGTTTGACCTTCTTAACTCGGCAATATATCTATGTAACTTGTCATAATGTTGTTTTATGTTCACCATCAACTCTTGCAAAGAAATTTTTCTAACCCTATAACATTTGTCTATTGAGACATTAACTTTTCATTTGTTCTTCACATAAGCTTGAATATCAACAAGTCTCAATTCCTGAATTCTCTAAGTTCTCTATTTAACTTCTTTGCTAACCACTTAGCATTAACCTGCCTATTGACTAAGGTTTTTGAACATCTATGTATTTTCTCCATTGTTCTAAGTTGAAAAGTTAGTTGAAACTGAACTTTACATCCCCATACTTTAACGGGACATTTTTTGCTATTCATACACCTCTCTCTAACCCTATTTTTTTCACTTTTCATAAATTTTAAATCAAAATCTTTTGTTAATGACCAATTAATAACTGCAGTGTTGATTGTAGTGTTGAATTCTTTATTGTTTGCAAATAACATTCCCAGCTCTAACTTTGTCCCCATGATATCAGTGTTGGGGTTATATACTGGGAAAGAGTTTTCCTTCCATATAAGTGTATCATCATCCTAGTCAGCTTCCTCAAGGCTGTCATTTTCTACTTAATAAGAGTCATAATTATCAGTATTATCACCATCTGTTTCACTGTCATCAGTACCATCATCATGACTACCCTCATTCTCATAACCTTCCTTTTCTACCTCAACAATTTGTGGTTTCTGGTTGTTTTTATTTTGATGTTGCTCAGTGTTTGGTTAATCATTATATGGTTTTTCTGGAGTGGCAATTCTTGGTAGTTTGAATTTCTTCTTCAGCTCTTTATATTTTCTAATATTTTTACTTGCCTCAATTACTTCTCATCATCAATTAGAAACATTTCTTCTTTGTCCTCATCAAGTATGTAACTATCATCAAAACAACTTGAGTCCTGATCCCCATTTTCTTCCACCACATCACCATCATGACCATTATCCTTACCTAAACTAACCTTCTTAAGTCTGCTTATCCCATTCACAATCATGCTCAATATATATATATATATATATATATATATATATATATATATATATATATATATATATATATATATATCAATATATTTATGATCTACAACATCATTTAACAGTATATTAAGGTCATCATCATTTACAAGATTTTCATAATGGCCACAAAAAATAGTACTATGCATTCTGTAATATAAGCTTATGATGTCTTTGTACCCAAAACCCTTACACATTGACTCCAGCTTCTCAAATGTCAGCAAAAAATAAGGGATTTTAAACTTATTGATTTCCCTTCCATTATAATGCAAAATAGAATGTAACCTAAAGAAACCCTCATGGTGGAGTTCAACTACCAAGAATCTACAAACATGTATTAAATTAATTAATTTATTTATTTATTTATTTTATTATTATTATTATTATTATTATTATTATTATTATTATTATTATTATTATTATTATTATTATTATAACATGTATAAAAACTAAAAATACGCTTGATAATGGAAGCAAAAGACAACAGATATAGGTACAATATACGTACCCAACAAATACAGATACAATATTTATATACAGACAACACTAGGACCACAACATGGGACTTTATAATAAATAAAAAAAAGTACAAAGAAGAACATACAAACAAATAAAGGGGAATAAAAGGGGTGACATCTGTGGAGTAGAATAAATAAACAAAGCAGAAGAAAAAAGAGAATTTTGAGACACTTACACCATCTCAAAATATTATTTCAGATCCTTCAATTATCATTTCAAATGGAACCAGTACAAAACCAAATTGATTATTTTCCCTAATTTGTCTGTCTTAAAAAGAAAGTATGCGAAAAAAGTGCAAAGTGAAAGAGAAAGGGGCTAGTGGGTACATTTGTCTTTTAATCACTTCTGTTGGGAAATCAATTCATTTAGTATATGATTTATTTCTTGAAAAATTTAAGCAGCTAAGCCTGTGGTGCTCGGGTGGTCTCATGGCTAAAACCTTAAACCTGAGGTAAGGAGCTCGATTTGTGTTGACAAAAAAATGGATCAATACCCAAAAACAACATAAGTTCAGAGGTTACATTTGTATTTTACCCTTTAGTTAGTATGTGAGTGAAGGATAAGGGTAGTGGTGTAGGTTAGGAGGATTTATTTTCAACTTTTGTTATCTATATAGATGTAAAGGGAAGAGTATTCCCCAAGTATGAAATTTATGTTTTGTGTTAATGAATTGAGGAATGAAGCTTTCAACTAGCTTCTCCTCCATTTCTATCTATTTCTCTATGTATCTCCCAAACTTAGTGTGTAATTTATCGAGTTCTTCTCCTTCTTCCTCCATTTCTCTTTGAATTTTATCTTTGTTTCTATCTATATCTTCTCTTTAATTTCTCTGGCAGGTACCAAGTAGGGTCTGACAGTCATTATAAATTAAATATACTTACCGATAGTTTTTGTTTTCTAATGCATTAAGCTGGTTCCCTGGTATTTCCATAATGTTCATTTTCTTGACCTTTAGGTCCTATTGGCATCTTGCACCTTTTTTATTATGGCCATATTCACCACACTTTTTGCACCTCACCTTGCAAGGTCTTTTCTTGAGCCTAGTTGGATTTGCATCTCTTTCAACCTCTCATTGGCTATTCCTCTTAACCTTTTGTGGCCTCCAATTATGCTGTTAAAAACTTCAAATAAATTGTTGAATAGCATATCACATTTGGGAAAACTACTGAAATAGACCCTACACCAATGCACAAGTTCCTTGTCATCAAGCCAGGAACATGCTTTGGTATCCATTGTGTTGGTTCCCAGAGGCACAATAGAGATCTAGAAGGGGGAGGGGTTGAATAGATCTTTAAAAACTTTTATTCATTTAATAGATCAATTTCAAGATAATTAATATGTTCAATTAATTTAGTACAACGAAATATTAGTGTAAAATCTCCCTTAAAATTTTACTGAAATCCTGATTTTATTTATGAGAATTTGTCACTGACAGATATAACAATTAATCACAGAATATAAATGTTGAAAGTATATAACACAAGTTGTTTTAAGTGATTCGGAGTATCAACGCTCCTAGTCCACTCTTCTACTTCAATAAGTAGGATATCCATTAAGGATGAGTCACACTGACCAAATCACAAAGATCTTTTACAACTGAATCACTTAGATTCCTTTGAGTCACTTAGTCTCGGAATATTCAGGCACTTAGTCTGGGACACTTAGACCTCTTCAAGTCACTCGAACTTGGTATAATGATCACACAAATCAAGTGAATCATAACTGATTGTTGATTGAGTTTAAGGTGCTGATAAGCTTTGCAATGATGCTTGAATTCTTCTGGTACTTAGCAGCGTTGAGCAAGTACTTTTTCTTCTTGTTTTCGTATAGTAGATTTCTTTGTTTTGCTTTCTGCAGAGGCTTAGCTTTGTATTTATATGATTCGTATTTTAGGTTTGAATCCTCATACGATCTTATAACTCTTCAAAAATTATTCCATGGAAGAGTTTTCTTGGAGCATTTAATGCTTTGATAGGGCATTTAATGATCTTCTGACTTTAGGGTAGATAGTAGACTTTCTTTTGAACCTAGCATATCCCGTCAGTCAGTAGTTCTCACCTATCTTTGAAATGAGGTGACAAACCTTCTACAAAGTAGTCTTTCTGATCTTCCTTTCTGAGTTTGAAGATGGTGAGAAACATCCTTGAAATCTTTACTCTGTACTTGTCAGACTTGTAACCGTTCTGACACTATTTTCAGGCTTGGCTTGATCCTTGAGTATGATAAATAACGTAGAGTCTGATATAAGATATTTAACGTTCTCAACTATACGAATGCCTTTATTCGAGTCAGTAAAATGTTCTACGATCTGCTCTACGACTATGTTTTACGATGGTGGAGCGACTCTGCAAACTTCTTCTTTTAAACTATTTTTCCAACTTTGGTGTTGACTCTGATAACAACTTTACGATTCCAAATACAGGTCTACATTCTTGATAGTAGACTGTTTCTAACTTTAATATTTAGATGCCTTTGTTGCTTTACGAACTACTAGAGTGCTCTGCTAACAGCTTTTATATTATGATTCAGGCAGAGGTACTCTATAATGCTTCAAGATTGCTTAGCTAGCTTACGCATTTGCTTGATGATTTTGATTGTTGCCTTACGAGCTCAAGATACTCTATGATAAATAAAGACTTTACGAACATGCAGAGTAACTTTACAATAGATATGATCCTATTAATTTATACATAGCATCAACTCAAAAGGATCAACCTAACAAGTTTGATCATTCTATTCTAAGTCCTTGCACAATAATTCTCAGATAAGGATTTTAGAAAATCTACTAAACGAATATACATTAATCACTTTTGTATCATCAAATCATACATATAGATTCTAATAATCTCCCCCTATTTGATGTATCAGTAGTATAATAATTCATCAATGCATCTGCTTGAATTTAAAGTATGGCTTAAAATACAGTAAGCCACTGTATTGCTAGTGTAAAAATAATCATTTTATTCATTGTAAAATAATTAAAGATTAAAGACAATTCATACAAGGATCATTAAACATGGAATGAAAAGCTCATCATTCCTTACTTTCTCCCCCATTCTCAGACTTCTCCTCATTTTCCCCCTATTTGTCATCATCAGTCTTTTCTCCCCCTATCTGGCATCTACTTCTTAATAGATTTGAAAAAAAATTAGATCTCAGTCATGAAGACTATGGGTCAGTCTCTGAATGATAGACTGCAACTATTCAGATATCTTGCTGCTTGATAGAGTTTCATTTATAGCTTCATGGAGTTTGACAAAATTTGCCTTAAGCTCCTGATCAATGTCTTAAGAAACATAAGGATGTGAGCTTTGGTATGAGGAAGGCATGTCTTTAGAATCAAAAGATATGGAATAATCTTAAACAAAACATATGGGAGTTTCAGGATGCTCAACATTCATAAATAGTGACTCTATGACATCTTCATCAAAATCAAAAAATGAAGGAACAAATAAAGAGCAATTTAGTCTTGATATAAAGATTATTTGACAGCTTCGATACTCTGGGTAGAAGGGCGTATTGCATATCAATAGAGTTGGATAAGATAAAACCCTTTAAAATTCTAAACTATCAAGTTAAGGTTTGGGAATTTTGAGTAGGTCCAACTGATGAAGCGCCGGTCTTTCAAACTTATTGCCTTCAGCAGTGGTAGTATGGGAAAAAAGTACAGCGTTTGTTCATTCTTTAGATCGTAGAGTGTGGAACTTTTATCCATTTTTAACTCATTTGGATTTGTCAAAATTATCCTTTTAAGTACAATGTACCTTTGGATTCCTACTTCAATGAATGTGTGTAAGGGAGAAGATACTTAACATTCACTGGGTTGTTCCCCCTTAGCAGCTTTCTCCTTGCCTCTTCTCTCTCTTTTCTTCTTTGTCTTAGCTTTTATCTTCTTCCTTTGCCCTTTATTGTGACACCCCCAAATCTGGGCCCAAACTTGAGTTGTCAAAATAAACAATAACTATTACAATACAACGTATAACGTACCACAATACAGTATTCAAATAATATACAACTAAGTCTTCATTATTATTATCACACTATTTTATAACTTATAAAGACTAATACAGCTACAACTTAGACTTTCACTCTATCCCCCAACTAGACCCAACTACTCTCTCATCTCTTGTTGAAAAACAATGGAACAAAAGGAAAGGGTGAACTCAAATAGCCCAGTAAAGAATATCATGACTAAGATAATGAAAAATAAATTATCGCTAGTCTTCAACAGTTGAGTTTTTGATAGAATAATTTAAACAACATGTTTTAATTCAATAACTACAGTTAAGTTCTTAAACAAAGTTTAGATCAATAACTGCAGCAGAATAAGAACCATTAGAAAAATCATATAGATCATGATGTCCACTCGCTCCTCTTTTTAAGAAAAACATCATCAACTTTTATCATCTGAAACACCACTGGCTATGATAATACAATTTCACAGTTCCTGGTCATAATCATACAAGTTAACAATTCATCTTTGCATTACAGACCAAAGATATTCAATATAGCACCAACGATCATGATTATACCAGTCTACAGTCTTTGGTCATAATCATATCAAACAACAGTTCATCTTTGCCCCAGGCCAAATAGAACATTCACCACGTGCCTTAAAAGACACATCATCAAATATATCGCCTTTAACCTATCAACACCTTTATCCCATCTGTGCCCCAGGCCACAGATATCAACAACAATTTGATTCTTGATTATTAAAATAATAATAGAGATATTAATAATGAACAGAAGAAATAGGATAAACAATAAATATCAGAAGTTTATAATTTTTACTTTGTGCATATTCAAATAATGTTCAAATTGTCAACATGATGTGGAGTGAAATTCAAAAATAATATTCAAGATCCACAGTTCAGAATAACGGTTACAGTTCAATAGAAAGGTTCATGTAAATAGGAAGGTGCAATTGAAATGATATTAAATGAAGCACAAACCGTTAAGAAAATTATAATCATTTCAAAAGTTTTACCAGACAATACTTACCATAGTAAGTTTAAGAGTATAAAAGAAATGATATCCCTTACTATAGTAAGTTTGAATAATGGAAGATGAAAAACATGGTATCCTTTACAAGTAAGAAAGAAAATAATATCCATTTATGATGATGAAAAGAATGATACCCCTTATCTTATCACGTGACTGGATATTGATAAATGATCAACCTATATATTTATAATATAATTAGTAATTACCACATATAAATTTCAAGGTGCATGATAACTCATATATTATGAACTGTCAAATTGATTTATATAATATAAATTTTCGTAGTGTAAAATAATAACTTCAAAAAAAAATTTTAAAATAATATTTTAAAATAAATCTTCCAAAGAAAGCTTTTTAAAATAAATCTTCTCAAAGAAGAGTATAAATGAAGATTTGTGAATACCGTGTGAAATAAGTATTTGTGCAATTACTACTCTTTAATAAAATACTTATTTGAAAAATTTCTGCACTCCTTTTAATTTACAAACACTCAAGATAACCTTACAATTCTCAAAGAAAACTCACAAAATACTTGTAGAAAATTTTTATGTTTTAGGTGTGATTTTTCTATTCAGCTAAGAAAGCTATTTATAGGAGAAAAATGAGTCACTGTGCGTGGTAGGTAGGCTGGCATGCTGCATACCAGCCTAAGAAAATTTCTTCTTCACCAAACTTCAGCAAATTTTTCATGCCATTTCCATGTGTCCCCCACAAAGGGCCCACATGTTTACTATTCAAAATAATAATAAAAATTAATTTTTTTTCTTCTTGTGTGTCCAACATATATAATAAAATAATGCTACAACAATAATTCAACAATAATGTAAGAAACACGTTACAGATTATTATTAATTTAATAATATAAATTACTGTATATTTGCTACTGTGACAATTATTAGGTTCAATAATTTTAAAATACAGTGCAATAACAATTATTGATTCAATAATATAAAATACAGTGTAATGACAATTATTGAATCAATAATGCAAAATACCGTGTAACAACAATTATTGATGAATACTATGAAATTACCACGTTATCAGATAAATAATATGAGCTACTGTGCAATACCGTGTGCAATTGTAGAATACCGTGTGCTACAGTAAAATACCATAAAATATCATATGCTACTATTATTTTATCACCGGTATTTTAATAGTTAAAAGTGATAACACCGTTGACTATTTTTATTTAAAAATGTTACTTCTGTCGTTTTCTATATCCGACAAATATTCTATTGTGGGGTCCACCAATGATTAGTTATTTCGGCGCCGTCGTACGACCCGAATATTTCCCGACAAAATGAATATTCTCCGACAAAACGAATATTGCCCGACAAAATAAAATTTTCACATAACATCTTTAACTTTTAACTTTATCAATTTAACCACTTACTGTTTCAGAAAAAATATATATGAAGAAAAATTAATCTTGTATTTTATAAAATTCGGGGTCTTATAACCTCCCCTACTTATGAAATTTCGTCCCCGAAATTGACGTACCTGGCATTTTGAAGACGTAAGGATACTTAGATTTCATCTTAGATTCTAGCTCCCAGGTCATTTCCTCAGTATCTTGGTTCATCCATAAAACTTTGACTTGAGGTATAACCTTTGAGCGTAAGATCTGCTCCTTCTTATCTAAGATCTTAACAGGTACCTTCTCATATGTTAAATCATCTGTTATAACGTCTGATTTTAACTCAATGACATGATTTGGGTCATTCACATATTTACGTAACATAGATATATGAAAAACCTTATGGATACGGGACATACTTGGTGGTAAAGCTAGTCTGTAGGCCACTGTTCCTACTCGATCGAGGATTTCAAAAGGGCCAATAAATTGAGGGTTGAGCTTTCCTTTCTTTCCGAATTTCATAACTCCTTTCCATGGAGAAACACATAAAAATACATAGTCCCCGACGTTGAAACTTTCGTCCCTTTCGATGAAGATCAACATAACTCTTTTGTCGTTCTTATGCGATCTGTATTCGTTGTCGGATCATTTGGATCTTTTATATTGTCAAGCGCACCAACTCAGGTCCCAACAGTTTTGCTTCTCCTACCTCATTTCAACATACTAGAGAACGACACTTGCGTCCATATAAAGCCTCGAATAGAGCCATGCATATGCCTGTAATGTCCTAAACATTTCAAAAGTGATATAACAAGATCTAAGCAAGGTTGTCAATTCAAAACCTAAAGAAGGATTGCTCAAGCAAACCTTAAGCTATCTGAAAGAATATATACGACTCGAAACTATGATCGTATACAACTAAGAGGTTAAAAATCTTTAACCTAATTTGTGTTATGTGAATAGTAAAGCATGAATTGTGCTTTTAAATGTGATATGTGAATTATCTATGTGTAAGATTTTGTGTTAGTTTGAGTAGTTAACCTTAACACTTATTAAAAATCAGAAGTCAATTTAGGACAAAAACCTAAATTGGGAAAAAAGTTAAAACCTAAACCCTAGAAAATAACCTAGGCTCTCAAGAGAAACGTGTAGGTCAAATAGACATTCCGTTTCAAGATTCAACATTCCCACGATTTGAAAACACGTAACAGTCAATAAAAGTTTTCTCGAAAAACATGTAAAAGTACTATTCACATGGTGACGTTTTTCATTCGCTTGACTGTTTCTTTCATCTATAGGACTTTGTACATTTCACAACATAGTGATAATATGAGGTTTAGATGTCAGGGAATCAATAAAATTTTCAGGGGAAAAAGACAAAAATGTCACGATTTACGAGAGAACGTTTGTCGTCTTTTTGAACGTTCTTTTTGAAATGGTAGTAGAAAACACTATTCACCAAAAAACGTGTCAAGTCTGTTGGACTTTCAACTTTACAAAATAGTGTTTATACGGAACAAACTCTGTAATATCAGACTTTTAAATCAGTTGAGGTCAATTTAACCGGAAGACTTAGAAATGAACTAGAATTAGTTAAGGATGAACTAATTTCGGTTGAGATGTAACTAAGTTAGATGTAACTGGGTTAGGAACCTAACTAGGAACTAAACCTAGTTACAAACTAACTAAACTTATGAAATAGTTAACCTAATCTAGTTGATATAAAACTAGGTTAGATGACATTTAGTTGAAATGAAACTAGGTTATGTTAAACCTAGTTGGAATCGAACTAGGTTAGGGTAATTAGATTACCATTTAACCTAATTATCAATTAATTAAACTAAACCTAAATAAGATTAAGTTTAATTAAACTAAAGATTAACCTAAATTACAAGTTAATCTAATTGGTGAATTAATAACCTAATCGAATAATCAAATTCCTAGGTTTATTGCTAATTAACCTAATCCTAACTAAGCTAGATTATCAAAAGAACTAATCTAACCTTGATCAAGCTTGGTAAATGACCATGACTACCCCTCAATTAAATGGTTAATTCACCAACCAAACAAGCCCTATAACTATTCCTTTGGTAGGCTAAATTGTGGACCAATTGGAAGCTAACATGTGTCAATTGTGGTGTCACCAAAATGTGATGATTTCAAGCATTAATGGGCATTAAATGGATTGGTTTGGACATTCAAAACAAGTGGGAAAGGGTGGTGCACTTGAAGTTAGCTTAACATGGAAGTTTTGTACTAATGACCTTTATACCCTAGCTTTCCATGGCCTATAAATAGTAAGCATTGTGCACTTATTTTGTCATTCATTTCTAAAGCTAAAATGCTTGTATCAAAGCTATACTCATATATGAGAGAGACTTCTAGTGAGTTATAATCAAAGGAAGTGCAAATAAATAGTTAAAGCTTGCACTTCGAGAGGTGAATCGTTAGTCATTTTTTTTATGTTCGATTAATTTTCGTAGTTTAAAAGCTCAAGAACGCGAGTCGTAGCAATGTACGATTGTCGTTATCCCTGTTCTTCACGTGTTCTTGAGCCTTTCTTCATTTTATAATAGTTATAATATCGAATTTCAATTCGTAGTTTAAAGCTCAATGAACAAACGTCGTAACCATGTACGGTTTATCCGTTCTACGTGTTCTTCGTATGTTCTTGAGCACTTTTATAAATTGTTATAATTCAATTTACAAGCCGTTATAATGACCAATTTTTGTCAATTATAAAGTGAAATAATCACTTATGTAAGCAGTTATAATGCTCAAATTATTTCAAGTACGAAAACCAAAAGCTCAAGAACATAGTCGTTACCATGTACGGTTTATCCGTTCTTCATGTTATTCGTGTGTTCTTGAGCAAAAGTCCTGAATCTTTCTATGAGAAGGTTTGTGATTTGTTATTTTTATGTTATAAAGTGATATTTAGTCTTACCACATGATTTCTTAAAGAGTTAAAGCAAGCGGTACTATGTTTCACATGATTAACCCTAAAAATATTGATCAAAGCAAGCTCACTGACCTTTCTGCCAAAATTTTGAAATTTTAAATTCCGAATCTGCCTTAGCAATACAAATGAAAGTTGTAGATCATGAAATTCTAAGTAATTTAGACTCAATAATTACTTCAAAATATTTTCGTATGACAAAGTTATGACAGTTACCGAAAAGGACGTCAAAGCTGAAAATTATTAAGAGGCTCTCGGGTGGAAACCTTAAAAGCACTAAATTTTATGATTTTGAGTTAGTCACTTAATGAAATGATTCCGCCAATGAAAATAGTCTATTTTAGTGATAAAAACACGTTTAAAGAAGGAAAATTTGATGAACTGACATTCGGGTACACGTAATGATAAGGTTAAATTATACGTTATTTTTATTCCCTAATACTTAGTTTTTATATTTATTGTATGCTTAAATGTTTAATTATTTAACTCATTTTGGTTTTAATAGGTTTTATAGGATTTGAGTTAATTTAGGTAATTTTATAGTATTTTTATATTTCTTTTTATTTATGTATTTTTATTTATTTTTAGTGTTTTAGGTGTTTTATTATTTATTATGTGTTTTTATTATTTTTAGTATTTTTATATTATTTTTATTTATTTTTAATTATTTAATATTTTATTTTGTAAAAAAATAAGCTTCGAGGCAAATCTGTAAAATCTGCAAAAATCTAATGGCATTGTGGTAATTTTAGCAAAATCGGAGGGCCAAAGTGTAAATTCCGCAAGAATCTGAGGGCATAATGGTAATTTCTGGAAAAGAGGCGATCGCGCAATGCGCGCGGATGGATTGGCCGAGAGCTAAAACGATGTCGTTTCATCATAGTTACCGCGCAATGCACGCCTTGAGCGGAACAGTGGCAAGAAAAAGAACCGGACGACATCGTTTCGGGCTAATTACCGCGCAATGCGCTGGCGCGCGTGAGTTGTCTAGTACTGTAGCGAAGGCTTTGTTTGGCTGCGCGGAAATTATCCAAAACGAGATTATTTCGGGATTTTTGCTACTTTTTGATTCCAAATTGGATTTTAATTCCAATTAGGGTTAGGATAATAATTATTTTGTTTTTCTTTTATTTTTAATTGTAAATCCTACTAGGGTTAGGAGGATTTTGGAGCCTATAAATAGAGGGCTTGACACACATTGTAAGGCACAACTTTTCTATTAGAATAAAAATTATCTCTTCTATTCTTTGATGCTCTCTACAATTATGAGTAGCTAAATTATTTTGCTTATCAAAAGATTATTTTATCTTAGGAAAAATATTCATCTAAATTAAATGCAGACGCTTGGATTGTGTTGTTTAGTTCAACGATCTCTCTATTTCTTTATGCTGCTACTAGGTTAAATCTTTAGCGCTTGTCTGAGATTATTTAGTAGTAAGGGTTATTTAGATCGTTTGTTTCTGCTTAACTAAAATTAAGGAGAGATAGGAAAATTATTCTAATGGGAGTAATTATTTCACGTTGAATATTTAAAATATAAATTGATTTATTCTTGCATCAGTGATCAGTTGTAAATTCTTGATGGTGGATATTAACTTAAACCAAGGCTTTTTCTTCTTATTTATTTCTTGCATATTTATTTTTGTTAATTTTATTTAAATTATTTCTTTAACTAAAAAACCCCCCAATTTTTATTTGCAAAAACATAAAATTAAATAATCATTCTCTGTGGGATCGACTCTTACTTGCACTACTATATATTTATTTTTCCAAAGTAAGATTTTATTGTTGGGTGCTTGCGACATTACACCAAATTTTGGCGCCGTTGCCGGGGAATGATTTTAATTTAATTTTGTGCTTTTGTAATTATTTATTTAATTTAGTCATTTATTCTTAGTTTTTATTTATTTATTTATTTTTCTAGTTTTCATATTTTATTTGAGTTGTGCAGGTTGAAGATGGAAATCATGGCTAGAAATCGAACTTTAAAAGAGCTTGCGACCCCTGATTTGAATCAACAACCTTTAAGCATAACTTTTCCAAATTTAGATGCTAACACTTCCTTTGAATTGAAATCTGGTCTAATCCATCTATTGCCCAATTTTCATGGCCTTGCAGGTGAAGATCCTCACAAACATTTAAAGGAATTCCATATGGTGTGCACAAGTCTGAAACCTTCTGGAATGAATGAAGAGCAAATCAATCTTAGAGCTTTTCCATTTTCCTTGAAGGATTTGGCTAAGGATTAATTGGCTCTACTACCTACCCTCCGGAAGCATCACCACATGGGAAGAGATGAAAAGACTATTCTTGGAGAAATATTTTCCAGCTTCAAGGGCAGCCAATATCAGGAAAGACATTTGTGGTGTGAGGTAGAACCATGGAGAATCCCTGTACGAGTATTGGGAACGTTTTAAGAAATTATGTGCAAGCTGCCCCCACCATCAAATCAGCGAGCAACTCCTCATCCAATACTTCTATGAAGGACTCATGTTTATCGATAGGAGCATGATCGATGCTGCCAGCGGATGAGCTTTAGTGGACAAAACGTCCGAAGCTGCAAGGAACTTAATTGCAAACATGGCTGCTAACTCCCAACAATTTGGCACTAGTCTTGATTTTTCATCCAAGAATATTAATGAGGTAAATATTTCTTCACTTGAGCAACGAATTGATAGTCTAACCTCCGTTGTCTGTCGAATAGCTGTAGGTAATACACAACAAGTGAAGGCTTGTGGGATTTGTGTGGTAGTAGGACATCCAACAGATATGTGCCCCACTCTTCAAGAGGAGTCCTATGAACAAGTACATGCAGCAGGTGGTTTTCCTGGTCAACCACAAAGGAGATATAATCCTTACGCGAACACGTACAACTCAGGTTGGAGAGATCATCCGAATTTCGGCTATGGAAATCCACAAGGGAATCCATCGGCGCCTCAAAATTTCTCAAGCTGCCAACAATACAAGTAGCCATATCCTAACAAACAACAGGGCCAAACATCTGATTCTCATATGTCTTTGGAGGATATAATTACACAACTTAACACTAACACTTTGCAATTTCAACAGGAAACGAAGGCGAATATGCAGAATTTGGAAACACAGATAGGACAAATGACAATTGCCATCAGTAGATTGGAGGCGCAAAATTCTGAAAAAGTACCCTCGCAAACAATGGCGAATCCAAAAGCAAATGTTAGTGCAATCACGTTGAGAAGCGGTAAAGAGATCGAAACTCCAGCAAAGATAGAGTTTGCATCAAAAGAGCAAAGCAAAGTTGAAGTGGACAACAAGGAGGCAGACAACAGTCAAGAGGACGACAAAGTTCTAGGCGACAATGGTACCCCTAAACTTAAATTTTCATCTCTTTCTGATTATAAACCGGTACCCCCTTTCACTCTTGTTTTAACAGAAAAAAGAACGTATGAGAAAAATTCAGATTTATATGAGACTTTTCATAATTGCGATGTCAAAATTCCATTGTTAGATGCTATTAAACAAGTACCTCGCTTTGCTAGATTTATGAAAGAATTGTGTACACACAAGAGAAAACAAGCACTTAAAAGATATGAAAAAGGTACAAGCAGGAAAAAATGTGTCTGCCGTAATTCAAAGAAAACTCCCTACAAAATGTCAAGATCCAGGAATATTTACTATCCCTTGTAAGATAGGAGACACGAGATTTGAAAAGGCTATGTTAGACTTAGGAGCATATATTAATGTCATGCCATATTCTATATATGCTTCTTTGAAACTTGAACCTTTAAATAGAACTGGTACTGTGATTCAGTTGGCTGATAGGTCTAACACTTATCGTAAGGGTATAGTAGAGGATGTTCATGTGCAAGTAGATAATTTGATTTTTCCTGCTGATTTTTATGTGCTTGATATGGAAAACGGTGATCAAAATGCTCTTATTTTGTTGGGAAGACCTTTCTTAAAGACTTCTAAAACTAAGATCGATGTTCATAGTGGTACACTAACAATGGAGTTTGATGGCGAAATTATTAAGTTTAATATTTTTGATGCCATGAAATGGCATTATCCTGTTTACTCTGTTGATGTGATTGATTCTTTAGCAGCAAAAGTTTCTAAAAATGATGGACAGGGTGAATTGAAAATGACATGCAGTCAAAGTTTTGGGAAAGAGAAAGAGGAGTTAGTCTTGAGTGCTAATTTAAAGAAAACTGTTGCGGCTGTAAATGATTCTCCGAACACAGGTAATGATCCATATTTTGACTTACCAGTTCCTAACAAGAAATCTTTACCTTTTGTTTTGCAGGATTACATTCCAGATTTGAAGCCTCTCCCTCATCGTCTCGAATGTATGTTCATTGAAGAGGGAGCCGAACTTTCATATCCACTGCAAGGAAGTTTTAATAAGACCATGATAAATGCAGTAAAGATGGATGAAATGGTCAAAATTCAAGAGGAAGGAGTAATGTAGTGTTTAAGTATGTTGTCAAGCCAATGACAATAAATAAAGGCGCTGCTTGGGAGACAACTCAAAAAAATCAGATTTGCATTTCTTTTTTCTTTTTTTTTATATTTATTTGTGTCTTTTTCTTTACATTTTACTTTACATTGGGGACAATGTAAATTTTAAGTGTGGGGGAAGAGATTTAAGATTTTTTTATTTTTAGGTATTTTTGTTATTTTTAGGTCATATTTTGAAAATTTTAGGGAATTTTAAAATTTTGTTTTATTTTTTTTAAAAAAATAATTGTTTCAATTTTAGGAAATTTTAAAAATTTTGAAATTTTGAATTTTGTGGGTAAATTCACTGCAAACCCTCACAAGACAAAACTCGTCCACTTGGGGTTTAAAGGCTCGTTGCACATACTAAGTGTAACCGTGTTTCTTACGAAAATGGGGTAGTTTATTTATTTATTTATTTATTTATTTTTAGGATGTGTCACTTGAGCAATGAGTTAATTGAATTTTAAATTTTTAGCCAACGATAAAATCTTGATTTTTGTTTGAATAACTCTTGAAAAAATGATAAATTTTTGCTTAATCTGAATTTTGATTTTTTATTGATAATTACTTTGTTTGAGATTTTTTAATTTTTTATGCACTTATATCCATTTGTTTGAGCTACTTTTAATTAAAAGAAAGTTTAAATGGTTAAATGCTTATGGAAAATATTTTTGAACTCTATATCTTATTTGATCATTATTTGAAGTGAAATATAAGGTAAAATATAATTTGGAGGAGATGATTTAGATAATTTTCTAGGATTATTATTGACAAAGAAAAAAATCTTGTGGTGGGTTGAGATAGAGCGTAAAACGCACTCATTCATAAACACATGAAAAAGCGACATGGAGCGTAAAACGCACTTGCTGGTGAGATGGAGCATAAAATGCACTCACCGTGAAAAAAAAAAGAAGAAAGAAAGAAAATGGGATGGAGCATAAAATGCACCCATTAAAAGAAAAAAAATTAAAAAAATATTTGAAAGAAAAAAAATTGATAATCCTAGTGTATATAATTGTTTCAAACCTTTTGATCTTCTGATTTATATTTGTCTGTATTAGCTTAAAGTGATGTGAAAAATAAATATATTGAGTATTGTTATCTGTCTTTTATAAGGTAATTAATAACCGAAACTTATCTGAATATTAATTTGTTTGATACATTTGGATACACACACACACAAAAAGTCTTAACTAAAGTAGAATTGATAAATATGTTAAAGTTCTAGATTTTGCATGATTTTGAAATTTTCTTTGAGTTGTCATTTAAAAAATCTTTGAGGCTGATGTTGAAATTTATATTAATCTATTACTTAAGTAAGTTGTTTGGTTATTAGTTTTAATTTTATAGTTTTTATTTTTGTTTTGCCCGAGGACGAGCAAAAAGCTAAGTGTGAGGGTATTTGATAAGGTTAAATTATACGATATTTTTATTCTCTAATACTTAGTTTTTATATTTATTGTATGCTTAAATGTTTAATTATTTAGCTCATTTTGGTTTTAATAGGTTTTATAGGATTTGAGTTAATTTATGTTAATTTAGGTAATTTTATAGTATTTTTATATTTCTTTTTATTTATGTATTTTTATTTATTTTTAGTGTTTTATTATTTATTATGTGTTTTTATTATTTTTAGTATTTTTATATTATTTTTATTTATTTTTAATTATTTTATATTTTATTTTGTAGGAAAATAAGCTTCGGGGGCAAATCTGTAAATTCTGCAAAAGTCTAATGGCGTTGTGGTAATTTCAGCAAAACCGGAGGGCCAAAGTGTAAATTCCGCAAGAATCTGAGGGCATAATGGTAATTTCCGGAAAAGAGGTGACCGCGCAATGCGCGCGGATGGATTGGCCGAGAGCTAAAACGACGTTGTTTCATCATAGTTACCGCGCAATGCGCGCCTTGAGCGGAACAGTGGCAAGAAAAGGAACCGAACGACGTCGTTTCGGGCTAATTACCGCACAATGCGCGGGTGCGCGTAAGTTGTCCAGTACTGTAGCGAAGGCTTTGTTTGGCTGCGCGGAAATTGTCCAAAACGAGATTATTTCGGGATTTTTGCTACTTTTTTATTCCAAATTGGATTTTAATTCCAATTAGGGTTAGGGTAATAATTATTTTGTTTTTCTTTTATTTTTAATTGTAAATCCTACTAGGGTTAGGAGGATTTTGGAGCCTATAAATAGAGGGCTTGACACACATTGTAAGACACAACTTTTCTATTAGAATAAAAATTCTATCTTCTATTCTTTGACGCTCTCTACAATTATGAGTAGCTAAATTATTTTTCTTGGTTTAAGTGATTGAAGCCATCAAGATTTATACACTGTGAGATCTAATTTATTTTAATTGTTCAATTTATATTTTGAGTATTGAATATTTTTCTGTGTTTAATTTTATGATTAATTCGTTTAATTGTTAGGATGCCTACTAGTTTATTATTCGTTGAAATCTACTGCTAAATTAAATATCAAATCCGTAATTGTTTGGTCACTTTAATTTGCGAAGCAACTAAGGTTAATAATTATTTTGCTTATCAAAAGATTATTTTATCTTAGGAAAAATATTCACCTAAATTAAATGCAGACGCTTGGATTGTGTTGTTTAGTTCAACGAAGGAAAATTCTAGACTTATCCACTTTTCTTACCCATTTTTCTTTGGATTCTTTACAGTAATATACAACAATTAAGAAAAAAAATACAAGATTAGTGCATCCACAAAATAATTACAAAAAAAGTGCAATGCAATACTCATATTGAATCATTTCAGTTTCACAAATCCCTTAAATCAAGGAGAAGTAAATTAAATTACTTCAATTCAATTTTTTCATCTCTCTCTCCTACTTTGACTCCACTAGCATACCAACGCCATTAAGTATAATTAAAGTCATCTCCTCCAAAACTCCGTCGAGTTCGTCTTCATGTTCATGGTGGCGTCAATGATCGGCGCCGTCATAACCCTGATTAATCCCTTCTACACCACCACCGAGATTTAATGGGAAGTCATAGTTGATCGTCACCCTGAGAAAAAAAAAAAAAAAAAAAAAAACCATGATCGTTACATAACTTAAGTTATAATAAGTGCCAATAAACAAGAAATATAGGTATATACCGAAGATAAGTAAATTCAGGAATTGGTTACCTCCATACTAGTGTTTGGTTACCATCATACTAGTGTTTGGTTACCTAAAGTTACTGCACAAAAAAACTAATTATTACATATTCAGGAATTGGTTACTTCCATACTAGTGTTTGGTTACCTATATTTACTACACAAAAAAACTAGTTAATACACATTCAGGAATTGGTTACCTCCATACTAGTGTTTAATTACCTTCATACTAGTGTTTGGTTATCTAGATTTATTATAGCAAAAAATCTCCATAATAGTGTTTGGTTACCTCCATACTAGTGTTTGGTTACCTAGATTAAATGCAGCAAAAAATCGACATGCTATTGTTTTGTTACCTCTATACTAGTGTTTGGTTATCTAGAGAAATCGAGAAATCTAATCATGAACGTGAAGACTCCATTGACGCCACCATGAGCGTGAATACTCCATTGACGTCACTCTTGACGCCACCATGAACGTGAAGACTCCATTGATGTCACCATGAGCTTATCAGCAGTGGTGTAGAAGGGATTGACGGTGGTTATGATGGCGCCAATCATTGACACCACCATAAACGTGAAGACGAAATCGAGATAGCAGCGGAGAAAATAGAGGAGAGAGAAAGCGGCGTATGAAGTTTTAGAGAAGATGAAAAAAAACGGCGGAAGAAGTTTGGAGAAGATGAAAGAAAAAAAAATATCAGAGTATTTTGGTGGTGTAGAATTTTGAATTTTAAAATTTGGAATCAACTACCCATTAAATCACCTAACTAAATTAAAGGAATAACAATGCACTAATTTAGAAATTAAATATTAAAGATGCATTAATTTTGTAAATATTTTATATATGCACTTTTGTTATAATATTTTTTAAAAATATACTAGTAAATGTAATTCTTTCTTTTTCTCACCCGCATATAAAACAAATTAGTGTGACTCACTCATTTGGGTTAAAAATAAAATGAGGTAGAGCCACACTCATTAATCTTATATACAGATAAAAAAATTAAGTAAAAAAAATAAGTAAATACAGAAGCACTATTTTAAGAAAGGTATGTTTTCCCACAAAAACATTGTTACCATTTTTGCAAGTTGAAATCAATAGGCATTATACATGTATATGTATTTAATTACGTATTTTATTATTGTGTTTACTCAACAAAAAAAATCAAAATATTTTGTTGTAAGATAATCTCTCTCTCTCTTCCATCCAAACTTACAAACATACTATAATCAATTACAAAGACTCGTCCATCCACATGATTGATTCCATGTGCACAATAGGAATATTAAGATTTTTCCTACTCAAAACCATCAATACATTCCTTAAAAATAAAAATAAATCATTATCATTAAAAAGAAAAGAAAATATTATTACCATGGTCCACAAATCAAGAGTAGATCTTATATTATTATCGAAAATATTAAAATATAAAATATAGAAAATAATATAAAAGGAATATTATAGCAAGAATAGTGCCCATATGAATTACACTCCAAACCTTAAAAGTCCAACTAGTTCATCTCCCCCGTCCTTATCATATTTCAATGGCCAAGATTTTATTGGTATTTGGGTCGCCAACCATCCTTACAAATAAGGGGGAACAAGAAAAAAGTGAGTTCTGGACAAATAATTCCGTAGTTAACTTCCGGGACATCCCAGGGGAATTTTCAAATTAACTTCCAGACCTTTGAAAATTATTTTAAAAAATCTGAGCCGTAGATCTTTACTATAAATGGTTAAAGATGCATTAGATAAAATAGTGTTTCATAGCTCATAGTAGTTCTCCTGACACACACACGTCTCTGTCTCTCTCTCTCTCTCTCTCTATATATATATATATAATGGTGAAGGTAAGGCCATCTCCAACAGATGGATTATCCTATGGACTATATTTAGTCCATATGACATCAGCAAATGTCTTTTAGTCTTCGATCATTTCAGCAGATGAACTATCCCATGGACTATAATATAAAAAGATTAAAATAATTAATAAATTCAACAAAACTTCTATCATCTTTCTACTTTTCTATTTAAATATTAGTAAATTTATAATCCATGGACTATCTCATTCATAGATATAGTCTTTTGAGGGTATCAAATATAGTCATGGACTATATTTAGTCCGTCTGCTGGAGCGGAAAAATAAATCCTAGACTAAATATAGTCTAGAAAACCATTGCTGGAGATGCTCTAACAATGAACTTAACTCGAAAGGTACTGCAGCAAATTTTTTAAATACAATCTACATAAACCTGAATCATGTAAGTTGTAACAACCATCAACTTCTGCAAATACAATGAGACACTCTACAGTAGCAAGGTAAAATATAAGCCTAACCAACCTCAGCTTAGCAATCTTGTTTCTATAAACATCTTGATTCCCTCAAACTGCCCCGCATGATAAATTTTTTGGTACTCTTTATCATAATAACGAAGGTGATGGCAAATTGGTAATATATCCTAATACTTGACACTTCCATATTTCAAGATTTCTTTCCACCCAAATCTTCAAGTGTTAGATCCAAAGTATCGACTGAACCTTTTCTCACCTCCTCTCCACGAGAAGCCAAGAGTTCTCCAATGCTCCCTGGCTCTCCAAATCACCCCAGGTGATCAGCTATTAGGTGTAAATTATCACAGCCACCACATTGAGCGCCCACCACACCTTTTTCATAAGATTTACGACACATTGTCTTCATGTTTCTGGTTTCGCAGACCTTACAAGTAAACATCATGGCAAGATCATGTCTTGGGGATATCTTTAAGTTAGATATCGCACTGTAAGATACAGAAGCGTTCTCATTGCTGTTTGGGCTAGCGAGGGTACTAACTGAGTTGGATCCAGTCTTTAAATTACAAGTTTCGCGTCTTTCCGCATCTTCAATAGCCTGCTTGTGGATTCTACAAGCGTTTGAAATCCTCGTTTATGAATTTCATCTCCGCTGAAGAATGAATTTGCAGAGGGAATAAAACGCATCTAGTTCTCTGCAACAATTTATCCAGAACAGGACAATTATAACTTGAGAATAATGACGGTCCAAAGATGGTTCATAGTATGTGCAGAAAACTGCAAAGCTGCAGGAAGTTCAACTCTGAGACCGAGGCTCGACAAAAGGCTCCCACAAACCCGAAGAAACATTTTACAATTTGAATACAACTCGTTGAACAAAAAAAATACAAAGTACTTCGCAATTAAAATAAGAAAGAGCTATTAAATAAGAAGCCAACTCCCTAAGACCCCAAATTCTCTCCACTCATCCTATACTTGCAAAAAGCTAGATAATTTTCTTTTAGTCGTTTCCTGTTCACACAAGTATCATCCATCATTAGCTAAACTCTAGAAGCTTTTATGGATAGTGCTGGTGCTGCCACAACACTATTACTTGTGTATTGAGTTTATCATGTATTCGTTCTGACATGCTTGAATTTTCTTAAAGCTTTATCAAGACTTAACTTCTGGAAATTTGAATTCAAACCTCTCTTTAATGGGAAAATAAATTATGCCTCCGTCCTATTTCAAGTTGTTCGACAAGCTAGGGCTTGCCATTACAGCCTTTATAGGTAAGCATTATAATTACCAAAGACCCTCCTTTGGTCAATGCATAATCCTCCATTCATAAAACCCAAAATTATCCACCTTTTCAAGATCCCCCAAAACAAATTTTTCTAAAGTTGCATTCAAGTGATTGTGCACCTAAGCTCCCCAAATTTTAGCTGATTGCATCTAGCTAAAACTGAAAAGCAAAAAGATGAATGATAAATTTAGCTTTAGAATTTGGGACATACTGAAAAGCAACAAGACTAAACTGATTAATTCTATACGAGAAGCAATATGGGGCATACTGATTAATTTTATTTGGTAAACTAGAAAAGCAACTGACATCTTCTTAAAGAAAAGAAAAGGAAAAATAGAATCACATAACTTTAGCTTTACAATTTGGGGCATACTGATTAAATTTATTTGATAAGCCTATATGAAATCTCAACTAAAAAAACTGGCACCAATCAACCAGAAATTACTATCTAAATCTTATTAATCCTCAGCAACAACATCAAACATGAAATCACTGATGACACAATTCTTAAGGAAATTAGAACGATTCACCCCAAGTTTGATTTAAAAGAAAAAACAAAAAAAGGGGTGTAATCAAATATTATTAATATATCATACCCTGTTTGAATCAAACCAAAAGTAGCTCCACAAATCGTGCTCTACCCTTGTTGAATTTGAAAAAACTTTAGGAAACAGTGAATAATATATATTTTCAGGATATAGAAGAAAGGTTACTTATATTAGTGAAACTCCTCAACAAGAAATCAAATTTATTAGAGATCCAATTCCCGTAATCTGTTGCACAAAACAGTAGCCGAAGCTAAAATTTCCACATTATACTACTAGATAACTTTATGAATATAAACTGAAATACAACTAAAATTTTCAATTTCATAGACCTGGCCTCTTGCATACCAAATTTTCATTAATAATTAAAGGCCACGGTTCCTAAAATTTCATTTTTGATTAAATAACTCCTATATAACCAGAGTTGATAACAAGATTGAGCTTTCACCAAACAAATAGAAGAATCAACACGATATATATATATATATATATATATATATATATATATACACACACATGTATTTCAGATCATATATGAAAAACTTACCATTTTAGGGACAGAGACATGAGGCTGCTTGGTAAGAAAGAGAGGCAATTAGCCAGAAGGTGTTGGCCCATACTAAAATTTCTAGTTTGGGCCCGGTACATGTGCTGACCCGGTAGAATGTATTTTGACAGTTTGATATTCTAGAAAGGTTAAAAGTCCATGGTTAAATATAATTGGGTTGGTTGAATATGATTGGATTTCCAACATTAGAGGAATAAGGAGACTTATTCCATTATGGACTCATCCAGTTATGGATTTCAATTATAACGACACTCTGATTTTTAATTCTAATTAATCTCGGGTGTGCATGAACAAAAGGTGTTGAGCAACTATAAATACAGTCATAACTAGAGGACAGTATTTCAATTATTATTTATCATTACATTCATTATTATTATTTCAGTAGTCAAAACCCTCCATTATTATCGCTTCTGACCTGTATTGATTCTCACACTGGAGCTATCCCCTAACGGTCCACGCTGTCAAGTTTTTTGGTGTGACCATTGACTATTCCTTGTCCAGGTTGGCTTGCTTTTTGATTATTAGGAAAAGAGTACAAAATCAAGCGTTAACATTGGCGCTAGAATGGTTTTTTTTATAGCAAATTTATGTTCTAAATCACTAAATTCATTCTAACAAACTTTCATGGAAAATAAGGGTGAAATAGTATCGGATCAGACGGGGTCATCAATTGTACCACCGGTACAATATGTTTGAGGATCGATGACAGACTCGGTCCTAGTAATCTGAGGTCTAAACTAAATGAGACACAATCAGCACCAATTCGACATCGGCTGTTTATCCCTCCAAATTAACTAATTCTTGATCTATGTCAATGAGGGGTAAATAATTGATCCCTTTCTCAGGAGGATCAAGGCAGGGAGTTAAGCTGGCCCGATCAACGTGAGCTGATCAAAATGCAGAAAATTAAAAAGGCCGAATGTGCTATTGAGGCTTTGTGACTTCAGCAACAGAAATGAAGTGGCCGAGCTTAAAAAGGATGATCCGATCCAATTTACGGTTTGAGGTACTCAGGAAACAACACCACAAAGCCAAAGGCGGATGAGGCCATCAATTGAATTTCCCAAACCTCACCACAAAGCCTCCTCCAGGGAGCAATATTATAGCAAGATAATGCGTAAAGATATAAAGCTGGACGGTTCTACGGAACCTTACTTTAAACATAAAGCCTCCTTCAGGGATTGGGAGTAAGTATTATAGCGAGATAAAGCGTGGAGATATAAGGCTGGACGGTTCTCTAGAACCTCATTTCAAACATAAAGCCTCCATCGGGGATCGAAAACATTATTATTGCGAGATAAGGCGTGGAGATATAAGACTGGACGATTCTCCGGAACCTCACTTCAAAGATAAAGCCTCCCTTAGGGATCGAGAACAATATTATGGCGAGATAAGGTGTGGAGATATAAGGCATGACAGTTCTCCGAAACCTTAACATCAATCAAAAGCCTATTTGTAAGGATCGGGAGCCATGCTATGGTAAAATAAGGCGTGGTGATATAAGGTAAGACGGTTCTCCAGAACCTCAACATCAATCAAAAGCCTCATGTAGGGATTGGGATTCATGTTATGGTGAAATTAGGCGTGGCGATATAAGGCGGGATGATTCTCTAGAATCTCAACATTAATCAAAAGCCTCCTGCAGGTATCGAGAGCCAAATGACGTAAACCCCAACCAAAGAAGGCGAGTTAGATCACCGACTCATAATCAGGATCAAGGTGAAATAAGGCAGGGAAAGATAAGGCAAACCAAGTCTCTGGACCATGTTCGGGTTCAACGCGAAAAAACCCCCAGGTGGGTATCCTTGACCCTATTATGCAGAAAATAGCAGAATTGGAGCAGAAGATAGCAACTGCTTAAACGGATCATTAACCCCAGGATCTAAAGTCACCCTTTTTTCCTGCTATTAATGAGGCTAGGGCCAATCCGACAAAGAAGATACCACCATTGGAGACATATGATGGCACATGAGATCCTTATGATCATACACACTCTTATGAGCGTCTCATATTATATTATGGTCATTCGGATGCTGCTCGGTGCCAAACGTTCATGACAACATTAAAGAAGGAAGCTCGACAGTAGATGATGTCTTTACCCCCAAACTACATCAATTCGTGGTAGGAGTTGTGTTATAAGTTCCATGATCGGTTCTAAAGTAATTGGAGGAGATGAAAGTTGACCACTTCTTTAATCCAGATAAAACAAAAGCCGAGTAAGACCTTGAGTTATTATGTGTAGAGGTTCAGGGAGGCTGTCGACACTGTCACATATCTTAACATGACTCAAGCATTGGGTTTCTTCACTACAGGGTTGGACATGGGACGTTCATGGAAGCTTATGAAAGATATTATGTTTAATCCTCCTAAAGAATTGTTAGTCGCATATGAATAGGCTAAATTTTTTATCATTATTGAAGAGGTAATAGCAAATCTTCAACAGAATTCGAAGTGGGCGGACCGATCCAAAATTAAAGATGATAAACCAGAGGTATGTGGTCAAGTCGGACCGGAAGGAATCTCCCTGAAGTAAATAAGACATCATTTTGGCCCAAGTATAAAGATAAGGTCTAGACCTCTTTGAATATTAATAGAGGGAAAATTCTGGAAGAGATCAGAAACAAACTTTTCTTTAAGTCGGCACCTGTGGAACTTCATCGGCCAAAAGATAACATAACACATTCTGTAATTATCATCAGGCCACTGGACATTCAACCAAAGTATGTCGGCAGTTGAAGGACACAATAGAAAAGGATGTTTAGAAAGGAGAATTAATACAGTGTATAGTAGGTCAGGAAACTTTATCCTCGGGTCAAGCACAAGGGGTAGATCGAGAAGCTGGTCAGGATGATCGCCCGAGATGGTCAGTTGATGTCATTACGGGGGGATCGGCTATGAAGCTATCTGGGAAAAAGCGTTAAGGGGGTTGCTGATACGGTGATAGCAGTTTTCAAATTAGATTGCTAAAATTAAAAGGCCTTTTTCCCAATATGGTGATCTTTTTCTCTAATGAGGATTACCCACCCAATGCAGCAGATCCTCATGAAGGGGCATTGGTTATCACAGCACAGGTCGAACCGGTTGACAATAGGAGGATTATGATCGACAATGACTCTTCGATGGATGTGTTGTATAGATATGTTTATCATTGAATGGATCTAAGGGCAAAAGAGGAAAGTTGGTCAGGCGTCGCCATTGTATGTTTTGGTACATTTATGTGATAGCCTACTTAGATTTAATGATGACAAAACAACTGTGTATACATAATTTGATGATAGTATAAATTGAGTTAAATAGGGGGAGAATGTTTTAATTAGTTTTTCTTTTTTGTTGTTAATTTCTCGGCATGGGTACTTTGAGCAGTGAGCAAATATGTAAACCCAACCCCCTCACATTCCCCAATGTTTTAATTAGTTTAAATTGTAACTAACCTATTTATTATTCTTTACATACTTACAGTTATACTTATATCTATTTTATATATTCAAAAAGAACAAATGTGAATGTATAAACATTTGTTTAATATTGCATAACCCTTATAAAAGAAAATATCATACAAGGGCTTAAGGATCAAAATTGTTAGGTTGATCCAGATAGACTAGTTAGTATTCAAATTTGTTAGGTTGATCTAAATGTTAAAGACAAACTCTAAACTGTCCTTATGATTAAAAATGTTGTAATCTATTAAAGACCTAGGGGTCAAATTTGTTAGGTTGAATCAAAAAATTTAGAGTTTGCAAATTATAATAGATTAGGAAAAGTCAACAAAGCAACAGACCAACAAAGTCAAAGCAGAGCAAAAAGCAGAAGAACTAAGAGTTCGTAGAGTGAAAAAGTAGAACAGACAAATCGTAGAGTAAGCAAGGATCGTCAAGTGAGAGACCTTAAGTTTAACTCTACAATTCATGACTCTCATATCGTCGAGTGCAGAATGGAACCCAAGATCATCAAGTAGAGCAAAATAGACAAACGTAGATCAGAGCAGAGAGGGACAAGGGTTGTAGGGTCCAAGAAGAAGATCAGAAGAAAATTTTGAGCTGAGCATCAACCCGACAGATAAGAATGCTCAAGCTCAGAAGGAGAGACATTAGAATTACTGTAGAGAAGGAGAAAAGGCCATCCCACAAACAAGGAGAGTTCGTAGAGTTATTGTGATAGCCCGAGATCCCACCATCCTTAATTAAGTCCAATTATGTCTGGATCAAATAATTATTAACCTTAAACCACATTTAACCGGGATCCCGTGCGTTAAATCTTAACCTTTGACCTTTAAAACCAATTGTTAACCATAAATTCGATTCATATTTTTTTTTTTTAAACTTAATTAACTTATTTTCCTTACCTGTCTCAGGATCGCAATATTCACTTTACTATTCAATAGCATTTAGGTCAACTCATATTAATTGTAACCGAGTTTATTTCATCTCATGATCAATCAATAATTCATGGTTTTTAGCTTGAATTCATGCACCACCTTGCTATACTACTTGAACCCTAGAGGCTTCATATGATTTACCAAACAAATAACACATAACTTACATACACTCTATAATCAACCCTTATCTTTCAAGGATACATGCATGGCTATCTTTAAACTAACATTTAATCTCATGAACATCAATTTATAAGACTTGAACATGTTCATACCTTCTTGTAGCTTCATTTTTTCATGCTACAAAGCTTGCCAACATAGAATTCTTCACTTTGATGACATATTCTTCTTCTTCTCTTAAACACTTTCCTTGCAATTCTCTTGATTTCCTTTGAAACCCTAGCTTCTCCCCCATTTTTCTCTCTTTGCTCTCTTGCTAGAACTTTCGAATGCTGAAAAATAGAATGAACTTAGCCAAGTATGCTTGCAATATAGATATATACATATATATAAAAGTGCTCCAACAACTAACCATAGTTGGTTAGTTAAACTCTTGCATGGTTAAGAACAATTTAGTCATTTCCCTTCCATCCTTAATGGCACAATGGACATTTTACACAACTAGGATACCATAGACATTAGTTATATTGACAAGGGCAATTTGGTCATTTTCACCAAAATCTAGAGAATTTTAATTCTCTTAAATCATAATTTGCATATTTTTCGACCAATTTAACTCCTTTTTGAACCAAACTTGTTTCCTCTTGCTTGACTTTTATTCCATCATCCACTAGTCCCCAATTGGTTTGTCCCAATTCACTTGTCACCCTTCAAAATATGAATTTCATCACTCACTTATAATAATTTCTATAAAAAAAAAAATCAAATTTCATTTTATTTCTTTAAATTCTATTTTCCATGAACCTTTCAATTCCACAATAAATGAATTCCAATTTTCGACATATCAATATAACCAACTTGCTCACTTTCCATAAATCGCTTCCTCGAGAAGCGAACCTCGACCGGATTACCAAAATTCATTGTCCTCTTTCCTTTGAACTTATATTACTTTCCTTACGACTTTACATCATTCCACGTATTTACTTCATTCACATAAGCTAAATTCGCACCTTACTTGCATCCAGCATGATCTCTACTTAATCTCGGGGTATTACATTCCGTATTTGTGAATTGTACAATTACTCACCTCATTTCCATCAATAATATCAATTTCTGCATAATTCCCACATATTTACATATCATACGCCTAATCTTCTATAAACCCTTAATAACCAATTTGATCCTACGGTTTCTTCTTCACTGCACATACATACTTACCTTAACTTGTCATTCTCATACTCTCGCCTCTCTAGGCCTATTTATTAAGCGTGCTATCAACATTCATAACTTATACCAAATTCACTTTTACTTTTCCTCATTTTTCTTAATTCTTATATTTATGCTCAATTACATATACATAACCACATATTCAATCTATAGCATGTTGACACATAATATTATGTCTTACAATAATTCTTCCCAAATTACCTTATTATAGGTATTACAATAAATCATCTAACTCAAATCCGTTATATAACCATTCAAAATTCATTTTCATCATAATTTCTCGTTTCCATAATTCTCTGGCTTAATTCATTTTTCTATATTCGACCACATAGGTTCCTCTTTAATATTTCAACCTCACAGGTTCTTTCTAACACATTGATCACTTACTAATTTAATTTAATCACATAATAATCACATTTAATCATTTTAACTAGGTTTTGTTTTATAACCTTCACTTAATTATCCAAAATCCTTATTTAGAATTTCTATAAAATCCTGGGGTGTCACAGTTATGTCTAGCACACTCAACACCGCATAGTAAAGACAAAAGGCTCTAGCTGAAGAAGTGAATAAAAGAAGTTCACAGGTGTTAAACAAGTCAAAGTGCTCAAGATCCCAGAATGAAACTAAATTAAATATCTTCATATCGCTTAGTGACTTAATATCGTTTAGCTACTTCAGAAAATAGAGTCACATCATTATTGAGCTGCATCAGTGCTATCTATAAGAGTTCACAATGCCAACAACACTGAAAGGCAGAATCACTACGACAGATAATTAAGATATTCTTATCAAGAATTCTCTAACAAGAAGTCTGAGGTAAACTAGTTAAAGAAGATAATGAGCAGAGCTTTATTTAGTAATGACTAGTTTATCAAAAGGAGAGGACACGTGGCATCCACTCTAGCAGAAAAAGTGCACTGAATAGCGATATAGTGGAGTCCACAACATTACAAATAGCAAATGTCCAGATGGGAAAGTTGATTGAGGAGGGAAGAAGGAACTTAAGAGAGACCGAAGTCCATGTTTAAGAAGATAAAGTCTTATATTGTTTCCCAGAGGTACAAGAATATGATCTAGAAGGGGGGTCGAATAGATCATTATACAATTATGTATAACTTTTTCTTTTAAGCTCTTGTACCAAATAATTTTAGAATTATTTATGCAGTGGAATTAATTTATTTGGTAAAATCCATTTCTGATCATTAATAATAAAACACACAGTTTTGTACAAGATTTGTTATTGGAAATATATCATAAGAAGATATAACATATATATATATATATATATATATATATATATATATACATGAAAGATAAAGAAGGTGGTAAAGAAACATTGAGAACACATAGATTTTTAAGAGGTTCAGAGCTTGAACTACTCCTACTCCTCTCTTCCGCTCTGCTGAGCAAGGATATTCCACTAAAGATAAATAGACACTAAATCCTTACAATTTGGACACTAAGTCCTCTCATATCTCCAAGACACTAAGTTTTATTTCCTCAACAGGGGCTGGTTTCTCTCAATCAGACGAGCCTCACCTAATTTTCTCCTCAGGATACTAAGTCCTCTACCCTCAATAGGGGCTGATTTTTCTGAATCAGGTGGATCACTCAGTCCCGACTTACTCCTTAGGACACTCAATCATCTTCCCATCTTGGGGCTAATTCCCCTGAATCAAGCGGATCACTAAGTCCTGACTTACTTGTTGTTGTGGTGTTAGTGAGGGTGCTGCCAAGTTGCGTTAAGCTCTCTTCTGAAGAACTTGGTAGCTGAGGAATGATTTCGTAACAAATTTGATTCCTAATGTCATTTTACAATAATGTTCTTTTAAGGACAATATAGAGTTTATCTTTTGGACAACGTAACAAATTTGATCCCTATCCTAGTTTATATTTTTAGTTTGGATCAACCTAACAACTTTGATCCCTAAGTCATTTTACAATGATTATTTTTATAAGGACTGTACAAAAGTAAACAAATGTTTATACATCTACATTTATTTTGATATTTGTTTTTCTTTTGTTTTCAAGTCATAAATAATGCAATTAAAGTATCACAACATTATATAAGTTAACACATAAACACAAAAGTAAACACACGATTATTCTTTTACAATGATATTTGCAGCATTGTTTTGTCATCATTAAATCCAAGTTTATCACATAAATTTACTAATATCTTAGTTCTCGAGAAGTGAACTAAGCTTGTCTATAAGGTCGTAAAGTAGAATGCAAGATCATAAAATGACTGTAGACAAAAGAGCATAGTCATTAGGAGAATCGTTGAGTAGCCAAACTGAAGTATACACTCTACGATTGAAGACTGAAGAAATCATAGAGTACATAAATGTTATCGTTGGACTTAAAACTTTATCAACACACCTCACCCTGAAGATCTTTTGAATTATGTTGTCAGAAGAAGAGATGTCCAATCAATCGTAGTTCTAACAACTATATTTTGGGAACCCAAGTCTGTCATTGTACTCATCAGACTTACACAATTGACAACTTGGGAGGCTACAGCAGACTGTCTGACACTATTAGAGTGCAGAAGACTTTTGAGGCAGAAACCAGCTGTGCAACAGTAACTTCTCAGCGGGAAGATTCTCAGGAGGAAAACTATAAACATAATTCAGATTCAAATGATAAAGGTGTTGGTCGATGAATAAGAGACCAGAGAGAGAGAGAGAACGGTCAATACACAGAAAGAAAGGATCGGGAGATGAAGGCCGATCTATAGAAGACTGATGAGGGGATCGATCAGCTGAACAGATCTTATATTTAAGCCAAAGCAACTCTACGCTTTGGAGGATCGATCAATGAGTAACTTCATTCATAAAGAACCAGAGTAAAGATATACTAAGAGCTCAGAAGAGAAAAGAAAATAAAGCCACTCATCATTGCTAAGTTCTTCATAAAAGAGCTTTAATGCCAACTTAGCAGCACCCATCAAACACCATCATCAACAAGTAACAAAAGACGAGTTTAGATTGTTATTTTCCAGAGGTACATGAAAGTGATCTAGAAGGGGGGTTGAATAGATCTTTATACATTATTATATAACTTTTTCATTTAAGCACATTTAATAAATAATTAAGCAATTGTATGCGCAACGAAATTAGTTTATTTGGTAAATCCCCTTTCTGATCCTTAATAAAAGAAACTTAGTTCTATATTTGGTTTGCTAATGAAAAGACATCACAAGTAGATATAACATTCATAACATGCATAGCAAATATAAATCAAGACAAATAAGGGGGTAAAGAGACATCGATAACACAGGGATTTTTAAGAGGTTCGAAGTCTGAACTACTCCTACTCATCTCTTTCACTCTACTGAGTGGGGATATTCCATTAAGAAAAATGATTCCACTGAACCTTACAATGAGACATATAGTCCTCTCATATCTCCACAGGTCACAAAGTCATCTTCCCTCAATAGAGGTTGATTCCTTCGAATCAGGCGGGTACCTCTCAACTTACTCCACAGCATACAAAGTTCTCTTCCCTTAATAGGGGATGATTCCTCATAATCAGGCGGCCTTCATCCGACTTACATGAGATTTTGATTCCCTCAGTCTTCAGGATCCCCCAATCTACCATTAGGGTCTGATTCCTGATAATCAGGCAAGCTATTTCAAACTTATCTTTATTGTTGATTGTTAACGTTAGGGGTGTTGCCAAGTTGGCGTTAACTTCTCTTTTGAAGAACTTGGCAGCTAGATGATTTCGTTGATCTCTTCAGCTCATGAGCCTTCTACATATCTTTATTTAGCTATAGCTCTTGTATGGGTAGAATTATCTCTTGATCGATCCTCCAAAGTGTAAAGTAACTTTGGGTTGATGATAACTCTATTCAACTAATTGATCTCTTCTACAGTCTCTTGTAGATTGACCTTTTTCTCCTTACGCTCATTCTTTAGTATATAGACCAATCCTATTTTTGTTTTGACTATTTCTCTCTCTTCTACCTTGATATTTCTTAGTTGGTCGACTTTGTTTTTCCACCATTCTCTCTTTTATTTTTCTCTTAAATTTGAAGTCTATTTATAAATCTTCTTCTGAGAATCTACCCATTGAGAAGTTATCACTTGCTCATTTAATGCTCCAATACTGAAGATTTCTGATGTAGACATTTATAAAGTGTCAGCTTTCTCTCTGTCAGGTAGTCACATTAGTTTGCTAGAAAGAATGCCATTATGGCCATTATTACTTATTAAAACTAGCCTTAGACTCGTCACATTCTTTGAACTTGGGCTTCTGTCTCTCTCAAGTTCATCCTTTTTTTCTTGATCAGCTTTCTCTTACTTGGACACTTGCTGATTACATGATTGTGGACTCCATCATGTATCTGTTTAGTATACTCCTTCTGTTGTAGTGGATACCACGTGTCCTCTTCTTCTAATAAACTAGTCGTTACCGGATAATGTATTTGCTCCTTGTCTTCTTCGGCTGGTTTATCTTAGACTTCTTTTTGCTAAATAACTCTTGATGAGGACATTTCAATCATGTGTTGTGGCGAATTCATCTCTCAGTGCCTTTGGCATTACGATTCTCTGATAGGTAGCACTGATGCAACTCAACAATGATGTGACTTTGCATTCTCAAGTAGTTCAACGATATTCAGTTACCCAACGATCTGATGATATTCAAAAGCTTCACTCTGCGATTTTGAGTATTTTAACCTGTTCAGAACTTGTGAGCTTATATATTCACTTCTTCTGTTAGAGCCTTTTGTCTTTACTCTGTGGTGTTGAGACTACTTGACAGAAATCTACATACTCATTCTATTTGTGTTGTTCTTATGGGATGACTCTTGTTTCTTCTAATTTCTTCTCTTGCTCTGAAGTAGGTTTGCTAATCTTGTCCAATTATGCGCTTAAGTATTTTTCTCTGACTGTTTAATACTTAACACAGGGTCTCTTATAATCTTCTATTGGTATTCCCTCAGTGGATCTGTACTCCTCGTTGATCTTCTATCCACTCAATAATTCTTCATTGTTATGCACTCGACGATCTGAGAGTAATGGATTGTAGAGTTAAGCGTAAGGCATCTTGCTCAACGATACTTGCTTACTCTACAATTTCGATTATTCTGTTCATTTACTCTGCGATCTTTTAGTTCTTCTTATGCTGCTTTGGCTCTGCTTCTAAACTGCTGGTCTTCAACCTAATCTATTACATTATCATCATAACTCTCTGTATTTATAACAACCTAACAAATTTGATCCCTAATGTCCCTTTACAATATTATTATTTTGAAGACAATGCAGAGGTTATTTTTTGGATCCACCTAACAAATGTGATCCCTAACCTAGTTTATCTTTTCAATTTGGATCAACCTAACATTTTTTTATCCCTAAGTCCTTTTACAATGATTGTTCTTTTTAAGGACTGTAGAAAACACAAATGTTTATACTCTTACATTTGTTCTTTTGTTTATCTTTTTCTATTTTTTTATAATGTATACCATTTTAACTCAGTTCATATCATAATTAATCATTATTCTATAAAACAGTTTAATCATACTTAAGTTATCATCAAATTATGTACTAACAATCTCCCCCAATTTGATGATGACAAAAACATTTAAGTGAATACATCACAACTCAAGATAGATGACATAGCAAATTCATTTGATAATAAATTAGCTTACACATCTTGCTCACATTTTACAAGTATCACACATAATATTCAACTATCTCCCTTTATGTCTATTAGCTCCCTCTATATCAAGTTATATAGATCTGGAGTCATTCTTTGTTCCTTTATTATACTCTCGATCCCTATATTAAGTTGTTTTCCTCTTTCTCCCCCTTTTTATCAACATCCTCTAGAGCGACGTCTGAGAGCTTTGAAGGTAAAATAGGAGGATGGCCTTTTTTCTAATGCTCCTCCCTCCCTTTCTCCCCCTAAGTCTCTTAATTACCATCATAACAATTATCCCCTTCAGTGGCTGGACATGAGAAATCGATGTAAATTGCTCTTCCAATCCCACTAATTGCATTATCATAAGAATACCGAGATGGTAATTCTGGATGCATTTTATGGGGGAACTACTCCCACTACGTGATGTGCCACATTATTAGCAGGAGTATAAATTGTATAGGTCAGTTCAAAGATGACGATGGATTGACATCTGAACTCAACTATTGTGAAGTCAGATGAGGTATGTGATGATTCATACCATAACCCTTTTCCAGATTAAGTCCTAGTCCGTGAATAGTTATGACCATTTTGATGCTTCTAAATGTTCTTATTTTAACCCCAAGAATGACACAACCGTCAGTTTTTTCATAGATTAGCAAGCGAAAGACCAGTTGTTTGAACAGTATGAAGTTCATTGGGTTAAATGAGAAGGTTATGGTTAAGATCAAGGTTTACAAATCAAAATCTAAGATGAGAATGTGATAAAGGCTTGTGAAACATGACTTTAGCTAAGAGGGGATATACTTATAGACAAGAAGTAAGTTAAATAGCTTGAAACCAAATTTCTAGATGTAATTACTACGACAGATAAAATGATGGAATTTGAAAAGACGTTATGATGGTTACTTTTAACCCGACTGAGACGGACACGTGTAAGAATGTTATTCATTATTTTAGACAATTAGGATGGCGTGTAGCTATTTCATATTACTATTTATCTGACTCTTGCATCACTTATCAATTCACTGAGTTGATCGTTTGTACTATCTAATTAAGAGATTTCCTATTGAACCTCGAAGAGTTTGTTGACTTTTATTTTTCATAGAGTGATACTTTAATATGTTTTCACTCAACGATTTGATAATCACTCTACGATCCTTTACAGAACTTTCGCACTCTATGATTTATGATTAGGCAGACAAGGTAGATTAAGTGTATTCATCTTTAAGTTTAGTCAAACCTAAAACTGGTTAACTCATTAAATCAATATTCATTGAGCAGAATAATAAATACATCAGCACATTGAACATCTGCTAAGATACTCATGTAAAGCAATATTATCATTAAGCACATGATCTCAACGTAAACAGATGCCTTTTGAGATTTTCAGTTCAGGGATGCTAGACATTGTTATCAAATATGGCAATAGCATTAATGGATTGAAAACTACGATTAGAATCCAGATCATAGCCAGCTAGCTGATTTTTTTATCTCTTGAGCTCAGTAGCTTTTAACTGTAATGTATTCAGCTTTTGTAGTTATTGTTGCCATTTATTTCTACCTCTTATTGAACTATGAACCAAATCTATTCTTTACCCATTATAGAACGTTTCATTAATATTTTTATTATTTATTATGCATCCTTTAAGATCAACATATGAATATCTAGATGAATTAAGGGGAGACTCCTTGAGTTACCAGAACCTCATATTTGGAGTACCTTTTTTGGATGTTCAAGATTTGTTTAGCAGGTATCAAATGCAATTCCTTAGGATTAGTCTTGATATTAAGCATATTTTTATGTTTGAGTCATAATTCCAAAGTTATTAGTCGTTAGATATGTGAAATGACCAATTATTCCTTTGTATTAAGTAATGTCAATACTTTTTTCACTCTCCAACCTTGGCCTTGCTTTTAATGCAGTAGACATGACAATCTTTATAATAATGATTGTTTTAAACCATTTTTCCTTCATAGATCTTTAATGTATTTGGTTTGGCTAATGAACATGTTTTCATCAGATTTTTCATTCAAGTAAGATGTTCAGCTCACTAATCATGCACACTTTACACTTATTCTGAATAAGCTTAGCAAGTCTCTCACATAGCTTTTCGATAATAAGATTAAGAATTATATGATCCACATAAATTTGTACTAACAATGTTGAGCACACGAATTCCTAAAAAATAGTGTTATGTTTATTTAACTCATAATAAATATGTCTCTAATAAGAAAATAGTTAATATTTAAACCTTGTGCTCTAATAGTTGGACTTAATATGTATAAGGCTATGTCAAGTCTAACGTATGACCTTAGAGATTTGAATCAGCAGCCCTTGAAAATAATTTTAACATAGTCCAACTTAAGTACAACAAATAAGAAAGCACTTTTAGACATCCATGTGACAGTTTTTAAGCTTCATAAAGGTAGTAAGAGCAAGAAACACCAAAGTAGCCATCGATTGAGTTACTGGTGCAAGGGTTTAATCACAGTTGATTCCTTTGTGCAACTAGCTTGGTCTTGTTTCTTATTGTTACTATATCTTCAACCAGATTGTGATTGATTTAATGCTTAAGACTGGATATCTTTGTGAATCTGGGAACCGACTCCCAGATCTCTTAATTCCGTTAAAGCTTCTATCAAGCTAGCATTGCTAAGAGTCTCGTTGATTTATCTCGTATTCCATTTGAAATGATTGTCTCGGATGAAAATGTTCATTAACAGCACCGAATCAAGTACTGACTCTTAGTTGTAGGATCACCAATGATTGAGTCTGATGAGTGATCCTTTGCCCTTATAATTTTTGTAGGATAGTCTGTTAAATTTTTATTCTTTGTAGTCCTCATAATGGAGTTTTGTTATTGGCTTGCTAATTTGTAATGTGTTTAGATCTGAAAAGTTGACTCTACGGCTTTTTCATATGGTTCTACGATCACCGAGTTCAGAGTAGTAGTATTTGTTCATTAACCATTTCCATCACTTCATTCTACGATCGATGAGATACTAATTGTAGAGTTTGTCAGCTCTTTATTAAGATTAAAGGGTTGATGGCTGTTATATCATCTTATTTTACATTTATCGCACGTGGTAGCTTTCCTTGATTCAAGATTGTCAGCTTACATAGTAAGTAATACCGACCATTAACAATCGTTAGTTGAGGATTTAACATGTATAGTCAACGATGCGTAGCTACTCAAGGTCTGATTTCCTTCCCTTCCAAAGTTGTAAGATGTTCTCTCGAAAGTTGAGTGGATGAGAAACCTCTTTTGAGTGAAGCAGACAATGTTTGACAAATTTGCCTTGAAGTTATTTTGATATCCCGGCAGTCAGAATTGTCCTTCATGCTTTAAGAAATGTTATGTTCTCTTCTACACCAGTCTTTGAGTGGAGTTCTTAGTGCAAAAAGATTTATGATATATTCTTGTTGTAGCACAAAACTAGGAAATCTTAGAAGGGTTGAACTCCTCATAATCACTCTTAACGAATTTGGTTGTTCAGGAAATCCGCTTGAAGTTTCTTAACACATAATTGACTTATGCTTGGGTGATTGTTCTTTAATTCTTCAACAAGAGCTACATTAATCTGTGATGACATCAATCAACAGCTGGACACTCTTTTCTCAGGAAGAAAGAGTTTGACTCCAAAGTAAAATGCAGTGAGCAATGAAAAGCTTGGTTATTACTAAAGAAAGAAAAACATGAAGAAAATTCTCATAAATTTATTCAAACATTATTTTTCTAATCCTATATAGTAATTTCACATATATTCACATAATTTTTAGATAAAGCATTTTAGTGGTGCATGCTTGTATATGTGACTAGGAGCCTTTCTCTTTGAAACATGTGGAGAGCAACTTTAGCCTTACAAATTTGCTCACTTTGCTTCTGTTATACTAAGCTTGGGTCTTAAGATTTCATATAGTAATGATCAATTCTACAATGTTCACTAAGTTGATTCGTAGAGTTTGTTTTCATTGACTCTAAGATCTTTTAAGGTTTCGATCGTAGAGTTGATTTTACTCCGTATTTTCCAAACTGAGGATTAGTATTTGATATGTTGTTTTATGACACAACATGATCATCAGAAGTGGTTAACTCCATTTAGTACTTTCACAAGAGTGGAATCTCCTAGTGCCACTTTTCAAGGATAGGTCTTGAAACATTATTATCATCTTTATATTTAGACAAAGAGGTAGCATTATCCTGAGTTATTCCTAATTCAGTTTATGCTATTCCCTATATCAATTTGAAGTGGATAATGATCTTTGAAGAGTATCTTGAACAGTGGTTTGTGTGTATACAGATTAGCAATTATATCACAAAGTAATTAACAGTTAATGAGACAGACATTAGAGGAGTTAATAGATCATACCTCACTGTCATCAATTTCTTAAAGATCAATGGTGATGTCCTTTTGCCTTTTCTACCTCCTGAGCAAGTTGGCTTTGAATCACACTCTAGAACCTTTATTGCTTGACTCCTGATCTTCTTTACTCTCCTCCCTCTTATCCTCTCATTTCTTCTCTCTGGATTATACCTTTATTTCTTTCTAGGCATATCATTTCTCTCACCCTCAGGTGGCATCAAACATTGATTAGTTTGATGACCTCCATCAACATCAACATTCAATAATATACTTGCTTTAATAAATCATCATTGTAGTACGCCGAATATTTATGAGACTTGTAGATAAGATCTTAAATGAATAAATAAAGGTTAATGTTTAAAACCTAGATTTGGAGAAGTGAGAAGTATAAAAATTGAATAAACATTGTAACCTAATCTATGTGTTAGGGATTAAATGTGTGCAATTATAGGTTATGAAAATTCAAAACCTAAAAATGATTAATATGTATACTTAGAGGTATATTAAGAGTAAGGTAATATAATACCTTTAAAGTTCAATAAAATTATTCAATAAAAGAGATTATGTAAGAAATCATATAATAAAATATGTGAGAAATTTATGAAGGAAATCAATTTCAAATTTAAGAGTTATAATTATGGTAAATTGAACGTGTATATATACTTAGAGATGTGCTATTTATATTTTAGCCAAACAAGATGAATTAATAATTAATTAAGTTAATTACAAGAGAATAATGTAAAACATAAGCTATTTATTAATTATGCTTATGGAAGTTAAGACTTGAATGGTAATGTAAGAGGTCCAATTTAAATTGCAGAATTTAGCCTCATGAATAGTGAAAATAATTTAAGTTATGTGACTAGTGGACTAGCCCAAATGCTATGTTCAATAATAGTCCAATGAGTAAGTTTGATAGCCCAGTTTAATAAATTAAGAAGAGATAAGCAAGGTCTTGTAGATAATTAAAATAAGCCCAACCTAGTAGTCAAGTGTTAGGATTTAATAAAAGTCCAAGAGGGATTATGACAAATCAAATTAATATGTACGGTAATCCATATGAATATTATAAACAAGTTTAAACATTTAATAATTATAAAACTTGTAGAATGGTCAAAATTATTATTGTGGTACGGTAGCCTAAATTAAGAATGTGACAAATTAGATTGAGAAATTGGATCGGTGTAATCTAATATGACAAACTATATTAGAGATTGAATAGATATGTGAATGTAGGTTGCAATATGGCAAGCCATATGGGAAATTGAATTGGTAGATGACCACATGTTAGTAGATTAACTAGAAGACAAAAATAATGATGGGTGATAGTACCCTTTAACAGAAATTTTGGAGAAGGAATAAGGATTACTTGTAGCTTTCTTTTTGTTTATTTTACACTCAATCAATTGTGTACAAGTTAGCTAGTTGACACATATATGTATATGTAATATCCCGGATATTTCACGAGATTTTTTCTTAATAAGGTCTTGATGATGAAATAAATGTTGTAGATTAAAACCTAGTTTTGTGAGAAGGGTGTAAATAGATGGATAAATTTTTTTTATCTATGTGTTAGTAAGAACCTGGGAGGTTCAAGTGTTGCAGAACCCTGAAAATTTTCTCTTGAAGCAAAGATGCCTTAGAGAGACGAGTAAATCAGTCATTAGTCCAGTGTATGATTAGTGACTCGATAAATAAAGGAATAATAATAAAAATAATTCGCCAGGGTGAAACCAGGTAATATGATACCTTTAAAATTCGATGAATTATTTGATAGATAAGATAAGCTAGGTATTGTTTCGGTAATTCGATTTAAGCCAACCTAGTTGAAATGAACCCGAAAATTTAATAATGTTATAAATAAAATTTAGAATTTTTTTTCTAAATTAGTGAATTAATGAAGGGTGATTATTGCAAACCCTGGGAAAGGGTATTATGAATATTTAAATATTCGAAGAATTATTTTAAGGTTGTTCAATCGACGAGATTATTAAATTGACGAACAAACTTAGGAAATTAATACCGAGCGAGCAGTATGTTGAGAAACCCTAATTAGGATTCAATGAGGCTTAATTAGGGCAAGTCTAATTAGATTAGATGATTAAATTAAAATTGTTTAGTGAATCGATTCGATAATTAACTAAACCGACGCGCGATTATTAAATTCAAGTAAATACGCAACGCGCGGTAGAAATTTAATTAAAGATGACCCACTAATAAATTAACTTAATTAGGGGACTAACCTAGAATTTTTTTTTATATCAAGAAATTGATAAGTATTAAACCCTAATTAAATATACAATGAATTTGAATATATGGCAAATCTAATTTGATTAATTTAAATTAATTAATATAGTTATTAATTAATGAAATGAAGGTTATTATTAATAATTTAATTAATATTTTAATGAGGGAAATTATTTTCTCATGAGCTAACATTAAATAAATTAAACCAAACAAGTTTAATAATTGGTGATTTATTAAGTGGATTAATTTAATTCAATGCTTGAATTTGATTGGGAGATTATTGATGATTTCCATGAGCTCAAAATTAATTAAGTATTATTTACTTAAGGATAATTAATTAATTATTCTTTAATTAATATTAAATAATAATTAAATAATGAGTTAATAATAAAATTAATTATTTATTATTTAATTAAAGATTAGATAATAAGTAAGGAAAGTTAATTAATTAATTATTAGTTAATTAACCTTGAACAATAATTAAATGATCAGTTAATTAATAAAACTAATTACTTATTATTTAATTAAATAATAAGTAGGGACAAGTAATGTAATTAATTTTTATTTGATTAACATCAAATAAAAATTAAAGAAGGTTATTAAAAATAAGTTAATTATTTATCATTTAATGAATGATTAGTGATAAATAAAGGGAGCTATTAGCACATAAATAATTTAGTTTTGTGCAACGACAATTAAAGATAATTATCATTTATTATTATAAGTGAGGTATTAAAACAATTTTAATAAATTGTTTAGCAGTTAATTAATCATATTGATATCTATTTAAAGTGTTATTTAACAATTAAATAACATTATAAGTTATTACTAATTGATAGTAAGAGTTTAAAATATTATTCAAGGCGGGTAATATTATGATAAATCACCGAGTTAAATGATGTGATTAAGTTAAACCAAGGGTATGATCAATTAGTGACTAATTAGTGGTTTGACCTAAACAGAAATAAGGTCCGAGCATTAATAAATGTCAGAACTGAATAGTTTTGTACAAAAGATTTACAGTGCTGAATATGAAACACTGAGTCAAGTTAACGAGACACTAAAATATGAAATTAATCCAAATAGAAAGATATTAGTTAATTCATGAATTGAATGTAACAAGTTAAATAGAATGTGTTAGTAGACATTGAATTAAATGTTTAGCCCTATATTTGAGAAAATTTTAAGAATAATAAAGTGGCTAAACAAATATAAATGTTAAGTCCAAATTGAGAAAATTCAAATAAAAATTTGAAGTAAGTTAGTTAATAAATTAAATTAGCAAGTTAGGAAGATAATTGAATTAAGAAGTTTAAAATAAATTTATGTGCTTAGATATTAGTGTTTTATAAATAAACTTAACTAGTAAAGCCCAAATGACTTTTAATAAGTAAGTCTAATTGGATGAATGAATTGTATAGTCCAATGTAGCAAGTCATATTAATTAGATTGGATTGATATATGTATATCTAGTAGCTAAAAGACAAAATAAAAGGATGGAAAAAAGGCCATGATGGCCAAGTATGGTGAGGAAAAGGAGTAACTTATAGCTTTTATCTTGCTTGTTTTACACCCAAGAGGTTACTTGCAAGCTAGCTTGATTGATTGTTACTTTTGGTAGTCAATCAACATGTCATTCAATAGGTCAATCCTTTAGTCAATCATGTAGTCATTCTACTAAATAGTAAGCATGGATTAGAGCATTAATTCACCAATGTTGGTTAATTAAAGGAAGTTAAGTAAAGTTACTTGAGTTCTATAAATAGAACTCATTTCCAAGGCTAGCAAATGTTTTGTTCATTTGTTCATTTACCAAGTATAGAAAGAGAGAGCTTTTAGAACATTTAAGAGAAACTCCATGAGAGGGATATAGAGAGGGAGCTTCGAGTGGAACAAGAAAGGAAGAGGAGCCTAGCAATCAAAGTCTAGTATTCTCAAGGAAAAGAAGAAGATCGTCTTTTAAAGGTTTAAAAGTTTTCTTTCCTTAAAACTTTAGTTTATATCTTTAGTTTTATAGTTTATGTAAGTTGGTTGTGAGAGTTTAATTTTTTGTTGGTGGATCATGGTGGATCCGAAGAAATAAGGAGGATTTGATGGTGGTTTTGTTTTAAATTATAATTTTTACAAGAAAATATAAGAAGTTTAGTATGGTTAATGTTTTAATGAAAACCTTAGATTTAAATCTTGTGTTTTCAAACATTTGAAAGATTTATAAGGTATGTTATATATTACAAGATTAGTAAGTCATTAGGCATGATAAACTATATAAACAATGCATGTGATGTTAGGATTTGGCCATAAAAGCATGAAAGCATAAAGTTAGTTTGCATACTATTTTTATGTCTGAATTTCAGTCTACTTCAGTTTAGATCTAGCTTGTTTGACCTGAAGAGAAGTTGTATATGATGAAGTTATGAACGCGTGAACGTAATAATCGCTCAAAAATGTTAAAAAACGAAGGATTTATAAATTTTATAGCGAGCGAGGGTTTGTCAGTCAGTTTTCTCGGGACTGTTTTCTATCCTAGTTATTCCGTGAGGTGTGCAGCCTCATATGTACAGAATTGGGTTTTTAAACCTAAAGAGAAGTTGTAGATATGGAAGTTACGAAGAGAAAACAAAAATAATGACATTAAAATTCTTTATAGATTATTTTATATGAATTTAACCGTAAAATAGGTTGGGACAAAGAGTCCACTGCCAACTCACTATTTTTAGTGGGTTATTTTTGTACTTTTTGAGTTCGAGTAATTTGGGGTTTAGGAAACCTATAGTGATAATTAGACCATGTTATGGATGAGTCATTGTCCAAAGATGAGCCAATTTCGAGTTAGTGTGAAAGAGTTATGAATTAACTAAGTTTAAAATTGATTAAAGTAAAAGTTAAAAAAAAGGGAAGCTAGGGTCATAATTAAGACTAGTAATGCGTCAAATTGTGACTAATGTGAATATGTTAACTACATTATGATTGTAAGTTATTCGAGAAAATGTAATGTTAGCTTATGTCAAAAAACTTATCAGATAAGTTTTTTAGAATATGTGTGAAATGTGCTATAATGTGATATTGAATTGTTGATATGAAACTATATTGGTGTTATTTGTGTTATGTGAAATCAATGAGTATGATTATGTGTGAAGTTTATTAAACTCATGAAGTATGATTACATGTGAAGTATGTGAAGAATGATTTGATATAAATTATGAAGCATGATTTTAAATGTAATGTATGAGAACTGATATAACATGTATGAAATGTAACTATGCGTTATGTGATAACTGTTAAACTTGTTGAGCCGTCGTGCTCATTCTTGCAAAATATATACATTTACAGTTGATGAAGACCTGAAGATATTGAATTATGGAAGATGGATATTATGATGATGTTAAAAAGGCATTTAATGTAATTGTCTTGATATTAGAACTTAATGTTGTTAGGTTAGTAAAGCGTTTAGGTATGACAAACGATTTGTTAATGCTACGAGTTCGATTGAACAAGTAAATAAAATATATTGAAAAAAGTTATGAAGTTGTACTGTGAGTTGTACTTACTTATAATTGTTGTGATGAAAATGATTTAGTTGTAATAAACTTTGAGAATTTGAATAAAAGATATTCATTATGAAAATAAGTTGTATCTGTTACATTTTATAAGTGTAAACTTATACAATTGAAGTATTTTAAAATAATTAGTATATGTTAATTAAGAATATGGCATTCTGAATTGGGAATTCAGTATGCTACAATGGGAATTCAGCTTACTGTAATGGTACTCCAGCTTGCTATTTTGATAATTTAGTTTGTTGTATTATGTATTTAGATTACCGAATTATAAAGCATAACTTATAAAATGAAAGGTTAAGTGTTTTATCATAATGTATATGATAAAGAGTTGTTATAGAGCAATGTAAAGATTACAATTTTGGGAATAGAAAAAGGTTGTAAAGTTTTAAATAAGTAAGTTTATCAATTAAATTATTGATAAATATAGTATATGATGAGAATGAGGATGTACTTAACGAACCAAGTCTGCTGTAACTAGTGCACTGGTTTTGTGGTCGTTACAACCATGATTCATAGAAGATCAGATATCAACCCTTATTGAAAAGCTTGTAGGAACTATAGTGATCTGTCTGAAAGAAGCACATATTCTAGAAATTGAATCCCCAATTTGTTGTTATGAGTGGAGGTTTGATGAAGTAATCATTGCCTTCTTTTATGATATTCAATGAATTCATGGCAAGTAGGTCATTATCTTCATCTTTCAGAAGATTGAGACTGGATGGAGCTTGCATGAATTTGATGTAGACATCCTTCTTTGAGTGCCTTATTAGAGGCTTTTGAGAAGTTGAAAATGATGTTTTTTCAATTGAAGCTTATTCGTGCATTTTAGAATAGACTCCCTATCTTTCTTTAGTGATTTTGTTTTCAAACATATCCTAAGAAATTGTCCTCTAGAGCTATGAATAAGGTACTATTTATATGTCTAGAGTAATAAGCTACTTCTCTGTGTTAGTCCATTCTGAATTGGATTTGGCAATCATCATATATGGATCTTCATTGGATTGAGCCATCTTTGGAAGCATGTATGGACTTGCTCAAACATACTTCTTAAAATCTTTCATTATAAATGCCTGCACTTGAGTTTTCCAGTTAATAGTAAAAACTTTGAAGCACATAGGTGGATTTTCTCCTCCTATCTCATAACTGGTTTAAGAAAACTAGTACCATAGGATCTACTCAATGCGGTTAAGTAAGTTTTATGATAACCTCCTCTGATACCAATTGTTATTTTTTTGAGGTACATAAAAGTGATCTAGAAGGGGGTTGAATAGATCTTTATACATTACTGTATAACTTTTTCGTTTAAGCACATTTACCAAATAATTAAGCAATTGTATGTGTAGCGAAGTTAGTTTATTTGATAAATCCCCTTTCTGATCCTTAATAAAAAAACTTGGTTCTATATTTGGTTTGTTAATGAAAAGACATCACAAGTAGATATAACATTCATAACATGCATGGCAGATATAAGTAAAAACAAAGAAGGGGTAAAGAGATATTGAGAACACAATGATTTTTAAGAGGTTTGGAGTTTGAACTACTCCTACTCCCCTCTTCCACTCCGCTGAGTAGTGATATTCTACTAAGGAAAATGGTTCCACTGAACCTTATAACGGGACACACAGTCCTGTCATATCTCCATAGGACACAAAGTTTTCTTCCCTCAACAGAGGCTGATTCCTCCGAATTAGGTGGGTACCTCCCGGCTTACTCAGTAGGACACAAAGTCTTCTTCCTTAAACAAGGGATGATTCCTCCGAATCAAGTGGGCATTACCCGACTTAAGCGAGATTTTGAAGCCCTCAGTCTTTAGGATCGCCCAACCTTCCCTTCATAGTCTGATTCCTTAAAATCAGGCAAGCTATTTCAAAATCGTTTTTGTTGTTGTTGATTGTTGATGTTGGGGGTGCTACTAAGTTTGCGTTAAGCTATCTTCTAAAGAACTTGGCAGCTAGATCATTCAGTTGATCTCTTCAGCTCATGAGCCCTCTATATATCTCTATTTAGCTTTGGCTCTTGTATGGCTGAAATTATCTCTTGATCAATCCTCCAAAGTGTAGAGTGATTTTAGGTTGATGATAGCTCTATTTAACTGATCTATCTCTTCTACGATCTTTTATAGATTAGCTTTTTTCTCCTTATGCTCCTTCTTAAGTGTATAGACCAATCTTTTTTCTATTTTAACTATTTTTCTCTCTTCGACCTTGATCTTTCTCGGTTGGTCAACTCTGTTTTTCCCCATTCTCTCTCTTACTTTCCTCTTGACTTTGAAATCTATTTATAGATCTTCTTCTAAGAATCTGCCCATTGAGAAGTTATCGTTTGTTCATTTAATGCTCCAATACTAAAGATTTCTAATGTAGAAATTTTGGAAGTGTTAGCTTTCTCTCTGTCAGGTAGTCACATTAGTCTACTGAAAAGGGTATCCTTGTGGCTGTTATTACTTATTCAAATTAGCCATTAGACACGCCACATTCTGATCTTCATTTCAAACTATGGGTTACCCATACTCACTTTAGAGCTTTCTTTTCTTCAAATATTTTCATTGTTAGTCATTTGTCAGAGTTGTTATACTTTATGATTTGTGAGCTCTTCATTCTACTCTATGATCTTCATCTTTACATCTTTAGCTTTACGATCTTCATCTCAATGGTAAACTTTGTGTACTCTATAATTTCTTCAGTTTTTTTTTTTTTTTTTTTTGTAGAATGTATCTTTTAGTACAGTTTTTAATTCTCATGACTCTATGTTAAACACGCTTAGTTCACTTCCTGAGAACTAAAACTTCTCCTTCTTTGAACTTGGGCTTTTGTCTCTCTCAAGTTCATTCTTTTCTTCTTGATCAGCTCTCATTTACTTAGACACTTACTGATTGTATAATTGTGGACTCCATCATGTATCTATTTAGTACACTCCTTCTGTTGTAATGGATACCACATGTTCTCTTATTATGATAAACTAATCATCGCTGGCTAATGTATTTGCTCCTTATCTTATTCGATTGGTTTACCACAGACTACTTCTTGCTGGAGAATTCTTGATGAGGACATCCTCATCATGCGTCGTAGCGAATTCATCTCTCAGTGCCTTTGGCATTACGATTCTCTGATAAGTAACATTAATACAACTCAACAATGATGTGACTTTACGTTTTGAAGTAGCTTAACGATATTCAGTTACTCAACAATCTGATGATATTCAAAGCTCCACTATGTGATCTTAAGTATTTTTTGTCTTGTCCAATACCTGTGAGCTTCTATATTCATTTCTTCTACTTGAGCCTTTTTTTCTTTACTCTGCAGTGTTGAGGCTGCTTGACAGAACTATACGAACTCATTCTTTTTATGTTGATCTTATGGGATGACTCTTGCTTCTACTTATTTTTTTCTCCTGCTCTCTGAAGTGGGTTTGTTAATCTTATCCAATTTTGTACTTAAGTATTTTTCTCTGACAGTTTAATACTTAGCACATGGTCTCTTGTGATCTTCTTTTGTTATTCCCTTAGTGGAATTATCTTCCTCGTTGATCTTCCCTCTTCAATTCTTTAACCACACTTGATTCACTTCCATTCTGAAAGAATTTCAGCCTTTGTATTTCTTCATTCGCAAAGCATAGTTCATCCCTCAATTTTTTATCACTTCCCTTGATATTTCAGTGAATGGAGGGTCACACCACTTGAAAAATCGACGATACATCTTTGGCTCCTACTCAAAATAAACAATAGAGGAAGATTTGTAAGTAAAAAAAAAACCCTTTTTATTTCATCCCAATTTTTTATAAAAAAAAATTGCAAATTCACATAACTTGTATCTGCTACAACCAACAAATCTTCTACCTGGATCTAGGTTCCATCTTTCCATGCTTCCCACATGGGTGCAACGATTCCACAGCTACAGACGATGGGATTGAATGAGGAGAAGTCACGCTCAGAATCTGCAGATGTGGTCACCATTTTCCTTTTATAAGAGCTCTCTACCCCACTTGAGGTACTCATCTTCTCTAAATGCACCTATGTATTGGATTCTTAGTTTTAACAATTACTTCAAACCAATCGACTATAGCCCCTTTTGATGTCTAGTACTACAAAGAACCGTAAATTTTGCCCTTTTTGATGTCTGATTTCGTATTTATTATGGATGAAATTCGTTAAGTCAGATAGGGTTACCATGCGTATGTTTGCTTTTGATGGGTGGGCTATAGTTGATGTATACAAAGCTGTTAAAAGTAGCTTCCAACTAAGGTTCAAAAATATGTGGCACTTCCACGTCAATATGTCGTTAAAATAATTAACCCTGTTGACGAAAATTCAATTTTTTGTAAGAAAAATAAAGTATAATTAGTTGACTGTAAAAAAAATTAATTAATTGATTATAAATTGATCTAAAGTAGAGTGATGAAAAATGCAATTAACTTATTTTTTAAAAGATTAATTTGAAGGTTGAAGCTTGATTTTATTGTTTAACAGGGAAGCTGATTGGGATCGAGCCCTTAAATTTTCTTCTAATTTGAACTACTTGCATTCAGAAAACTAAAGGTATTAAAAATCCTTTCAAATTTTGTTTATGTATTTGTTTATTCTTATGATGGGATTCTTTTGGAAGATGGAAAAAGTCTCATAATTGTGCTCGATACAATTATTAGGGTAAAATTACCTTTAGTTTTCTATTGTTACACTTTAAATTGTAGTAAAGCTAAAAAAAGAAATAAATAAAAAGTACTCACCTTCGTCTCAATCTTGTAGTTGTAATAAGTTTTATTGGTTTTAAAAAAGTATGTGATTAGTGTAATGGTTGTTTACAGTCTAATTACTGGTTTGATACCTATCCGAAAGTTACCTTTTTTTGAAAAAAAAATATTTTTTATTTATAAACACATAAATGGTAATAGTACCAACTAGTGGCGCAATTAATGTAGGATGCAAGGTGTTTTAGGGCCGTTCGAGAATTTTTTTTTTTTTTATTTAAAGTTAAAAGTTTAGTAAATTTATAAGTTAAAATTTTAGTAGATTTATAAGTAAAAGTATTCAACATCATTTTTACTTATAAGTCGGGAATTATAAGTAATAGTTGTGAATGTGTTCAGCTACTAATGACTTATAAATTAAGTAAAATGTAAAAATTATTAAAATATTATTTAATAAGAAGAATATTAGAAAAATAAAAGAGTATTTTTGTCATTTCATTTGAGTTGACCAACTTTTAAAAAATAATTTATAAGTTATTTTTTTTAAGTAATAAATTAGTACTTATTTTTTTTTACTTATAAATTATAAGTTCAACCAAACACTTTTTTGGGGAGAATAACTGATAAGTTCACTTTTTTTAGGAGAATAACTGATAAGTTGGTTTGCCCAACTTATCAGTCGATCTCGAACAGGCGCTTAATATTCTTGTTTTTCCCCCCAAAATAGAGCTTCCGTTTATTGGAGGGTTGGGGGTGTTAATTCTGTGCTCTAGATTTGCTTGATTCTCCCTTTTTGTTGTAGTAGATGCAAGCATTTTGTCCATAACTAAGTATTACATTTGACTTGGTATATTTTCGCTATAATTTTCATAGCTTACTTTGGGCTTCAACATGTTCTACAGGTGATGTTACAAAATGCTTGTGCACAACAGCAGAGTTAAAATTTTACTTCAATCATTTCTTTGAATCAGGGAGCACCGATTATCTAAAGCCTAACAAGAACTGTAATTTAGCCTATTGGGAAGCTGCTTGCAAGCCGAGATGAGCATCTAGTGTTGGCTCAGATTAGCAGGTTGACTTAAAAAATTCTCAACCTATACCTGCCAGAACTCTAGGCTCTCAGCCTTGTTGTAAGGGTTTCCTCTGCCCTCGTATCATGACGTAAGTATTTGACAATTTCTCAAATGCTTTCTTTTTATACTGTGTTTGTAAGTTTTTATTTGAGGAGAGGGAAAGGGAAGGGAAAATAATTAAAATCCTTTTAAATTTTATGTCTCTGAGTTTTTATAGGGAGGAAGGAAAGGGATTTGGAGATAAAATTGACTCAAATTTTTGCTCAAATTTTCCCCCTAAAAAGTGAGAGGATTTGGAGGGATGGAAAAAGGATGAGAAAGTGAAATATTTTATATTATCAAAAATAATCTTGTAAAATAAATAATATGATAATTTTGCCCTCACTATGATAACTCTCATTTACAGATTTCTTAGGTTCTGAAACTCTCATTTTTCTCTCTACGCTCTGCGAGTTCACCGCTTTGTAGAGTTCTACACTTTGCAAACATATAGTTTGGTCCTGCAGTAGATTGTAACTTCTTTTTGTCTTTAGAAGATACCATGTTTTTTAGAACCATTCTTTTTGCATACAGTTGTTGTGGATGGTCCTGTAGTAGATTTTAACTACTTTTAAATGGGAGTAATTATTAATTTCCCAAGCTGTAGATTTCACTTCAGTTTATTTTCATCTAGTATCCGAGTTCCTATTTGATAAGGTTTACTTGTGAATGAACTTTTGAACCTCTGTTTGTGAAATAGGGGGATGTCAATCTATGTTTAAATGGTTTGGCAAGTATCTTTGTTGTATTAGTTTCCAGATGTTTGGCATGAATAGTAGAGCTTTTGAAAAAGCATCTATCGCAAGTTTGAAGAGTTTTTGCTCTGCACATTATTTTTGTGAACTGGTTAAGCTTTTAGCTGGAGTTCATAAAGCAGAGTTAGCTGAATTCAAGTTTTATTGTAATTAGCCCTTGTGTTGATTAGAAGCTTAGGCAGATTTGTTTTATTGATTAAAACAATAAATTTAGCAATACATGACAATCATTTGCATCTTGTCCCAAATATATCAGAGAAAGAAAGAAGTAAAAACAGTTTTGACACAACCTTTATTCAGTTTTCGTGCCTTTTGGCAGGGGAAGTAGATTGGAGTATTTCATTTGAGTAAGAGAATGTAGGCATGATCAGAAAGGTCATCTCCCAACATGCTGAAATAACGAAATAAAGGCCTTTATTCAGAAATAGTAGTAGACTTACAACAGATCATTTATATATGTCTGAGAAACAATATATGGCAACGACAACAGTCCACCCATATTATGTGTGTGTGTGTGTGTGTGTATTAAGGTTGAGTTGCAATAGGAACATGACAAGTGCAGAGGCAACATGGTGGTGTAGAAGGTTGACAACATACGCAAGCACCACATTTGTTAATGTCCCCGAGCAGATATGCAACATGGAAATTAAGTATAAAATGAATAAAATTAAAATAATAATAATAATAATAATAATAATAATAATGATGAGAACGTGAAAATTAATAAAAGAAAAGGTGGTAATTGGGGATTTGATTGTATATTGTGAGTCATTTGAGCTGCTGCACTGTATGCTAAAGCAATAGATAAAATGATGGTGAAAATGATAAGGAATGTAACTAGAAGACAACTTATTGAAGTTGAGTTGCTGCTAATTGCCATGTATTCCTAAACTGAATCCAAGATGCAAATGATTGCCATACATTGCTAAATTTATTATTTTTGAATTGGTAGAGAATACAATATTAAAAATGAATCAATTCAAGACAGAAGTGTGATGCCTGACAGATTACTTAACTGGGAATTATTTACACTATTCTGAATCTGGATCTCTTTAATAAGAGGTAAAACATATCTTTGAAGGTTATAGTATGTTTCCTATTTTCCTTGAAGTCGTAGTGGCAGAAATAAATTCTTTTAAATATTTGTTTTCTCAAGTAATCTTTTCTAGGCAATCAAAAGATTTACAAATTTCTTGTGTTGTATATGTGCATATTATTACCTACTTGTTATTTGTTCATTTTAAATAATAGATGACCACTGAAGAAGAGGTGACAAAGATTCGTATGATGATAATAATTCATTATTTTAAGTTGCAAAAATTATATATGGTCTTAATGCTTTGGTTGCTTAGTGAATATAAACGAAAGCTAAACAGTCGAAAACATGGAGAAATGCCTAGTAAGGCAATATGTGCATCAAGAAAAAGATCAAGAGAAGAGCTAATTCATGAAATATTGATAAATAACAACATTAGAGATATTATTCGTATGAAACCCCAAGCCTTTATGAAGTTGGGCAATATATTGCATAATGAGGGTGGGTTATGTAGTACTCAACGGGTGTCAGTTGAAGAACAAGTTGCTAAGTTTCTTCACATAGTATCATGCAATGTGAGAAACCGTACGATTTGCTTCTTTTTTCGTCGGTATAAGGAAACAACTAGTTGTCATTTCCACATGGTCTTAAGAGCACTAATTGTAATGGACTGAGAAATTACTAGAAGTTACATTTGATGTTTTTTGTACTTTTATATATTTATATCGTAATATTATTTGCAATGGAATGTGATTTGAGAGGTTCATGAAAAATTACTAATTGCTTTACAAATCTTATTCATATAGAAAATGAGTCAGCTTGCAGATTCCAGTATTGATCCTAAAAAGGAGAACTTGCACTGGACACCAAATATGGATTCATTGTTTATTGAGGAAATGTTTTACCAAACAAGGTAAGGTAATAAGCCTGATGGACATTTACAACTTCTGCTTATAAGAATATGTTGGATAATTTGCATGAGAAGCTTCAGTTATCAAATTTACAAGCAAAGCATCGCTACAACTTGTTTCGTGGTAAATCTACTAGTGGTTTTAACTGGAATGGTCTGTCAAGAGTATGGACTGCAGAACCCAAATGTTGGAAAGATTTGATACATGTATTATTAATGTTTTGTTGCAAAGTTAAATCTTCTCAGCTATTGTACTTTGCTTGATTACTTGATATCAGCTATTGTACTTTGCTTGATTGCTGAGAATTTTCAGTTTGGTCTAGATTCAAAATCTTCTCTTTTCCCAACTCAAATTAGGAAATGTTGGCAAAGTTCCCTTAACTAACAACTATATATTTTAATGTGCCCAGCACCCCGTGGAAATAATTAAAGTTCAGCACCCAGTAGAAAGAATTAAAGTTTAGTAATTGGTTCTCAAAAAGATAAGAAGGTGTGCGACAGTAAACTGGTTCCAAAGGATAAGGGTGCAACTTGGCTGGCAAACTAGCAGCCTTAAATTTGTAGGCTTGGGCAACTCTTATTAGAAGTAACACTGGGTATGAACAGGTTTAAGTAGTAATTTACACTTATTAGTATTGTACGAGTGGATAAAAAATATACTGGGTGAGGGGGGAAGAAAATTTATTAGGCTTCCTTTTCCATCTTAAAAACTACAAATTTGGGTTGCAGATTATTTTTTAAGTTTATCTTTCAATTGAGGTAGAACTCACTGTAACTGTGTTTGTATTTATATAGTTCATGTAGAAAATAAAATGGCTATAAATTTATGGACACAAAATTACGATGATACGACTGTATTCACATTTATTGTTGTAATCTATTATTTCATAATGAAGTTTCATCGGAGAACTTTGTGGATTTGGATGGAGCTGAGTTTCCCCAACATCGACAGCTCAAGCACGATCTTCAACTGGAGCAACTTCAAAGGCAAAGAAGAGGAAGGTTGTTAGGAGTCAAGATGATGATTTCAATAGCTTGTTTAGTCGTGTAGTTGAGGTAATCAATGTTGGGAATGAAAATCTCGTGAATGCCTTAAAAAGTTCTCAATCACGTGTCTATACTTCTAATGAAATTTATAAGGAGTTGATGTTATTGGAGCTTGAGGAGTCGTTTCTTGAAGAAGCTTACGACTAGCTTCTAAACAATAATAAGATAGTGAGAAAAAAATTTGGCTATCCACAAGAAAAGTTGAAGATGGCATTAGAAAAAATGATGAACATCTCTAAAAATTGAAGCTTCATTCCAACCAACTTAGAATTGTTTGTTTAGGTGGTACACTTTAAAATAGACACGCAGTTTCTTTGTTTTTGTTTTTTTTAATGTATCTATTTCTTTTTAAACTTGATTGGTGGAGTTTTCATTTTAGATAATTGTCTATGGATATACTTTATTGATTGTATGTAGTTCCTTTTAACAATGATAACTTAAGTTGTTGAATATGATTTTGGTCCAGGGTTAATTGTTTTATTTAATTTCATTTATATCTTTTGAAAAACAAACTTTATACTTGTTTGTTTCTTGGGGTGTAATTGATGAAGTTGTTATTATTATTATTATTATTATTATTATTATTATTATTAATGTTCCAAAGAACTAATTATATTCAATGTATTTGAACATGTGTTGCAAATTAGTGAAACTTACAATTGTTATATCCTGGAAGTTAGAAGTTGCTGAATTAGTCCTTGTAGCATACTAAATTAGTATATGTTGAATAAGTCTAGTTAGTTTTAAGTATTCCATTTATTTAGGAATACTGATTGTCTTCCTTTTATTTAGGCAAATAATCTCACAGGCACGTTGGTGTTGGTTGAGACTTTTTAGGAATCTTTTAGTATTTATAACCTTTGTAATCTTTAGTTTTAGTTTAGTTCTTCATTGAGTAATAAAATTCAGTTTCAACATATCTTTGTTTTCTTTTGGTTGCTTCCATCTCTATATTTATTACAACATGAACATGTATTATTGTTATTGTTATTGTCGAAATGGATTTTTGTGTTTATTCAAATTACATGTATGCTTTTTTTAACAAAAATAAATATAGTACAAGTCCATATATATGTGTCTATGTGTGTGTAACAAAGCAAAAAGAAAAAAGGACTAAACAAGATAATTCTAATAGATAGACATTATTAAATCAATCATTTCTTGTATTTATATATTTAAGGGTAATATAGTAATAGTATAATTTTAAAATAAGAATCATTTCCATTCCCTTCCCTATTTATAAACTCACAAATAATGAAAAATTTAATTAAAACTCCATCTCATTCCTTCATTTCTAAAACTCACAAACATGACAAAGAAAAACTATAATCATTTCCCCTCCCTTTCCCTCTTATTCTTTTTCTTCCCATCCCATACCTCCAAACTCACAAATGTAGCATTAGGGGTACTATGGTTGTGAAGTATGTCAACTGCTCATTGAGTTGCAGTTGTGTTGTCTCTAGGATAAGATACCTATGGCATTGGACAACCTAAAAACGTAGGATTGTGCTCCCTACAATTTTTTTTTTGGGTGATTTTTGGATATTAAAATTTGTAAAAAAATTGCAAGTAAAAGAAAACTTGTACATTTCGTGAATGTCAGGGGTTGGGATTGGCCTATCATGGCTAGTCACATTCGTGCACAATAGAGGCCATATAAAATCATCCTAGCAACTTTTAAGTATTAACCTCCTCATTTATTGATAAAAATAAATTTTAAAGTATACATCTCGAAGTTCCAAATCCCATATTAAAATTCTTGAATACAAAATACTCCATTTCTAGTCTCAACTAACTATTTAACTCGTTATCCATAGAATACATCAAAGAACCTTTTTAGTCGGTCTTAAAATTTTTTACTTTTCTTTGAACGCACTAAACATAACTTTTAGGAACTGTTGAAACTTCTTATTTGAAATGATAAGAAAATGAGCTCAACATTATAAAAGAATACACAATTGTATAGTGTAATAGTTGCAATGTGCACTCCTCATATGTTACATTGGTTATTCTAGATGTGTAGTAGTATTCATCTTAGTTTCACATAACTTAGATACGCGTAGGGTAGTTTTTCGACATTTCTATTTCGATCTATCCGAATAATGTGTTCAATAATTCATTTTTTTTTTCTGTTCTGCAGTTATTTATTTAGCTTCTGTAAATTGTTCTTACTTACGTACATGATTGTATCATTGTGTGTCCCTGGCACTACAAAAAGGATGTGTTAATATAAGCTACCTACTTTCAATAGTCAATACTAGTAAATCGTAATGTGATGCAAACAAAAAAGTTGTCGTAAATTTTCATTTTTTGTTATGTCGTTGACCCTATCTATCACTAGATTATCAAATTTACATGACAACTGCTGAACAATTTGAAACTTGTGGCTTGAAAAACAGTCTTAAGGTAGAAAGAAACCAGTACCTGCATGAATACCAAGTCCAAAGTAGGTGTAAGCATATTGGTATGCGGTAAACTAGTACAAAATTAATGTACGCATGCTTATCCCCCCTCCCCCCTCCTCACTTCCCCCCACCCCCACCCCCACCCATAAAAGGGGGGGGGGGGGGGGGGGGGAACTGGCACGATCATTTGAATGGGTTTTCTCTTAATATGCTTTTAACTGTTTGCATATAATTTGGCTAAATATTTAATTATTCTTACAACTATGATATGATAGAGGCTTTGAGTTTACAGTCTAAGTTTCTCTATTTGTAAATCCAATTAAATAATCTGAGATTTACTAGGATGCTATTTTCTATGTTTTCTTAAAGCTTGCCCATTAGGGTCCTAATGCCCACTTGTAACACTCGATAAAGCTACTGGAGTATATCAACCGTAAGTTGAATATGTTCATGATGAAAAAAAAATAAAAAATCTTCCTTTTCAGATGTCCGTTGTTGTATCTCGTAATTATTGATAGATATCTACAGATTCAATAACCAATTGCCTCCTGCACGGACAAATCATAATTGCGGTGGAGCAAATATTTGGGTAGATATTCGTAGTAGTAGAGAATTTGATGTAGGACAGAATTGCAATTGTATATTTGTAAGAAATAATTGAAACAAAAATTTACCTTGCGCATAAATCACTAGGGCTATGTTTGTTTGCAAAATGCATACTTGAGATTGGATTATTTGTATTAATTTAAAGCTATTTGACTTTTTTATCCCATGATGAGGGATTAATAGTCCTTTAAATAGTCATTGGACTATTTTTTATCATTCTTAAGGCTATTTATGAGGGATTATATAATCCCATGATGAATTTGGGATTAATAGTCCCTCTTATTTTAAGCTATTAAATGATTTTATGAGACTAATATTTCAACATGAAAGGATTAATAATCCCTCATCATGGGATAAAAAAGTCGAAAATAGGTTTAAATTAATATAAATAGTCCAATCCCAGTATATATTTTACAAACAAACATAGCCTAGGGGTTTAGGTAGGGAATTCATCTCTACAATAAAATAAGCCAATGAATACTCAATAATCAATAATGTAATATGAATATTCTGATAGTAGGTCAACCTTTAAATACATAACAAATCTTAATTTAATTAGGATACAAACCCTAATTTTTCTAAAAATATTAAAAGACAAAATTATCTTAACTAATTAAAATAAAATATCAATTATCTCCTCAAATATTAAAAGACTAAAAAACTCTTATTAATAAAATACTATTTATCTCCTAAAATTACAACAATTACATAAATAAATAAATAAATATAACTACGATCCCATCATTTCTCCCCTTGTTGGAGAAAACTCGACATCAAGTTTTATAGCACAACAAAACGAACCATGAATTCCTCTTCATCGAAATAACATCTCGGAAAACCTGCAACAATATCTTCACGCGATAAGGCTCAAAAAATGTCAAAAAGATAATTGGTGAGAGTGTCACTTTTGCATTCAAAGTTGGTTGAAGTAGATTGATCGGGATAATGAATTCAACATAATCTACTTGGACTGGATCCATTTCTCAAACCATCTTCTTTTAGGTAACTAATAACTCAAAAGCAACTTCAAAGATTTTCTCGATTTGTCGTTCACACACAATCTCGGGTTCAACTTATGCAATTTCAAGAACCTCCATAGGCTCATCACAACTATCTGTAGCCTCAAGTGGTTCACACACAATTGTTGGTTCCACTTATGGAGTTTCAAAATTTTTCATGAATACATTGCAATTGTTTGTAGTCTTAGAATTTTCATCATCCTTAATATCTTTCTCTTGCTTTTCTTCTTGTTCTTCCGTTTGCACTTTCTTGTTCTTTTGCTATTTCTCTTGTGCTTTCACTTGCTCTTCTTCTGCTTTCTTTTTTTGCTCCTCTTGCTCTTCCTTCCATCTAGAAATAATTTTATGTGTAGTCACTTAATTTTTTTTTAATTTAGCTTGTAGACATTTTGTTGTCTCAACCCTTCTTTGTTCATCTTGATACTGACCTTGCAATTCTGCAAGGTTATCCTCCGCATCAATAATATGTCATCTAATATCTTCTTGCTCAATTTTCAAACGTTGAGTAAGCCCACGTGTATTGATAAGGAAACATATTCGGTCACATTTTGTATAAAGAAACCAAATATAATTTTTTTGTCATTCAATCAACTCTCTTGTGGCTTGGGACACTGGTACAATAACTCAAAATTAAAATAATAATAATAATAATTTTTTTTTTAACATTGACTAAACTGAAAAGTACAACTTCAAGGGATGAAGGTATAGAGTCTGATAAGAAACTAATGAAACTACAAGGGCTATACTGTAAAAAAATAAAAGTATAGGGTAATTTTGGAAAAATGGTAGAGGTTGAAATAAAAATGTAGAAATTATATGGTAATAGCAGCACTGTGGTCAGCTAAAAGGTAATTTGGCAAAGATATTAAAATAATAAGAAAGTTGGAGGGACTGTACGGTAATTTGACAGATGAATAAACCAAATACTGGCCGGCAAAAGCAACCAACCCTCGACAAAGTGAAAAGAGAAACAGCGACGGCACACCAATAGTAGGTGGAGAGAGTGGTAGAGAACTGCAGCAGCTTCGCGGCTCGGTGGGCAGCGGAAATCGACGACGAGGGTCACAGCAGATATGGTCGGAGACGGTCGCAGGTAAGTCTTCCGATCACGGTTTCTTTTCCTTCCTTTTTTCGTTCTTTCTACTTTCTGTTGCGGGTTGTTTGGATATCTGCTTCCTCTCTTTTCCCCCTTTTCTGTTTTCTTCTTCTGTTCCTTCTGCTACGGATGGGTTCGGATCTGGTTCCGATTTTCATTTTTTTTTAATTATGATTGTTGGCTCGGTAGTCAACTAGGGTTTGGAAAAAGATGGTTTAGTGTGTGGATTCTGTGATAATGGCAGTGACGATAGTGCGGCGATGATGGCAGCAACAGCAGTGGTCTGCTAGGGTTTCGGCAAGGTTAGGGTTCCGGTTCCGGCGCCGGCGACTTTTCCGGCGATGAACAGAGGCGAGGTACGAACTTGTTCTATACCAAAATACTATCTCCTAAAATATTAAAAAGACTAAAATACCCTTATTAATAAAATGCTATCTATTTCCAAAAATTAGAACAATTACATGAATACATCAATTTCATAAATAAATAAATATAACTACCAATTTCATAAATAAATAAATATAACTACGATATTGACCAGAATTATTCTGTTCAGGAGGATCATATTGTCCAACAAATACACTAAAAAATTCTTGTACCAGCGGGTATTTATCTTTTCCAAAACATACATGCATATGGAATAATGCTTATTTTAAGTTCATTTATATGCCTAAAACCACTATATTACCTTGATAAGATTCCCTTTTGGATTGAATGCCTCCAGTATGATTCTTTCTTAATATTTATGCAAAAATTAGACTTTCACTTTTATAAGTAAATTTTGAACAACAGTAATAGTATTAGCAGCAGAACAGTGTTGCAGTAGTTGTAATTGTAAAATTATGATATTTCTACAGTTAGTAAGTTATACAGCTTTTTTTTTATCAAACTATGATAGTCATGTGACCTTGACAATGGAAACATCAGAGTGTCAGATACTCAATTGTACATTCTCCTGAAGTTATGTGTAATATGCATGGCTTTGTCTTCTCTTCCTTTTGGAAACAAGTATGGCAATAGAAAGTTAGGAACTCTTGTGACCCAAGCTAATATAAATATTAAACTCATTGCTCCTCATTGCAGGTTGCTTAAAGTACTCTCCTGCTCATCATTTACAATTGTTCTGACCAAGTTCTCACCACTCAGGAGAGGAAACTTTCCAAATCCAGAGAAGTGGCAGCAAGAAGTGCACACCAGAAAGTGCACATGAAAGGTGGAAATCTGCAAAAGAGGCTGCTAAGAAACAAGCAACCCCGGATTACAAACTCAGATATATCGTACATTTTCTCGGAAGAAGAGCGTCATGCATCCTGAACTAACTAGAATTGAAATGGATGATGAGCAATCACTATTTCAGCACCAGATAACTTCAAGAGAATCTCAGCAATCGTCTTCTACTTTTCAAGGAAATAAAACGGATACGATTGATCTAGTGAATATGATGCATGCAATTGAAGAAGATCCTGATAGTTTCAGTTTGGAGAGTGGTTATAAAAAGGAAATTACCTAAGGAGAAGAAAATTCATACTCATAGCCAAATATTCAACTACTACTATTCTCAACTTGAAAACGAGAAAGCTCTCCAGCAGGAAAACAAGAACCTAACCTTCTCAGGAGTAATTTCAATGGTTACTAATACTGAAAACAAGAAAAAGGCCTGAAATTGAGATTGCTTTCAGGGATTTAACCCTTACTTTGAAAGGGACATGCAAGAATATTTTGAGGTCTGTAACTGGGAAAGTCATGCCTGGCCGGATAACGGCTTTCATGGGCCCATCAGGTGCTGGAAAAACAACATTTCTTTCATCTTTGGCAGGAAAAGCAGTTGGGTTCACGATTACTGTTTCAATTCTTATCAATGGAAAGGCAGCATCAATCCACTCATACAAAAAAATCACTGGTTTTGTGCCACAGGATGATGTTGTGCATGGAAACTTGACAGTAGAAGAGAATATCTGGTTCAGTGCAAGGTGCAGGTATGTGAATATAATTCAGCTGCACACTCCTACTGTTACTTTTGTCTAATACCTCAATTTTACTGTAGTATCAAATTTACAAACGTTAAGATAAGCATTCATCATAATTGAACAATTTTACACCATGATTCTGGTTGTTTCAATGTACAATGCTAAGAGTTGCTACTCCAGATGCAGAAGCCAAAAGCAACAGCTAAGCAATCAGCAATATTAAATATAATTATACCAAAATAATTATTTGAGTTCAAGTACAACATGATTTCTGTTAGTTTTAGAAAAAAATTATTCAACATTGAATCCAATTTTCAAATTCTTTATAGGATTTTCATTCTATTGTGGATATCTTATTATGTCTTACCACAAGCCAAGCAACACATATTACCCTAGCTCAACAAATTTAAGCATGGTATTTGAAGTTCTCATTCTGGTTTGACATATACCAAAAAATTGCTTGAGCAAACAAATCTCAAGGGGATTATAAGAGGACTTATTTGGCTTAGTTTTGCATGTTTTGATATCAGCCAATTCTGATTTTCATACCTTTTGTGAAAATGTTTGCAAACTAATCGGTAAATATGACCGTGTCATCCCCTCTGTTTGTTCGCTTATGAATGTTGCAAGAAATCTAGACAGGCGATGATATCAAGATTCGGCAGTTCTATAAGACAATTTGGCATTTCTTGTGCCATGAAGTATTGATCTTCCATGAAAAATGGGTTACCGCATGCAACAAATTGTCTTTCGAGCTAGAAATCATTTTATATAAAAAGAAGTCTAACTTGTAATAGCCAAAACTGCTTTAAAATATTTCTTCAACAATTATTATTTAGTAGATTATATCCATAATTCTGCATGTGTTTCATCTTGCACATAATGGAAAAATGCACATACTTAAACAACATCCTAATATTGGGTAAGACCCCTCCTTAACATACACCAAATATGGCTGGTGTCTTTTGCCAATTGTTGTTTTTTATCCTACGCAAATTAATGTCATGCGTTTGATTTTCTTGCCTTATTTTCTTTTGTTAGCATTTCTCTTCTGTGGGTATCGCTTTTGTGAAGGCGTGGAACTATGATTAAAGCTCTTACTTGTCCTTCATTCCGTTGCCATGCTCTCTACCCTGTTACTTCTTTTCCTATATTGGACAATCATTTCTATCTTCCTTTTACAGTATTGACTAATTTTCCTTTTCTTCTAATTTGTGAAGACTATCTGCAGACTTGCCAAAGCCAGATAAGGTTCTGATTGTTGAAAGAGTTATCAAGTCCTAGGGGTTGCAGACAGTACGGAATTCTTTAGTTGGAACAGTAGAGAAACGAGGAATCTCCGGAGGCCAGAGGAAGGGAGTAAATGTTGGTCTCGAAATGGTAATGGAACCTTCTATTATGCTCTTGGATGAACCCACATCTGGTTTGGATAGTTCATCTTTGCAGCTACTTCTCAGAGCACTTCAACGTGAAGCTCTTGAGAAAGTGAACATTTGCATGGTTGTCCACCAACCAAGGTAATCTTTACATTGACAGAACTGCAACTCGAAGAATGTCTATTTGTATTTATCCTCTTGTCTGTTCCTTATTGTTTTATGATCTAAAATCTCAGTGGCTGTTGAACAATTCAATTTGATACAGATGCTATTATTATTTCCTTTCTATGTCAGAATAATGGGAGTAAGTTGGAAACCTATACCAACAGGCTCAAGAATTTCCTGCCTTTACTTCTGAAGTCCTTTTCTTTGGGTCATGAGAACAATTTAAGCTTGCACATCTAATTTGCTATTTTGTATGCTTTTGCATCAGAACTAAGATCATCTTAAATCTTTTGATGTGAGGAAGTAAAATTGTATATGACGGACCAACTTGCATTCTATATTAGCAGAGCACTGATGTATCTATTAAGTGTATAGATTAGTTTAAACTGTGAAATGGTAGACCTTTAGGCAAGATGAAAATCTATATGTAGTTTGTAGGGGATACAATCTTAGTGGAAAGAAAAAAGGTTAAGGTGCATTGAAATTTGAAATATGTTTTAGATTCACAATTAGATGGGCATTTCTAGTTTTTTATTTTCTAATTTAGCATTATAACTAATATGTAGTAAATTTTCGTTTTCAGCTACACCTTATTTAATGTGTTCGATGACTTGGTACTGCTAGCAAAAGGTGTTCTTACTGTTTATCATGGACCAATAAGGAATGTTGAAGAATACTTTTCCGGAATTGGAATCAATGTCCCGGAGCGTGTTAATTCTCCCGACTACTTTATTGATGTTTTGGAAGGGATAGTTAAATCAAATTCGGTGCGAGTTATGAGGAACTTCCTGTCAGATGGTCGCTTCATAATGATTATCCAGTACCTCCTGATATGCAACAGAATTCTTCTGGACTTGCTATGTCCTCAGAACTCAGCAGGTTCAAATGTTGGTGACCTTTTAAACTCTGCGGATACAATAACTGTTGAACATTCCTTTGCTGTGGAAATGTGGCAGGATATGAGGAGTAATGTGGAGTTGCAGCGAGACATTATGCTACACAACTTCTTGAGGTCTAAGGATTTATCCAACCATAAAGCTCCAGGTACTCTCCTTCAATACAAATACTTCCTCGGTAGGTAAATAACTCCAATCCCGTCAATTCTGTACTTGTCATCCTTTATTAGGGTTCCTCTACAAGATAAACCCTTATTTCTTTGTTTTCTCTTTATGGACATATTATGCTAATAATATTAGTAAATTACATTTTTGGTGCAGTATGCCCTGCAGGATAGTTAAAATATAACTATACAAGAGCAAAAGGTTGCCTGAATTCACCCCACCCACGATTAAGTTTTTTACATGACTTCCTCTGGGATGTGTATTTGTAAATGTTATGCTTGTAGTTCCTTTCAAAAACTCAGGGTCGACATATTAAAAGAACAGTAGGGTTTTGAGATGACTATTTTTGAATTTATTTTATGAGGTGTATAATGTTTCCGTGTAAATAAGTGAATGGTGTTATTTCTTGTCTGTAAACATTATGACATGTCAACTCTTGGTTAAGACTTTCCAGCTAGCACCCTATTGAACTTTTTGCATTGAATGAGTATGTTAATAAATTTTGGTCTAAGACTAATATTTAGGTAGTGTTTGATTACTTATTTTTACCTCTTTTTGGCCTCACCTCTTTTTTCGCACAAAGGCAGTCTTGTTTGATAAAAAATTATCCAATCTCTTTTTGGCTCTTTAAAAAAACAGGAGAATGAGGCAAGTCGTTTTAGAAAAAGAGGCTTCTCATTACTCTTTTACTTTCACTATTCTAATTTCATTTTTTTTAATTCTTTACTTCACTTTTCTCAGTACACCACCACCACTGCCCACCACCACTCACCAGCACCATTGCCATATTTTATAGTAACTATGTAAAATTGTCATAATTGTTATTATGATTTATTAGACTTAAAATATTTGACTTCTTATACATTGTTGGTGGTTTTATTTATTTATTTAATATTTTATTATATTTTTATCCTCACCCAAAGTTCGTATAAACCGATATAAGGGTAAAATAGTAAAATGTAGTATTTAGACATACAATAAAAGTCTAATTATCAAACATTTTTATATTTAACTTCTGTTTTTAAAAGAGCCTCTATTTTATATAGAGCCTTTATTTTAATAAGCTCTTATTACATAGTGTTATGAAACACTAGTTATGTTAGACGCATAAGGGTGATGATTGTTAATGGTTAAATTCTCATTACGACGAGTAATTGCGTTTTGTAATTATGTTTCTTTAGTGTTTCTTTCGCCGATAATATTTACAGGGTTGGTAAGCAACGACTACACGAAGCTAGGATTCAAGCAATAGATTACTTCATCCTATTACTTGCTGGTGCTTGCTTAGGATCTGTAACTGAATTCAGTGGTGAAACCTTTGGGGCACCTAGTTATGCATACTAATGTTCTCAGATCCGGACCGGTCGTCAAATCAAAAAAGTTACCGGGTGGATGGATAACTGGTTCAACCAGTGGTCAAACCGTTATTGGCCCAGTGACGTAATTAATAAGTAATAAATAATAAATATATTAATTATTGTTATATATTATATATAATATTTATCAAATATGTAAAATTAATCAATTTTTCTACAAAAAAGAAAAACTAAACCTATTTGTGCAATGTTTACTTTATACAATTCAAATTGTACCCTTTTTGTGCTTATTCTTTCACTTTAATTACCTTTTTCTTTCATTTTCCTTTTATATTGAAAGTATCCCATTGTGCAAATATCTCAGCATGAACTTTGTGTCGGAGTTATTCTTCTTTTTAATGATGAGGAATCAATTTAACTATTTATCACTTTGTGATGCAGATTGATTTTTCCTTTATTTATGAACTGTTTTTCAATTTTTTTTGTATGATTTGTTCCTTTATTTAGGACCACCAGGAAAAGCCATGAACATGGAAGTCTTACTTACAAATTAGAATACTACAGTATAACACAACATTTGCTGTTCCCAAACACAATTCACCCACAAATAAACCCAACGACAATAAAACATAACTTCTCCTCTCAGATATATTTCAAATATATAAAATCCCATTCAATATATATAAGTAATGCAACAAAATCAAAATCAAAATATATGTATATCGTAAATTGGAAGTAAACCCCCATAAATCACAGCAATTCGAAGGACATGATTTTACACAAATTAGTGAATCACAGCAATTGGTGCAAAATGATGATCGTGCGCTCACCGGAGATAGAGAAGGAGAAGCTACGGTCATCGGAGAGAGCAAATCAGAGAAGGAGATGAGTGCGAGCGAGGCTGAGGGACGGCGGTAGAAGAGAGAAGAATTGAAGAAGTATGCAGCTGAAGTGAAAAATAGAATAAGAAAATCTATCTTTTTTTTGTTTTTATTGTAAGGAACTGAATCGGTCAAAACCGTGACCCAGTCACCGGTTCAATCGCTGGGTCACGGGTTTTGAACAGTTATTGGCTAAATCCGGTAAGGTCTAACTTGGTTCGTTAGTGCAGAGGCTATTCTGGGGTTTCAGGTGTTACATTTTGTGTGTATGTTGGTTTCCTGAGATCTTTATTTAAGAAGTTTCATTGGTAAAAGAATTCTAAGTAAGTGGTAGGTTTATGTTTATGTTTGTTGTTTTTGCATAGTTTTCTGATCTAATTGATTATCTTAAGTATCAATTCTTTAACCATCAGCTATTACTTTATAGTGGAAGTGATTTTTTTAATGTTTTTTTTGTGTGCATAGCTTAACCTTTGTTTTATGTTTTTTTTAAAGTCTCCAACCTTGTTATTCGAATGTATTCTTACATCTTTTTTAAAAAAAAAAATTTAAAAATTTGTTAGATAATGGAGATATTTATATTCATTTATGTTAGTGTTGAATTAAGTTTTACTATGTCCGTACGTGTCTGCTTGCACTTTATTTTTTGATGTCCATATAACATAACGGTTTTGAGCAACTTATTAATTATTAATGTCTTTTGATTTTTAGGATTAATTGCATGCGAATCATCCTATAATGGAAGGGTTCTTGATAATTATTGGGCAAACATCTCAACATGGGAACGCGAGTTTAGTTGGGATGTGAGTGACAGGACTACGTACATGGTTCAGGGTGCTTTTCAATTCGTGATAGATGTGTACTTAAAACATGTCAGGATTTTGGGTTTGAACATTAGACAGTACATTAAGTTGACTTTTAGGCTATTTTTAAGGGTTTCTGCAGGAGCATATGTCACGCATAATAACCGTTATGTTCGCGCACTACCTCCTAGTGGTTTTGGTAATTTTCGTATGGTGACCAAATGCAGGGCATATCACATACATGATGTCATCATTAATAACCATCAGGCTAGGCCTGCTTATCCACACCTGCACGTGAAAGGGCCGTTTATCCATTTTGATTATGTTCGCAGTGAGAAGATTATTATGGGAATAATTGTTTCTTGAGTGGAGTACGATTCTTGTTTGATACGAGCGAGAGGATGCAACATCATGAAATATCTTTTTTCTGGGGTGGGTATAATGTGGGACACAATGTTGTAAGATGAGATCATGAAACAGTGGTTTTTACTCCTGATGACCGTCTAGATGTTTGCTAAAAAGGGATGCTAATATTTCATTTCTCTTACGTTTTTTAATTTTTTGTGATTTGATTAAAGTGGTTGAATAACAATTTTTCTTTTGCGTACTATCATTTATTGCTATTACAATTTGATAAGAATTATGCTTTATGTTTAATGTTTGATACACCACAGAATGGTAGCAATTATCAGGGAACAAAGAGTAGTGATTTTTAAATTATGTTGCAATTTTTTATGCCACAAGCAACTCTTGAACTTTTGGAAGTATTACTTTTTTTTTTTTTATGTTTATAGCATAAAAAATTGCAAAAACAATTCTTTGTTCCCTGATGATTACCTATCATTCTATGGTGTATCAAGTATTGAACATAAAGTATAATAATTATCAAATTGTAAAAGCAGTAAACGGTATTACGCAAATGAGAAATTATTATTAACCCACTTTAATGCAATTACAAAAAATTAAAGAATATAAGAGTAAGGAGATATTAGCATACCTTCTTTGGCAAACATTCCGGCGGTCATCAAGGGTAAAAATCAATGCTTCATGATCCCCTCTTACAAGATTGTGCTCAATATTATACCCACCGCAGAAAAAAAGTCTTCCATAATGTTGCATTCTCTCACGCATATAAAACAAAAATCATATTTCACTCGACAAACAATTATTCCCGTAGTAATTTTAATCACTATGAACGTAATCAAAATGTATGAATGGCGATTTCACTTGTAAGTGTTGATAAGTAGGCCCAACCTGATGGTTATTAGTGATGGCATCATATATCTGATATGCCCTGCATTTGGTCACCATACGAAAATCACTAAAACCACCGAGAGGAGGTGCGCGAACACAATGCGTGATATATTTTACTGCAGGAACCCTTAGAAACAGTCCGAGGGTCAACTTAAAGTACCATCAGCTATTACTTTATAGTGGAAGTGCTTTTTTTAATGTTTTTTTTGTGTGCATAGCTTAACCTTTGTTTTATGTTTTTTTTAAAGTCTCCAACCTTGTTATTCGAATGTATTCTTACATCTTTTTTAAAAAAAAAAAATTAAAAATTTGTTAGATAATGGAGATATTTATATTCATTTATGTTAGTGTTGAATTAAGTTTTACTATGTCCGTACGTGTCTGCTTGCACTTTATTTTTTGATGTCCATATAACATAACGGTTTTGAGTAACTTATTAATTATTAATGTCTTTTGATTTTAGGATTATTTGCATGCGAATCATCCTACAATAGAAGGGTTCTTGATAATTATTGGGCAAACATCTCAACATGGGAACGCGAGTTTAGTTGGGATGTGAGTGACAGGACTACGTACATGGTTCAGGGTGCTTTTCAATTCGTGATAGATGTGTACTTAAAACATGTCAGGATTTTGGGTTTGAACATTAGACAGTACATTAAGTTGACTTTTAGGCTATTTTTAAGGGTTTCTGCAGGAGAATATGTCACGCATAATAACCTATATGTTCGCGCACTACCTCCTAGTGGTTTTGGTGATTTTCGTATGGTGACCAAATGCAGGGCATATCACATACATGATGTCATCATTAATAACCATCAGGCTAGGCCTGCTTATCCACACCTGCACGTGAAAGGGCCGTTTATCCATTTTGATTATGTTCGCAGTGAGAAGATTATTATGGGAATAATTGCTTCTTGAGTGGAGTACGATTCTTGTTTGATACGAGCGAGAGGATGCAGCATCATGAAATATCTTTTTTCTGGGGTGGGTATAATGTGGGACACAATGTTGTAAGATGAGATCATGAAACAGTGGTTTTACTCCTGATGACCTTCTAGATGTTTGCTAAAAAGGTATGATAATATTCCATTGCTCTTACGTTTTTTAATTTTTTGTGATTTGATTAAAGTGGTTGAATAACAATTTCTCATTTGCGTACTATCATTTATTGCTTTTACAATTTGATAAGAATTATACTTTATGTTTAATGTTTGATACACCATAGAATGGTAGAATTATCAGGGAACAAAGAGTAGTGATTTTTAAATTATGTTTCAATTTTTTATGCTACAAGCAACTCTTGAACTTTTGGAAGTATTACTTTTTTTTTTTATGTTTATAGCATAAAAAATTGCAAAAACAATTCTTTGTTCCCTGATGATTACCTATCATTCTATGGTGTATCAAGTATTGAACATAAAGTATAATAATTATCAAATTGTAAAAGCAGTAAACGGTATTACGCAAATGAGAAATTATTATTAAGCCACTTTAATGCAATTACAAAAAATTAAAGAATGTAAGAGTAAGGAGATATTAGCCTTCCTTCTTTGGCAAACATTCCGGCGGTCATCTAGGGTAAAAATCAATGCTTCATGATCCCCACTTACAAGATTGTGCTCAATATTATACCCACCGCAGAAAAAAAGTCTTCCATGATGTTGCATCCTCTCACGCATATAAAACAAAAATCATATTTCACTCGACAAGCAATTATTTCCGTAGTAATTTTACTCACTATGAACATAATCAAAATGTATGAATGGCGATTTCACTTGTAAGTGTTGATAAAAAGGCCCAGCCTGATGGCTATTAGTGATGGCATCATATATCTGATATGCCCTGTATTTGGTCACCATACGAAAATCACTAAAACCACCGAGAGGAGGTGCGCGAACACAATGCGTGATATATTTTACAGCATGAACCCTTAGAAACAGTCCGAGGGTCAACTTAACGTACCATCAACTATTACTTTATAGTGGAAGTAATTTTTTTAATGTTTTTTTTGTGTGCATAGTTTAACCTTTGTTTTCTGTTTTTTTTAAAGTCTCCAACCTTGTTATTCGAATGTATTCTTACATCTTTTTTTAAAAAAAAAAAATTAAAAATTTGTTAGATAATGGAGATATAACTATTCATTTATGTTAGTGTTGAATTAAGTTTTACTTTGTCCGTACGTGTCTGCTTGCACTTTATTTTTTGATGTCCATATAACATAACGGTTTTGAGTAACTAATTAATTATTTAATGTCTTTTGATTTTTAGGATTATTTGCATGCTAATCATCCTATAATGGAAGGGTTCTTGATAATTATTGGGCAAACATCTCAACATGGGAACGGGAGTTTAGTTGGGATGTGAGTGACAGGACTACGTACATGGTTCATGGTGCTTTTCAATTTGTGATAGATGTGTACTTAAAACATGTCAGGATTTTGGGTTTGAACATTAGACAGTACATTAAGTTGACCTTTAGGCTATTTTTAAGGGTTTCTGTAGGAGAATATGTCACGCATAATAACCTTTATGTTCGCGCACTACCTCCTAGTGGTTTTGGTGATTTTCGTATGGTGACCAAATGCAGGGCATATCACATACATGATGTCATCATTAATAACCATCAGGCTAGGCCTGCTTATCCACACCTGCATGTGAAAGGGCCGTTTATCCATTTTGATTATGTTCGCAGTGATGAAGATTATTATGGGAATAATTGTTTCTTGAGTGGATTACGATTCTTGTTTGATACGAGCGAGAGGATGCAGCATCATGAAATATCTTTTTTCTGGGGTGGGTATAATGTGGGACACAATGTTGTAAGATGAGATCATGAAACAGTGATTTTTACTCCTGATGACCGTCTAGATATTTGCTAAAAAGGTATGATAATATTCCATTGCTCTTACGTTTTTTAATTTTTTGTGATTTGATTAAAGTGGTTGAATAACAATTTCTCATTTGCGTACTATCATTTATTGCTTTTACAATTTGATAAGAATTATACTTTATGTTTAATGTTTGATACACCATAGAATGGTAGCAATTATCAGGGAACAAAGAGTAGTGATTTTTAAATTATGTTTCTATTTTTTATGCTACAAGCAACTCTTGAACTTTTGGAAGTATTACTTTTTTTTTTTATGTTTATAGCATAAAAAATTGCAAAAACAATTCTTTGTTCCCTGATGATTACCTATCATTCTATGGTGTATCAAGTATTGAACATAAAGTATAATAATTATCAAATTGTAAAAGCAGTAAACGGTATTACGCAAATGAGAAATTATTATTAAGCCACTTTAATGCAATTACAAAAAATTAAAGAATGTAAGAGTAAGGAGATATTAGCATACCTTCTTTGGCAAACATTCCGGCGGTCATCAAGGGTAAAAATCAATGCTTCATGATCCCCTCTTACAAGATTGTGCTCAATATTATACCCACCGCAGAAAAAAAGTCTTCCATGATGTTGCATCCTCTCACGCATATAAAACAAAAATCATATTTCACTCGACAAGCAATTATTCCCGTAGTAATTTTAATCACTATGAACATAATCAAAATGTATGAATGGCGATTTCACTTGTAAGTGTTCATAAGTAGGCCCAGCCTGATGGTTATTAGTGATGGCATCATATATCTGATATGCCCTGTATTTGGTCACCATACAAATGCGCGAGATGAGGTGCGCGAACACAATGCGTGATATATTTTACTGCAGGAACCCGTAGAAACAGTCTGAGGGTCAACTTAACGTACCATCAGCTATTACTTTATAGTGGAAGTAATTTTTTTAATGTTTTTTTTGTGTGCATAGTTTAACCTCTGTTTTCTGTTTTTTTTAAAGTCTTCAACCTTGTTATTCGAATGTATTCTTACATCTTTTTTAAAAAAAAAAAATAAAAATTTGTTAGATAATGGAGATATGACTATTCATTTATGTTAGTGTTGAATTAAGTTTTACGCAAATGAGGAATTATTATTAAGCCAATTTAATTCAATTACAAAAAATTAAAGAATGTAAGAGTAAGGAGATATTAGCATACCTTTTTTAGCAAACATTCAGTCGGTCATCAAGGGTAAAAATCAATGCTTCTTGATCTCCTCTTATAAGATTGTGCCCCATATTATACCCACTGCAGAAAAAAAGTGTTTCATGATATTGCATCCTCTCACTCGTATAAAACAAAAATCGTATTTCACTCCACAAGCAATTATTTCCATAATAACTTTCATCACTATGAACATAATCAAAATGTATGAACGACACTTGCACTTGTAAGTGTTGACAAGTAGACCCAACCTGATGGTTATTAATGATGGCATCATGTCTTGTATGTCCTGCATTTGGTTACCATATGAAAATCACCAAAACCACCGAGGTAGTGAGCGAACACAATGCGTGATATATTTTCCTGCAGGAATCCTTTGAAACAACCTGATGGTCAACTTAATGTATTGTTTGATGTTCATACTCAGAATACTGGCATATTTTAAGTACACATCTATCACGAATTGAAAAGCACCCTAAATCATGTACGTAGTCCTATCACTCACATACATCCCAAGAATGTGTTCTTGAACCATGTACATAGTCCTGTCCCTCACATATTAAATAAATTCACGTTTTCTATTCTATGCAGGATGTGTTCGTATGTTTAAATATAATAAGTTGTTTTTAATATTCGAATATTAACTATAATGTATTATTTGAAAATAAATTTCTTTCCATTTTTCATTTGAAAATAAGTTTAAGTCAATTTTACATATAAGTTAATTATTATGTATGTAATGTTATTTTTTTTCTTTGTTTTGTAAATTAAAATTTAAATAATGCACCCGTTATATATTCTTTTTAATATATAAAAATTTAAATGTTATAATTTATTTTGATACATATACGGTGTTAATTAGCATTTTTATTTTTTGTTAAACATTATTTGGTATAATTTTTTATTTTTTATTTTTTATTCTATTAAATAAATTCACGTTTTCTATTATACACCGGATGTGTTCTTATGTTTTATTATAATAGGGTGGTTTTAATATTTGATAATTAACTATAATGTATTATTTATTTTGCATTTTACACCAAGTTCCACTCTCCTCACAATTCGGCCCCTAAATACGGTCAAACCGTATAAACCCATTAGGGTCCGATCGGATTGTCATTCAGGTCAGGTTTCAGACCAATTTCCATCGGAAATTGTCTTTGGGGGCTATATTGTGTGAAATTAGATACTTGATGTAACGGATGTGTAAGCCCAATTAATTTAGAGTCCGAATTGTGAATGGAGTGAAACTTGATGTAACTGAATTGTATTTAACCCTTTCTTTTATATATATTTATAGTTTTAACTAATCCTTGTTCAGTTGGTTGTGTAAAAAATTAATTAAAAAGATTTTGTTAAAGCACTTGATTTTTATGTTCCATCTTTGTGAGTAGAAGAATTAACATTAATTTCAGTAGTAGGTACATCTTATACATTAATTATTTTTGGAATAATTAATTTTATCGGATGTACGAACTTATAATTAATCAGTCTTGGTTTTTACTTTATCCTTCCATTTCAAAAGTAAAGTTTTATTGTTATTATTATTTGCCATTATACGCTCTAAAATCAAATCTTAATCTCAAGCTGGCCTCTATAGATTAAAACAAGAAAATCAAGTCTTGAAGGTTGAAAAAAATCATAGTTTGTACACTGATTTTGAAACTGTCATAACTCACTTTGTTTAATGATTTTTTGAGTTCCGTCAGTGAAGTTAGATGGGTTTATGAGTTATGTAAACAACCCAATTGGAATGGAAGTAAAATCTTTTAATGGCTATGGACTTTGGTGACTATTCTACCAAAGTAGGAAAAATTGAAAAAGTTGAAAAATCCTACTGTCCAAAAAAAATTGTTGCTATTTTCAGCCACTGAACATGTGAGATAAATTAAGGCTTTCTGGAAATAAGAATTATATGGTATTATAAAAGTTGTGTACAAAAATGGGCTCAATCCGACTTCAAATGAGTGAGTTATGACCAAACAAAATTTAAGGTTTGAAAAATTAGAACCGCTATAATCGGTGTTGTATAACTCCGATGAGGCTGAAATTTTAACTAGAGGTACTCTCTGGTCAGTATAAGACACTCTTCAAATTTGGAAATAATTAGAGTTAATCTCTAATTTCAAATTTTAACTAGTGTATGATTATTTTTAATCCGTAGCAAATACATGTTATGGATTATTCACTTATGTGTGTGTGTGAATTAATACCTATATTTAAAAGACTAATCACTTGAGTTAATTTTTCAATTAATTGAAGGATTAACTATAAGTGAACTTGGTAGTAATTTATACTCCCTTTGTCCTTGGATAAAAGTCCTTATTATTATTTTAGGTAGTCCCAAATTAGATGTCTACAAATAATATATATTTTTACAATACTTTACTCATAATATCCTTAGTATTAATTCTCATATTTCTAATCTCTATGCATATTTATGAAGCAACACTATTTGTGTAAAAAACTATGCAATTACACGAGAATTTAAATATGGACAATTTTGTCATTTTATCCTCTTTTTTAATATGCGCAACAAGTTAACCGGGACTTTTATCTCGGGATGAGGGGAGTATTACTCAACCGCATTGACTCGATAGTATTAATAGTTTAGTTGGATTAATTTTTTAAATTAGCATTGGTAAGATACCCATTTCTCTTCGTTTTTCATGACCCGAGTAAAATTATAATAAAATACAATATAATATTCTATCCGTTCTAAATTATAAAAAAATTATTAATTTTTAAAACTTAATTTAAAATATTTTTAAATTTAAAATTGATAAGATTCATTGATAATTATGAAATAATAAAATTTATAGTTGATGATACTTTAATATATTTTAGTTAAATAAATTTAAAATTCTAATTTTGAAAATATATCAAATTAATTTTAAAAAATAATAATAATCTTATATATGGAGACGAGTATCAAAATATTATTTTCTCGAACCCATTTAAAGAAAAAATTAATGTCTCAAAAAAATCTTGTGAAAAAATAGGATAAATCAAATATCATAAAAAAAATAGATTAAGAGTTGAAACAACTCAAAAAAATAAAATAAAATACAATAAAAAAAATTAGGTGGGTAGAAAAAAATAGCACACCACCCAAATTTAAAAAGTAAAAAGAAAGAAAAGACAAGAAAATCATAATTAGCGGCAATTGGGTTGGTGAGTGTAGTGATAGCTTCCCACCATATATATATATATAGGAAACTGATTTATAACAAGTAGTAGTTATAAATTTTTGTAGGGCATACATCATTTATTATACCTTTCAAAACAAAAGTTCAGTCCTACTAGTAGCGGACATTTAAAAAAAAGTTAAATCGTGTAATAAAGGATGAGTTCTTAGGGTTTGATTTTTAAATCCACGTCTGCTATTATTTACTAACAGGCGCTTTTAGGGTTTGGCTTTTAAATCGACGTCTGTTATTATTATTAACGGAATTTTTAAACATTTGCTACTAATAGTAATCGGTTGTCAATTTTCAGTTTCTAATCCCTCACCGTTTATTTTTGTTTTAAAGGATATAAATGATATATGTCAAGAATCTATAGTGAATGCATGGATCTTATATATATATATACACACACCCACATATCTTCCACTACTTATTTCAGTGCTTACTCAGAAAGATCTTATATAAGCTCCTGAATTCTCTCTCCTTTCACCTATCAGAAATCGGAAGTAATGGCGTCCGAAGGAACCCTCTTGGGGATGGGAAATCCCCTTTTGGACATTTCAGCTGTTGTAGACGACGAATTTCTAACCAAGTATGGTCTCTTAATCTCTTTCTCTCTCTGTATATGTATGTATGCATTAATAACCGTAATTTAGATCACAATCATGTGGAATGTGTATATATTATGGTTAAATTGATAACAAGGTATATATATGTGTGATTTGATTCGGAAATGGATCGATTTGGATGTAGTTTGTGTTGTATTATGGTTAAATTTGTGTTTGATTTAAGTTTTATTGCTTTGACTGGTTCTGTAATGATGGATTCGGATCTGAGCAATCTTTTTAGTTAATTAGTTTGTGTTTGTTGGAATTATAGATTTGTCGGCAAGTGCTTGTGCTTGTGATAATGGCTTTTGAGTTGAATTTGAATGTTTTGCCTGTTTTTAGATACTCAAAATTCTGCCTTTGTGTGACAGTTTCAGTTGCAATGTAGTTCAGACTTCATGGCTAGCCTGTCACTTATGTAATTGAGCTTAAATGCACTATATGGTTGCATTTTGGAACAAAATTGAACGAGCTAGTTCACTTAAATGTTGGTATTAAGCTTAAATGCACTATATGGTTTTTATAATTATATACTTCCTCTGTTGTCTGGCAGGCAATGAGAGTATTTTATTTAATTGATTATTTTTTCCCTGAAAATTATGTTTTTGGATCGGATATACTTAGAAGGTAATGCTTATTATTAGAAAGTAATTTTGGAAAAAATTATACCTAATTGCTTCAAATGCAAACCATAGTACTGAAGAAAAGTCGAGAAAAGAAATTGGACTCTCATATCGGGTCGGAGGTAGTATTACATAGCAATTATTTTTATGAAAGACAGCTATAAATTTGTGTCTGAATTATATATTTTATTCTTTATTGTCATAGCTCAAATGGCACCATTTCAGGGCTTCACATGACCTTTTTTTTTACTTTTTTTGTTTATTTGTTTGTTAATCTTTTCTTTTTGCTCTTTGTTTTTTTTTATAGAAAATGTAGGTATGGGGTGAAGTTGAATGATGTCATTCTTGCAGAAGACAAACACTTACCCATGTAAGCTTTCTTCTAATTTTCTTTTTAATTATATACTGTTTAAATATGATCTAACTTTTCTACAAGGTGTTACTTTATAAATAGATTGCGTTATTAAATCTATGACAAGTTCTTGCCACTGAAATGCCTTATCTGATCTCTAACATAAGTTGGCAAAATGTTTGAGAAACCACACCATAACTTAAAGGGGGACATGATCGGATATGTATCATCATATCGTGTGAATTTTCTGGAATATTTTGTTTTAAATTTAATTTTCTTTTTGCTGATATAATGCAGTATGATTTCCTACAATTTTAACGATGTATTTCTTTTTTCCAGGTATGATGAATTGGCTACCAAGTACAACGTGGAGTATATTGCTGGATGAGTGGAGGTTATTTTTTAACTTCTCTAAAAAAAATTTGGTTATTCGTAGCTTTTCATACATTTAACTTGGTTGGGTCCTGATTCTGCTACTTGTTCAGTCTTGTTTATTTGTTTCCTACTGAATTATAAGATGATATATTACTGCAGGTGCAACCCAGAATTCTATCAGAGTGGCCCAGGTATGTTTCTTGTATATTACTGGGTTTGGTGAGGTTGATTTAACTGTGCAAGAACAATGGATTTAAATTTTACGTGGATCTTGGTCTTTACAGTGGTTGCTTCAAATTCCTGGTGCAACTAGTTATATGGGCTGCATTGGGAAGGACAAGTTTGGGGAGGAGATGAAGAACTCAAAACTTGCTGGAGTTAATGTAAATATTTTTTTTACGTTGCTTATGATAGAATTTCAATTAGTATCTACTCCAATGAAAGCTTAATTTTTTTTTAGAGGTCTAATAATGCCCCATATGTAGGTCAACTACTATGAAGATGAAGCTGCACCAACGGGTACTTGTGCTGTCTGTGTTGTTGGTGGCGAGAGGTCAGTTAGTACATTGTTTTTGCTCTGAATATTTTGGCTTTTGACTTAATACATCTTGCCAGCATTTGTTGGTCAGTATTTCCTTTTTGTGCATCCAAAGAATTAAGATTTCTCAACTATAGTTCATAGCTTTTGATGTAAGAAACTGCTCTTTGAACTATCTTTCATTACTTGTGACCTACAATGTGAGGTCCGTCTACTTTACCTCCCATGTGAAGATAAATGTATTTCAAAGTTCATATCGTCAACTGGTTGCATATATAGCATATGTTTTAAAAGGAATTGAAGATTGGATTATGAGAAAGTATAATTTGATAATCGATTCAGAATTGAAGACTTTTTTTCTGGTACAAATTTATCAATTATAGATAATCTGGATAAATCTTGTAACCTGAGAAAGAAGTTAATGAAGAAGATAAACTTTTTTTTTCTGGTACAAATTTATCAATTAATGAATTATGATCCTTGGTTTTGCCTATTTTTTTTTCTCGTTTCCTCATGAGCCCACTTCCAAAATTAAAGTATAAAACTCATAAGTTTATGTAAAATGATATATTGGCCATTGATTATGTTAAAGACGAACTTTCCTTTGAATCTTATGACTTTTACAGTTGGATAGTTAGTTTCAGACAAAGGTAGTAAATAGTTCCTTCCTTTTCAAGTTAGGCTGCCCTACTCATCTTTTAGCCCCATTTGGGTGTCATGCGTTTACAACAAAGTCCATGACTCCCTTAATTGCACCATTAATCTTCCTATCTGTTACTGAACATGTGAGAAACCACCTGCACACTGCTTTTAGTATCCTAATTTAATTGTGTAATCTTCAAAGTTTGCATTTCTAAAAGAATGTGTTGGACTTGTATAGGTCACTTATTGCCAACTTGTCAGCTGCAAACTGCTATAAAGTAGATCACTTGAAAAAGCCTGAAAATTGGGCACTGGGTACTATATCTCTCCCCTTTTTATGTTTTACTTTTTTATGATTGTTTGTGGTTTATACTCGTATTAAACTTTATTCTAATACCTGAACCTATTTGCACAGTTGAAAAGGCCAAATATTTCTGTATTGCTGGATTTTTCCTTACTGTATCTCCAGAGTCCATTCAGCTAGTAGGTGGTGAGCGTGCTGCTGCAAAGAATAAGGTATCTTGTTCATAAGTTGCCTTTTAAGTGGTTGTTTTGGTAGTTTTCGCAACCAATCATTATGCCTTTTCTCATTCACTTGTAGGTCTTCATGATGAACCTCTCTGCTCCATTTATCTGCAAGTTTTTCAAGGATGTGCAGGAGAAAGCTTTATCGTAAGTTTACCTTTCTTTCTGTAGTGCCCTGTTCATATCTGCTGTCCATTACAACTACAACACTAATCAGGATTATGGATACAGGTATGTTGATTATGTTTTTGGGAATGAGACAGAAGCAAGAACTTTCTCAAAGGTCCATGGCTGGGAGGTAAGAATTGCTTGGTGGTTATTCTCCAGTCAATGCACCCACCCTTTCTCATAAATCAAAATATCACTCGAAAAAAGAAAAGCAAGTGAGTAATAAATACCTGATTGGTCGTATTTTGTTGACGATCAGACTGATGATGTCATGGAGATTGCTATAATGATTTCCCAATGACCCAAGGCATCAGGAGCACATGAGGATTACTGTGATAACTCAAGGTGCAGATCCTGTAGTTATCGCTGAGGATGGGAAGGTTACTCTATTTCCTGTAATCTTGTTACCCAAGGAGAAGCTGGTTGATACCAATGGAGCAGGTAATTGCTATTCTTGTTTATGGTTTTTAATGGTACCAGATGCGTTCTGGCATTTGACTTGCATTTAGGTTGGTTTCATATCAGATCTTTCAGCTTTTTTGGTGCACTTGTGCCACAATGGTATTCCGAGAAAATGTTGAAAAGAATCGTGTTTATTTGGAATAAAACTCTGAATATCTGACTTTTAAATCAATAAAGATCAATTCAACTGGAATACTTAAAAATGAACTAGGTTAGAGATAACAGGATTAGAAAACCTAATCTAGACCTAAACCTAGTTACAAATTAATTGAATTAGCAAACTAATTAACTTAATTAGATGATTAATACTAATCCGGTTGGAATCGGACTATGTTAAGGTAACTAGATTACCATATAACCTCATTATCATCTAATTAAACTAAACCTAACTAGGATTAAGGTTAATTTAGCTAAAGATTAACCTAATCTATAAGTTAAACTAATCGGTGAATTAATAATCTAATTAACCTATGTTTATTGCTAATTAACCTAAGCATGACTAAGCTAGATTATCAAAATGACTAAACTAACCTAGATCAAACTTGGTAAAAGACCACGACTACCCCTCAAATAAATGGTTATTTCACCAACCAAATATGCCATAGTACTATTCCTTTGGTAGGCTTGATCTTGGCCATTAATTTAGAAGATGATGATGTCACCAAATATGATGATTACAAACATTTAATGGCATTAAATGGAGCATATGGCTGGCCATTCCAAGTGGGAGAGGGGTGATGCACTTAAGCTTAGCTTAGCTTGGAAGTTTTGTCACAATGACCTTAATTCCCTAGCTTTAATTAGCCTATAAATAGGAAGCAAGGTGCACTTTTTTCATCATTCATTTCTAAGCTCAAAAATCTAGTATCAAAGCTATACATATATTGAGAGAGAGTTCTTGTGAGTTACTACCTTGGAAATTACAAAGAAATAGTTAAAGCGTGCAAATTCAAAAGGTACAATCTCTAATAGTTATTATGTTCAATTTTTCTTTTGTCTTAAATTTTCAAAAGCTCAAGAACGCGAGTCATAGCCATATACGATTGTCGTTCTCCGTGTTCTTCACGTGTTCTTGAGCCTTTCCTCATTTTACAGTATTTATAATGTTGAATTTCATTTCATAGTTTAAAACTCAAGAACGTATGTCGTAGCCATGTACGATTGTCGTTCTCCGTGTTCTTCGTATGTTCTTGAGCAATTATTATAAATTGTTATAATCAATTATACATGCCGTTATAATGACCAAAATTTGTCCATTATAAAGTGTTTGACTAACAATATACATTCTTTTTCTGCATATTAAAAGAATAAATTATGTTATTGCACATATATAACAACAAATTCAAGACAAATATGATAACAAATAAATAATTTTGTTAATTATATAATTTGTTTTCGTTAGGGGCATGGCCTCCAGAAACTTGTTTGTAGAATTGTTCACAGCCAACCTTACAAGCCTCAAGGGTGGCGCTATTGACCTGCATGCATGTCGGCATGCAGTCCCTAGCGCAGTCTGAAATGGCTTGGCTCGTGTTACAGCAAAGTATAATGAGAAGCATTATGAAGAGGGTGGTGGTGGTTGCCCCATCTCACGGCTGCAGCACCCATTTCCCTTCTTGCATATATTGTAGTCTCAAAATAGATATTTTCTTTTCTATACAACTGTTAAATGAGAGAAGAGTTATATATATATATATATATATATATATATATATATATATATATATATATATATATATATTACTCCCTCAATTTGGAGTAATTGATTTAGAGTATAACATGGAGAAACATGAGGTGCTGAGAACTGTTGACTTTACAACCAAAGGGGTAGTCTAGCTAATATTAGCTGTAGATAACAAAAGGAACTAATTGTGGGAGGCCCAAGAGCTCTAGGGTCCTCTCTCCCATGTCAGTACAATATAGATAATTTTGACTAACATAAATATTTTGTTAATGACATATCATTATCCTAATATTTTTCGTGTATAAACTTAATTGGCAGCGTATGAAACTTTTATATACCACATATAGATTTTCAAATCCCACGACTTCAAGCACATGTATATTATTTACTCGACTCTATATACCAATCATATACATTTTCAAATCCCACGACTTCAAGAACATATATATTATTTACAATAACTTCATGTGATTGTTTAAAGATCATAATTTACCAACATATCCTTCTTATATTCCTTATAGTATAGTTGCTCTAGTCTATTCCTACCTCTTAAACAAATATATTTTACCACTATTTGTTATAGACCTGTACTTCTTGAACCTGGTCCTAAGAACTGTAAAAGGTTTTGAACTCGCAAGACTGTCACCTAATTATAGTTCCATTGTTATTCAAGCTAATCCTTGATACTTCCTGTGTCCCGTAAATATTAGTTTTGGTTGACTTTTTTGATCAAATTGACCAAGTTTAGAATTGATAATTAGATGTTTATTTATATTTTTGAACTTCTAAAAATTGAATGCTGTAATAAATTAAACGTATTTTCTTATGGATATAATATTTTTACCTATATTTAAAAGAAAATGAGATAAATTTCGACTTTAAAATTGCTCAATTTGACTTCAAAAATTTAAATTAAGTGAATCTTTGCATTACGGTTGGAGTATTTATTTGTAGGATATAAATTAAAACTTTGGTCAATTTTCAGTTTAAGTTAAAATTTGTGCAGAAGCCTTTGTCCCCGAGTGAAAGATGAGGGTTCAGATGAATGAGATGATCATGCAGTTATCTTGAAGAGCCAAAACATCCATTAACTTGTAAATTCAAACAATGCGTTCCATTCCAAAATAATAGATACGTTTTTCTTTTTAGTCTGTTTTAAAATTAATTTTTTTTTTATTATTATACTATAAAGTGATGCAAATTTTCTAAAAGAAAAGGGTGTTAAATTGTAGCTAATGCTAGGGAATATGTTTAGAAAAATAAATTTTCTTTTAAAGTCTCGTTTCAAATATGCAACTCTAATTTTAAAACGGGAAAGTATTATACAACCTAGATGTTGCAAATATGTAAAGAAATGAAAAGTTGATGCATAGCATGTAAGAAATAAGACTGGTACACGAGTTTCTACCGGCAACAATTTTGCTCTAAATTAGTCGCTTAGTAGAAAGTATTTCAAAATACTTGTAACAATGATCATGACCTAAATCAAAATACTAAAGGAAAATGATTTATATGTCGATAAATCTCATAATAAAGTTGAAATGCAATTAACATAGAATTTAAAACGATAAAATAAAATAAATTAATGCCTCCTATCCCATGCATATAGATAGACTGACATTTATTGTCGTCATATGTATCAAGACTCGATATCAAATTGGATTAGTCTTTCATGTAATAAGATCAAACCAAAAACAAAATATCGACTTTGTGAGGACAAACAAAGAGACGAAGGAAAATAACAACTCCCTCCATCCAAAAGTAGATACTCATTTTTCCTTTCAAGTCCATTCTAGAAAAAGTATTTATGTTTTAGCACTATAAAATAACATGATATTGTTAATTTATCGGTATTTTGTTACTATCATTTCTAGCACTACAACTATTACATTCTTAGCTAATAACAAGGATACATTTGTAAACATAAAATTATCCTTAAAAGTAACCGTTTTAAAAATGTAATATTTAACCAATATATAAGCTCTACATGTGAAACCATGTAGACATTGCATGTGATTGATGAAAAAGGAGTACCAACTCCCATGATACACTTGTAAGATGTCATTGGACTCTTAATTCTATTGACAACAAAAAACTCTAATCAATGTAATGCATATTTTCTCCTCCTTTGCTTGTGTCTAATAAAAATCCTTCTTTGCTTGATAATGACAAGTCACGTGTGAGAAAATAAGATAAAAAGACAAAATATACAAGTACAACAATGTGATGAGGGTCGAAAGATGCACCTCAACTGACTTGTACACAAGAAAATTAGCCCAAGACATCATTCAGCCACGAGCATACTTCTTTCCCATTTAAATACACCAGAATTTTCCAAATCTTGGCGCGATAGATATTGTATATTGATTTCCTTTCGAGTATATTTGAAATTTCCACCAAAAGACTTTGGCAAGCTTGGTTTTCATCCAACTTATGTGTATCAGTGGGTTCAAATGAAAAATCCTTCCATGGCTTGTAAAATGACCTGTCCAAAATGAAAAATGTCACAAGGCAGGTACAACAGAAAATGAATTCCTGAACACGAAGGCAGTCTAGTTTCCAGTAATATATTTAAATAGCATTGTCAGTTTCTTTTTAAATTTTTAGCCTCTCATCACAGCTGAACTTAGATTTAATATACTTTGATAAATTATTGATATCCCATCAAGTATTGCGAAAATTCTGTAGAACCAGATGACAATCCACTGTGTCCGTAAATTTTCAACTTTCAGCAACAAACACGCGTGACTAACCGTCAAAGGATAAAGAATATAGGCTAGATAAATCTGCATTAACCCAAATAAGGTCTACGTTTACAGTAGGTTCTTACTTATGAGACTTGATTAACAGAAAGAGAAAAGCGATAAACAATTAAAAAATGAATAAATACACGAAAAGAACGAAAATTTTACCATCTCCAAGCAGGATTAGCTTCACTAGGGAAACGCAACCTACACAAAAGTGATGCCAAAGGGCTCTCATGGCCAATCAAGTAGCCTGATTCTGAACCAAAATGAAAAAAGTAAAATTAGGACACAGCGAAAGCAGACTTAGAAGATAATCATTATATTATTAGATAAATGGGATTATATAGGTATTTAACTAGAATTTCAAGGAATATGAACATTGATCAAAATAGTACAATGGCAGTTATAGATATGTTTATCTACTATTTAGCATATTTATACAGTTAGGAACGATGTCTAAAATACAATCTTTGATGAACATGTATTTGGGTACCTAATATAGTTTTTACTATAAGGGAATGGGGAAGTTTTAAATTATAATTCCGATTACTAGTATAAAGTTTTAGTTGAGATTGAATAGGGAGTTCTAAATTTTAGTAGTAATAGAATTTTTAATTGGGGAGGGGGGACCAAAGGTTATGATCAACCAAGTTTCTCTCTTTAATTATAGTATACATTCTGATCCAGTTAGGAACAACGTCTAAAATATGACCTTCGATAAATATGTATTGGATACCTAGAATAGTTTTTAGTTATAAGGGAAACGGGGAAGTTTTAGATAGTAAGTATTATAGAGCTTTAAATGAGATTGAATACAGAGTTTTTAAATTTCGTAAAAGTAGAGATTACACTAACCAACCAAGTTTGTGTCTATAATTATATAGTTGAATAGTTGATTTGATATCGCATGGTTGTATGGTAAAATAGTAATTTCTTGATCATAAATCAGCTCTCAAGACCCAGACTGGCCAAAACCCTAATCCTCACCCAAACAAATTAATAAACTAAAAACTGAAATATATTATATTTCTACAAAGAACTAGCTTGAAGTAAATCTGAGTATAATCAGAAAAAATGCATTTATATATTGTACACCATAGATATTTTAGCAAACTTAAATACTTTGTTACTAACTGACAACAATCTGGATATTATAGTATTGCACAGGGGTGGAACTCAAAGGTAATATATCAGCTTTCAAATGTGCACAATAGCTATTAGTGAGTCTTGCAGATGGGCTAAGTGGCATGCTTCTGATCACATGGTCAATCGACAAGTTGATGTTCAGATAGTAATGACGAAATTCGTTTTAAGATTAAAAAGTATCAACACCTGAAAGTAATTAGTAGTTAGGTAGGAGATTAATTCTTGACTTTATGTAATTATCTCTTAGGAGTCCTTACTTTGTAAACTTCCTAATACATATCAGTGTGATTATCCTATCTCTATATATATAGGGTACTACTGTTGTAACTTCAATATATAAGAAATAAATATAACAGCAGTTTATTATTTCTCCCTATCTACGTTCTAATTTGGTATCAAAGCCAGGCGTCTTTTTTTTCTGCCACCACTTCTTTCTCTACTGTCTATCATGACTTCCGGTTCAATCTCCTCTACTCCTATCTTTAACCCTCCTACCTCATCAGCACTTCTCTCCCAAGCTCACCACTATATCACCCTCAAACTAACTTCCACCAACTATCTCCTTTGGCGCACACAAATTGACCCATATCTGCAAGGCCAACGACTGTTTGGCTATGTTACCGGCGAGTTCTCCCGTCCTCCATCCTTCCTGCCATCCACTCCTTCCTCCAGCAATTCTGAGGCATCGTCTTCTTCAAATCCAGCAGCAGAATCTTGGGACGCCCAGGATAAACTCCTCATGAGTCTCCTCATCTCATCTCTCAGTGAGGATGTCATTCCACTTGCCATCGGTCTCACTTCTTCTGCTGAAATCTGGTCTACTCTCTCCGCTGCTTTTGCTAGTCCTTCCAATACCCGTGTGCTTCGTCTATCTATGGAATTGCATACACCACAGAAACATGACGAAACTCTAGCTGTCTTTCTTCACCGCCTCAAACGCATCTCTGATGAATTGTCGGCTTCCGCTCGTCCCATTTCCTCCTCTGATTTCATGGTTGCTGTCTTAAAGGGACTTCGCCCGGAATTTATGTCTCTCAAATCTGCTCTCTCCATGCTTGATACTCCTCTCCCATTCTCTGCTTTACTTAGCAAATGTCTAAGTCATGAGTTCCTTACTGAACCCAACCTCACTGTTGAACCACCTGCTTCCTTCCCTTCGGCAAATACAGTTCAAAAGATCCCCACTTCAAATCCCAGATACAACAACTACCGTGGCCGCAGTCGTGGAACCCGTGGTCGTGGACGTGGCACTTTCCGATCACCAAACTCTCCAAATTTCCAACGTCCACGTTGTGTTTTTTGTGCAGGCTCAAACCATGACTCCTACAGATGCTATTTTCGTCCACAAACAGATCACACTGCTGCTGGTCTACTCGGTCCATCCCCTACCTCTCCTTCTCCGGCTGCCCATTTTGCAACCTCTCCACGTTCCGCTACTTCAGCACCCAATCTCTCATCTTTCCAATGGTATCCTGATACAGGTGCCAATTACCATGTCACACCCGACTTAGCAGGCATCAATCATGTTGATGAGTATAATGGCTTGGATCACCTCCAAGTGGCTAATGGTAATCTTGCTCCTATCACTAGTCTTTGCTCTACAAAATTTTATTCTCCGCACAAAAATTTTACTCTTTCTCACATTTTGCATGTTCCGTCTGCTTCCAAAAAATTATTATCTGTCAATAAATTTTGTAAAGATAATAACGTCTATTTCGAATTTCACCCCTCTTGTTTTCATGTTAAGGATCCTGTCACCCAGACAACTCTTCTCAGCGGCCCAACTAAGGATGGCCTCTACACTTTACCAGTCGCATCTCCACTCCATGCCCTCTCTGCTTCTCGTCTCTCTTTGTTTGATTGGCATCAACGTCTTGGTCATCCACATGAACGTGTCCTTCGTCAAATTATTTCCCAAAATAAATTAGGCGTATCATTTAATAAAGGCTCTCCGATGTGTACAGCATGTCATATGGGAAAAGCATGTAGATTTCCTCTTGCTACTAGTTCATTTTCTGCAACCTCTGTTCTTGAGTTAATAATGTGTGATGTTTGGGGTCCTGCTCCCTTCACCTCTTTGCTTGGCAATAAATATTATGTTCTCTTTGTTGATGCTTTTACTAAATTTTCGTGGATTTATTTTATTAATTTACGTAGTGAGGTTGCCTCTAAATTTCTTCATTTTCAATCCATGGTAGAACGTCTCTTTAACTCCAAAATCAAATATTTTCAAACTGATGGTGCTAAAGATTTTTTACCTCTTACCTCCCATTTTTCTAAAACTGGCATCATTCATCGTCTATCTTGTCCATACACTTCAATTCAAAATGGCCTTGTTGAGAGACGTCACCGTCATGTGGTTGAAACTGGTTTAACATTATTGACTCAAGCCTCACTCCCAGGCATTTTTTGGGACTATGCCTTTGAATGTGCTACTTATCTAATAAATCGGATGCCCTCACCAGTTAACAACAATATTTCTCCTTTTCAAAAATTATTTTCCAAACCACCGAACTACAAATTTTTGAAAATTTTTGGGTGTTTATGTTTTTCTTTTTTAAGACCATATAATAAACATAAATGTGACTACCGCTCTCTTCCGTGTATTTTTTTAGGCTATAGTGCTTCTCACTTAGGGTACTATTGTTTTGAGCCAAAATCACAGAAAATCTATCATGCTCGCTATGTAAAATTTGAAGAGAGTCGCTTCCCTTTTTCTGGCACACCACCTTCGTCATCCTTGTCACCTACGCCTACTGCATGTCCCTGGGCTTCTGTTCCTACCACAATTATTCCCTCTCCTTCCTCACCTTCTATACCTCCTATTGTTCCTTCCTCTCCTCTGCCGTCACCTTCCTCTTCTTCCTCTTCTGTCGCTACCTCTACCGTATCTCCTGCTCCCAAGACCCGTCGTCTTTCCTCTCTATATAACTATGTACCATCCCCAGCACCATCTCCGTTGTCTCCCTCACACGCAAATCCTACACCTCCTACCCTTCCATCATCCGCCACTTCTCCTACACAACCACCTGTCCACCCTTCCAGTTCTCCCGCTCCTGCTGACCCGCCACCTACACAGCCTCCACACCACCCTCACCCTATGGTTCTGCGGCATCGTAGACAGGCAAATAATGCCTCTATCTTCACAACTGAGCCCACCTCATTCCAAGCCGCCAATACCAATCCTGTGTGGCGTGCTGCAATGCTCGAAGAACTTCATGCCTTGTATAAAAATCAAACTTGGCAGTTAGTGCCAAAAACCCCTGATCTGAACATTGTTGGCAACAAGTGGGTTTTTCGCATCAAGACTCATGCAGATGGTTCTCTTGCCCGCTACAAGGCCCGTCTTGTTGCCAAAGGATTTCACCAGCAACATGGGATAGATTATTCAGAAACCTTCAGTCCGGTCATTAAGCCAACAACTATTCGCTTAATTCTTTCCTTGGCAATCACACGAAACTGGCCCATTCGCCAACTTGATGTTCACAATGCCTTCCTCCATGGTTTTCTAAATGAGCCAGTCTATATGCAGCAACCACAAGGATTCATTGATGCAACCTATCCGGATTATGTTTGTAAACTACAGCGGTCACTCTATGGGTTAAAACAGGCACCTCGGGCCTGGTTCTCAAGACTTTCTTCTTTTCTTATCTCTCATAATTTTAAACAATCTCAGAATGATACCTCTTTATTTATTTATAATGATTCTAACGCTTATTTATTTGTTCTTGTATATGTTGACGATATTTTAATTACAGGAAGTTCCAGTCAATCTCTTTCTAATCTAATTATTACTCTTGGTGCTGAGTTCTCCCTCAAAGACTTAGGGCCTTTGAATTACTTTTTGGGGGTCGAGGTTGTACAAAATAAGGCTGGTCTTCTCCTCTCTCAGAAACAATATACCCAAAATATTCTAACACGAGCTTCCATGACTTCTTGTAAACCACAACCAACTCCGATTTCTCCATCAGACAAATTGTCCAAAACTTCAGGCATCCTGTTTGACAATCCAACTCTCTATCGCCAAATTGTTGGCTCCCTTCAATAGCTGAGTCTTACCCGTCCTGACATTTCATTTGCCGTCAATAAAGTCTGCCAATTTATGCACACCCCCACGGTCCTCCATTGGGCTGCTGTCAAGCGGATTCTGCGTTACTTAAAGGGCACCTTGTCACATGGACTCTTTTTCTCGGCTAGTGCCTCTCACACTCTCCATGCGTTTACTGACGCGGACTGGGCCGGCAATATAGATGATCGCAAATCAACTGCAGGAAATGCCATTTTTATGGGCAGCAACTTAATTTCTTGGGTTTCACGTAAGCAACGCACCGTTGCAAGATCCTCCACAGAGTCGGAGTATAAAGCCATTGCTGATGCTGCTGCGGACTTAAAATGGCTCTGCTCGTTGCTAAAGGAATTAAGGTTGCCTCTTCATCAAATGCCTGTGTTATGGTGTGATAATCTAGGGGCCTCTTATCTTGCTTCAAACCCTGTTTTTCATGCTCGTACTAAACACATTGAGATTGACTATCATTTTGTTCGCGAAATGGTTGCTGATAAACAGCTCTCGATTACCTTTGTTTCCACTCATGATAATGTTGCTGATGTGCTTACCAAACCCTTGCCAACCAACCAGTTTTTGTACAACCGGGCCAAGCTCAAAGTGTCTTCAAGGTTACCCTTTGGCTTGCGGGGGAATATCAACACCTGAAAGTAATTAGTAGTTAGGTAGGAGATTAATTCTTGACTTTATGTAATTATCTCTTAGGAGTCCTTACTTTGTAAACTTCCTAATACATATCAGTGTGATTATCCTATCTCTATATATATAGGGTACTACTGTTGTAACTTCAATATATAAGAAATAAATATAACAGCAGTTTATTATTTCTCCCTATCTACGTTCTAATTAAAAGTAAGTCCAGAAGGTACTGCCAATATATGCCTACAACATCTGTCAGTAGTTAATTATTTTTCCAGCTATGGAATATCATGGCTTTCAAATGAATTATCAAAGAACGCATCCAGGGACAAGCTCACAGCCATATGAAGGATAGCTAGACTAAATAAATAATTTTCTACAGTTAAATCCCAAAATAAACCATACTAAAAGTCTAAAAGGCGGATGCATAACATTTAAAACAAAAGGTTATGAGATAGTGTACCTGTAAGAAAGCGATCAGAAAAGAGTAGTAGACAAAGTGCAGACACGACTGATGGAAGAACTGTGTATTTCCTTCCAAGAAGCTGTTGAAGATAAAATATTGTACCAGCAAATATCTCTTCAGACCCAAGCTCAGCCTGATTTTCTCCATCTCCGCTCTCATATTGATCAAATAAAGAGCGCAGCATTTGCAGGCTTGATTTTTCATGAAAACAACTCAAGTCCAAACATTTAAATTTCTCTGACAGCAGTCCGAGGATTACTGAAGCAGTCTCTACCAGCGTAAAAGCTTTGCTATTAAAGATTCTTCAGATTCATCTTCCTCTGGGGACATTGTGAAATGGTGAAAAGATTCTTCACGCTGAAACGTTGTTTTGGAGTTTGACTGTAAAGTAGTTGAAATAGTCCACAGAACAAACTTCAGAAGCATTTCCCGACTCTGTAAGCAAAAGAAAAAAAAATCAGTTTTAAAAGATCAGAGAAGTAGGAGGATAAATATGGTATAACCAAAAACATCAAGAGAGAGATGAATAAATAGCACTAGTTCGCTGGAAAAAAATTCAATGTTATGTAGTGTAATACCCGGCTCCTTTTTCCTTTTAGTCCCACATCACCCGCCCACTAAAAACCTCCCTCCTCCTTCACCTATAAATATATGACCTTACCCCTCTCTTTTAATACACTAAACATTTAGGTTTTTCCCAATGTGAGGAAACCTTTTTGTGTGAGGACCTTTTTAGTAAGGACCTCCATAGTTAAAATATTTTTTCAGTGTCGAGGACGTGGGCGGACTACGAACCTCATAATTTCGGGTATGTCTCTTTTTATTTCTTTGTGTAATTATTTAATTTTCTGTATTAGTTTTAATTTTGTAGTTTTAATTTTTGTATGCTATTTAGTTTGTTAGTTAATATATTTTGGTATATCTTTGTTAGTAATTAGCATTTTGGAATATTAAATTAGTATTTTTGTAACTTTAAAGTTTTGTCAGATAATAATAATAATAATAATAATAATAATAATAATAATAATAATAATAATAATAATAATAAAAATAAAAATATTTGTTTGTAATAGAATTAAAAATGGAAAGAATATTTTTGAAAATATACTTATATGTATTTCGGAAAGAACAAGAATAATATTATTTATTAATACGTTACCATGATTAGAATATTTATGTATAACTTTAGGTATAATTTTGTTTAGAATGGAAGGATTTCAGATTTGCCTAAGAGAGAGAAAATGTATAAAACTTAATCAATTGATTAACTATTTATTTATCAATTCATTTATTTTGTTTAATTAGTTCCGATGGAGGGAATTTAACGAGTCAGTTTTGCAATATAATTTTGGGAATTACATTGCGTATTTCAGGTACGGATTCCGTACTCCTTCAGCAATATTCCTTTGATTTTAATTTGTTTGTTTTGTTCTTCATTAGAATTTGGATATTATTTCGATATATTGTTAATAGTCAAATGCATATGATAGTTTTGTTTGATTTTAGATATTCACAACTTATCTTGTACTCTTAAGCATGTCTAGTATTTATTTTGATTCTGTAGAAACGTACATGCAAGTATAATTAGGAGACTTTGTGTCGATTTGTTTCGGTTTAGCATGTGCGTATTAGAACCCCTTTTGTGATATTGTGTCGCATTCGTTGGGACATGATATTTTTGTTAGAAAGTACCGTAGGGTATACCTGAGCTATAACCACCTGTGGGGGGTACCACAGGCATGTCCTCTTGGCACCGAGGCATGACACTTCCGTGGCAGTGTGATTAGTCCACGGCGTCTCCATTTTGTGTGCTCCGATGGGAGTTGGCCAATTGGTGTTTTGTTGTGGGAGGCGTATGGGTCGACCCTAGTTTTCTGTTCTGTTCTGTTCTACGGTTTGGTGTTGTTTGTGCCGAACACACCTTCCGATTTTGTATACATTTGGATCTGCAGTCCAATGTGTGCCTGCTTGTGTGGCAGTATTTTGACTTGTCTTTGTGACAAGGTATATTTCTGTTTTGTTCTGAGCTCGGTATGAAATAAACACAGCCATTCAATTCAGCCTTTTATGTTGTTCAGTAAATCAGTTCAGTTCAGTTCAGTAGATCAATTCAGTTCAGTAGATCAGTTCAGTTTAGTAGATTTTGTTATTCAGTTCAGTAGATCAATTCAGTTCAGTAGGTTAGTTCAGTTTAGTAGATTTTGTTATTCAGTTCAGTTGATTTTGTTAATCTCAGTTTGGTTCAGTTGATTTTGTTAATCAATTTCAGTTCTTATTTTTGTACTCTTTATCCGTACTGGGCATTTGGCTCATGCTGTGTTTTTCTTCCGGCAGGTTTGCAAGGGGATTCAAGGGCAAGTGTGAAGAGAGTTTTCTTATTTGTTTTGACACTCTGTTTAGAGTTCGTTCGTGCGTAGCCTCCCTTTCCACTGGTCGGGAAGGGGGTGTTACATGTAGGTACCCAGATATGTAAGGGACTCGAACGTATACAACAAATTGTCGTCCATATACTAGTTAAGCAAATCATATTAAGTTGTTTTTTAACACAATTAAAGGTTCCCTCGTAATCTTTTTAAGATAGAAACAACTATATGTTGTTTGTAAAAGTTTATATGGTTTCACTCTGGCTCTAATAACTGAAAATTCTAGGAAGATCCATCCAAGGAGGACTCCTGCCTCACTCTTCTGGGACCAAATTCATTCCTTCACTCCATTCTTCTTTATTTATTTTCCTATCTTTTAAAATCGTAGCCTGCACGCTTGTTTCTTACATATCACGAAGGTAATACTTTCAAAACAATTTCACCATACAGAGCTATTTTTTCCTCAACTCTTCAACTTGTCTTTGTTTCTTACTAGGTAATCAATAGATGCTTCGGTGATCAGTTCATGTCTATTGTACAACATGACAGAAATCGAAAACATAAAATAGCCTTTTCGTAATTCACTATTTCACTATCCAAAGATTTTCTTACTTCTTAAAAACTAAATATGCATAAATCTATTGAATACCTTGCAAAATGTGTTTTCCGTCTTAACAGATATAAATACGTGCAGAGCACGCCTGGTGCTCTACCAATACATGAGATGTCATGAACATGCACAGACAGAAGAGAGAGAATGTTACCATGTGTATAATAGCTGCAGGAGGGGTGCTCATAAAGACAGCTTCAAGTCCAGCCACTGCGTTAGAATTGTACCTTCCATCACTACATGCATGAACGGCTACGTACATTTGGAATATACCCTCAACAGACAGGGTAAAATGCAGCTGATATACTTCCCTCTTCTGTGATATCCTTAATGTGGAGGTCGGCACATTTAGAAATGAGTTAACCAAAGAAGCATTTTCTTTTATCAGCTTGATGCCATCCGCTAATAGCTTGTATAAATGGGATGAAAGTTCTGTCAGCTGCTCAAGGGCACATTTTTCTAACCACTCAATTGTGTGCCTGGATGAGATTACATAAACTTCTATGGTCGTGATATTATTTTTCATAGAAGAATGAAATGATGGAGGATAACCATGAAATTAGACCACAATGTTCAACTAAATAGCGAGACATCTTATGTAGTTTAACAGACTTCTCCACAATCTGCAGTAAAATCAAATGATTTTAGTTTAGGCAAAAGAAAAAGAGTATTGAGATTTGAGACACAAAAAAAATTGAAATTGCAAGGCATAAGGAGTACAAGCTGTCCTCTAAAAGAATGAATAAATAAATAATCCATCTTAGCTCTAAAAGGCGAGCGATTTATACTTTTGTGACCATTACCAAAAAGTAAGCCAATTTAAATTTAGTAATGCAACAAATCCAAATTTGCTAACAAAATATGGCCTTTACATAGCATGTATCCTTACAAGCATAGTTAGGAAGAAACTTTGAGACACGTATTTGTAATGTGACATAATTTATATCATGTAACACTACAAATTGGGAGACCTGGTGGATTTAATGGGGGCCACATATTTGTCTTTTATTGAGTTTGGCTTTTAAGTCGTGAATAAGGTTGAGAGTCTGAGACCACACAAATAATAAAAATCCTTGCCTCCTCCTCAAGCACAATTGGAGTGATGACACTATCAGCGACTTACATACTTAGAACCTCAACCCTCATGTAAGGTGATTTCCCCCTTCTTCTATGATCTTCTCCTTCGCCTTTCTTCTGTTCTCCTTTTTGAAACTGTGATGTTAAGTCCTAGGCATTTTTTTCTCCGTCTAGATGTAATTGCCAAGGTTTGACTGAAATTGACGCCTACGCCCATCCGACTTTTAGTACACTAAGTTTTTCACCCCTGCTCCAAACCAATCCCCCCATAATCACCCTTTTCACAACTAATTCTTCTCCAAGACAAATACCCACAATCTCTCTCCAAAGGAAATTTTTCAAACAAACTTTTCCAAGCACGGCCTAATCGATATCGAAAGCTACACAAGCGAAAGATAATAAGTAGGAGGATCCAAAGAGTGTTCTTAATCAAAATCAATTTCTCTTCCAATCTACCAATATTCTCTCAAAACTCTCCCCCACCGGATTCATGGTTCAAAGTTTCGGTGTATCAGAGTAGTTTAACCGTAACCGAGTCGGAAAATCAGTGATTATATATGTAACAGGTTGGTTCCGTAACGGTTTTGGACCAAATTGTCGGAGAAATCTCGGCGTAAAAGAGAGAGAAATCTAACAAATAATAAAATAAAATTATATTTAATATATTTTAACTAGTACCTAAATTGGTATTAAAATAATAAAATAAAATAAAACTATAATTCAAGTTAGCTACAACTAATAAAATTATGCTTAAACTACTTAGCAGAAAAACAATTCTACATGTCATATAGTACCTAACTAGAGCCTAATAAAATTTGTTGCCATTTTACTTAGAAATATATTATAAATATTAATTAAAGATATTGTACCTATATTGTACCTAATTAAGTATAACTTAATTTACTGTTTAATTTTTATGTAATGTAGTATTAGACATGTCTGCGAGATGTTTGTTTTTATCATTTGGACAACGTTATGTACTAGATAATATATTTTGTGAACTTAATTGATCCATCTTGTTGTCCTTTATTATTTAGAATTTTTTTTATTATTTTTTTGAACACCTAACTAGCTTAACGGTGCGTATTGCCCGAAACTAATACCGCGCAAAAAAAATGACCTCTCGAAACATTGACAGCTACCACGACTTTGACCAATAACCAGATTAGACTTCAATATATGCTTGGCCCTTTATAAGCAACCACAAGTAGGATTTAGGCAAGAAACCCACACAAGCCCCCAAATTAGCAATCAAAGAGTTCGGATTCCCCACTTGTCCCAACGGATAAACTAATTCTTCCTCAAGTTAATCTTCAATCCAGACACTAACAACATATAAAGCAACACCACCCACAAATATTGCAATAGTGTAACACCATTAACGTTTTTTGGCTAAGGGGTGCTGCTCGTAGTACGCTATTTCTTTCCCAACTAGAAAATTCAATCAATAGAACCCTCTCCCAAAGTTAACTGAGATGGAGATCCTGCCAAGTATTTTGTGAAGTTTCTCACAATCCTATGCGTATTTTCAGAAGATTAGGACACCAATAAAGTGTTTGATTAAAGTCCCAAATTTTAATAACTATTCTAATAATACTAATAGAGAGAGTCTGAGAGAACAGATGTTTGATAGAAGTTGGAACGTTGGTGCTCAGAAATTATTGCTCTGCTCACAGTAAGGTTGATATGCCTTTTTAGTTTCTATCTCAGAAAATACGCCATCATAAGAGCTTTGGCGCTTTAATGAAAATTTGAAGTTTGATCTGATACAGGAAGTTATTCTAGAGCATAAAAGTCTTCATCAACGTAAAGGGAAAGACATGGCAGGATAGTTAGGCATGTCTTCCTGTTAAGGTAACATGTAAGTGTTCAATGCTCCAGGTCGATAAGAGTGTGAAGTGGAAGGTTTTACGTGCAAAGTTGGGTTGAGCAATTCTCAGCTTAACATAATAAAAGTATTAAGAACTAGAAGCATTACTCCGTATACTCCTCTACGAACTACTATGTAAAGCACACTTCAATTTCAGGATGGCCTTGAAGAATGCCATTGAGAAAACTGTGGACTACAAAGCAGACAACTGATGATGATATGGAGCTAAGGAAAAAAGTATTTTGTTAAGAAAAATAGGACTTCACTTTTGAGCATCCAAAAATCATAACCAGGGAAGAGAATGAAAGAAACTCTTCTTTGCTAAGATCAAGGATTAAAATGAGATCCTAATAGAATGTAGTTTGTATAGATTCCTTCATATAAAAGACATACAGCTGAGATAAATACATTTCAAAGAACATATATACAAACAGAAAGCCAACAGCATTTTTTACTAGAGCTCAATGTCTCCTTCTCTATATTGATTAGGTCGAGTAGCCATACCATATAAATGTTAAAACAGCAGGAAAAAAATTGGCTGGTCAAAACAGAACATATTTCAACATTTCTAACAAACCAAAGCAAACTATTCAACGACAACTTGCAAACAGGTATCTCCCATAGTCACAACTCACAACCACCTTATTTGAACAACCACAATATAAATAGACTAAGTTACCTGAATAATGAGTTCCTTTGAATCATTATCTGAAAGAGGAGAAGTGTAAAAACTCAGAAGATTATCAGGAATTGAGTTCCTGATATATAATTGAGCATCATCATCTAGATTTAAACCAGCACATAAAAGGCAAAGTATCCACAGCCTATCTTTTTAAAATTAACAGAGTTACTCCAGAAATAGCTGTCGAACAACAGGATAAACTGCAACAGAACCAGAAAATAAAATTATAACAAATTTTACTTCAGTACAAGCAGCAGGGTCTTAAGAAGTGACAGAGTATTATAAATTGGTATATCCCATGTACCGTGTACATAAGACGCAAACAAATATAACAATCATACCAGTTTACAAGATCACAAAAGTAATATAACATATATATAAAGGAGCATAATTCTCAGTTTTAACAAATATACCTTCATATTCACCCGAGAAGAGCGCACCAGAAGCTTACTTATGGGGAGATAGTGATCATGTGAAGGATTCAACAATATGAACGAAGCCTCTGCAACAAATATAGCAGTTATGGAAGGAATCCTCTGCCATGGCTCTTCTATACCTTTTTGCAAATATGTCAACAAAAGGCGAAGTCGGATTACATCCTTCCTTTTTGGACAATTCTGCAATGAATAACCATAATCAAGAAATAAATGAGATGGTACCATGACAAGTATGCCTAGCTAATACAAACACGACAAAAAGAAAGAATAATAAAAACATGTGGTTTCTCTTTATTTAGAAATTATCCCCAATAGAAAAAGTGAACAGACTATGATTTATCAAGTATCAACTGGAGTTGGCTTTCAATTTTGAAAGACAATATATCACCACATGATTTCAAGCAGTTTTTATAGTTGAAGAATCTTCTACTGCACATGACTAGATAATTACTTGCAAAGTCTACCAACTTTTATATATAAGTTGACCAGAAACAATTTTTTAATCCTTGACCTTCGGTAAAATTATGTCTAGCACAAGACGTATGGCACTATTGCTTTTTCTCTTCCTTTTTTTTTTTTTTTTCCTGTTTTCTCTTTGCTGGTGTCTTTTTCTTCATTTTTAAAATAGAAGTCAGAGATTGGGCATCAATGTAATACCCGGCCCTGTTTTTCTTAATAGTCCCACATCACCCACTTGCAAAGTCATCCACCCTTTCCTTAGTTATATATACCTTTCCCATTTTTAATCACCAAAACATTAAGGTTTTATCAAATTTGAGAAAACCTTTTTGTGTGAGGACCTTTTTAGTAAGGACCTCCATAGTTAAAATATTTTTTCGGTGTCGAGGACGTGGGCGGACTACGAACCTCATAATTTCGGGTATGTCTCTTTTTCTTTCTTTGTGCAATTATTTAATTTTCTGTATTAGTTTTAATTTTGTAGTTTTAATTTTTGTATGCTATTTAGTTTGTTAGTTAATATATTTTGGTATATCTTTGTTAGTAATTAGCATTTTGGAATATTAAATTAGTATTTTTGTAACTTTAAAGTTTTGTCAGATAATAATAATATTAATAATAATAATAATAATAATAATAATAATAATAAAATATTTGTTTGTAATAGAATTAAAAATGGAAAGAATATTTTTGAAAATATACTTATATGTATTTCGGAAGGAACAAGAAAACTATTATTTATTAATACGTTACTATGATTAGAATATTTATGTATGTATAACTTTAGGTATAATTTTGTTTAGAATGGAAGGATTTCAGATTTGCCTAAGAGACAGAAAATGTATAAAACTTAATCAATTGATTAATTATTTATTTATCAATTCATTTATTTTGTTTAATTAGTTCTGATGGAGGGAATTTAACGAGTCAGTTTTGCAATATAATTTCGGATATTTCATTGCGTATTCCAGGTACGGATTCCGTACTCCTTCAGCAATATTCCTTTGATTTTAATTTGTTTGTTTTGTTCTTCATTAGAATTTGGATATTATTTCGATATATTGTTCATAGTCAAATGCATATGATAGTTTTGTTTGATTTTAGATATTCACAACTTATCTTGTACTCTTAAGCATGTCTAGTATTTATTTTGATTCTGTAGAAACGTACATGCAAGTATAATTGGGAGACTTTGTGTAAGACCCCGAATTTTATGAAATACAAAATTTAATTTTTCTTCATATAGATATTTTTTTTAAACAGTAAGTGGTTAAATCGATAAAGTTAAAAGTTAAGGATGTTATGTGCAAATTTTATTTTGTCGGACAATATTCGCTTTGTCGGGGAATATTCGTTTGGTCGGGGAATATTCGTTTGGTCCGACAGCGCCGAAATAATAAATTATTGGTGGACCCCACAACGGAATATTTGTCGGATATAGAAAACGACAGAAGTAACCTTTTTAAATAAAAATAGTCAACGGAACTGTTAAAATACCGGTGATAAAAGAATAGTAGCATACGGTAGTTATTGGTATTTTCTGTAGCACTCGGTACTCTACAGTAACACACGGTATTGCATAGTGTCTCATATTTTTGGTCTGATAATTGACACCGTAACTGTTACGCATCATTTCATCGATAATTGTCACTGCATAATATTTTATATTATCAATTCAATAATTGTTGTTACACAGTATTTTGCATTATTGATTTAATAATTGTCATTACACTGTATTTTATATCATTGAGTCAATAATTGTTGTTGCACTGTTTTTAAAATTATTGAACCTAATAATTGTCACAGTAACATATGCACAGTAATTCACATTATTGAATCAATAATTGTCATTACACAGTAACGTATGCTTTATTTTACATTATTGTTATCTCTATTATGATGTTATTTAAACAGTTGTATTTCATTAATTTATTGACTTGATATCTAAGAGCTAACTATACTGTATTTATAACAATTAGTCATAATAATTGAATTGATAAAGTTATTTGTTTATAATATAAAGTTAGGTGATTATTAGGTGAATGAAATGAATGGTGTAGATTAAAGTGTGAATTATTGTTGAATAATTGAATTGATTTGTTTATAATATAAAGTTAGGTGATTATTAGGTGATATGAAATGAATGGTGTAGATTAAAGTGTGAATTATTGTTGAATAATTAAATTGATTTGTTTATAATATAAAGTTAGGTGATTATTAGGTGATATGAAATGAATGGTGTAGATTAAAGATAATATAATATTTGAAATGGATGGTGTAGATTAAAAGATGATCTTTAAATGAATGGTTTAGATTAAATGAATGATAAGATTTTTGGCTATAAATAGAAGCCTTAACTTAAGGATTTTTCATAAACTTCCTTACTTGTTCTTTCTTTCTCTCTCTAAATACTTCTTGTGAAAGTTCTCTCTAAGTGTGCTTAAGTCATCTTGAGTATTTGTGAAGATCTATAAGTATACGTGTACTGTTCAAGTTAATCAACCTCATTTAAATCAATATCCAGTCACGTGTTACGGTAAGGGATACCATCTTTTTCATCTTCCATTATTCAAACATACTATGGTAAGGGATTATCATTATTTGATTCTCGATAATAATATTGTTTCTTCCTTACTCATAAGACGTGCCTTTTATTTCCATGTATTAAATTGTGGGAATAACCTTACGGAGCGGATTGCCGCCTGTTGGTGAATAACCTTTCGTATTCATTCATTATTAATCTCTGAGAATAACCTTACGGAGCGGATTGCCGCATGTTTGGTGAATAACTCTTTGTACTCAAATTCTATTAAATTGTGGGAATAACCTTACGGAGCGGATTGCCGCCTGTTGGTGAATAACCCTTTGTATTAATTTCCTTCACCTTTTGTTAATCAAACCTGCTACGGTAAGGGATATTATTTTCTTTCATACTCCTAAATCGAAATTTATTATGGAACTATTGCTTCTATAATTCCTGAAAATATTATATGTTCCATAATAGTTGAACTTCATTATTTCAACTGAACCTTCCTATTTACGTGAACCTTTCTATTGAATTGTAACCGTTATTCTGAACTGTGGATCTTGAATTTCACTCCACATCATGTTGACAATTTGGACATTATTTGAATCTGTACAAAGTAAACTTCCGATACTTATTGTTATCCTATTTCTTCTGTTCATCATTTATATCATTCTAATCATCCAAAAATTAAGCTGTTGTGAATATCTGTGGCCGGGGGCACAGATGTGATATATTTGTTGAACAGATGATAGGTTAAAGGCGATATAATAGGTTAAAGGCGATACATCTGTTCGGTGTCTTTTATGGCACGTGGTGAATGTTCTCTTTGGCCCGTAGTGCAAAGATGAACTGTTGTTTGGTATGATTATGACCAAAGGCTGAATCTGGTATAATCATGACCGTTGGTGCTATATTGAATATCTTTGGCCCGTAGTACAAAGATGAACTGTTGATGTGCATGATTATGATCAGGAACTGTGAATTTGTATTATCTTGACTAATGATATTTCAGATGATAAAAGTTGATGATGTTTTTCCTAAAAAGAGAACCGAGTGGACATTATAGTCTGCATTATTCTTCTAATAGATTACTCATTCCGCTGCTATTATTGATCTGAACGTTGTTTAAGAATTTAACTGCAGTTTTTGATATAAACCTTGTAGTCTATTGTATTCTATCAAGAACTCAACTGTTGAAGACTAATGATAATTTATTCGTCATTATCTTAGTCATGATATTCTTTACTGGGCTATTTGAGCTCACCCTTTCTTTTGTTCCATTGTTTTTCAACAGGAGATGAAAACATAACAGGGTCTAGCCGGGGAATGGAGTGAGGGTCCGAGGAATAGTTATCATAGTCTTCACGTTTTGTAAAATAGTGTGGCAATAATAGTGAAGACTTAGTTGTGTATTATTATACACTGTATTGTTGTACGTTGTGCTTTGTTGTAATAATTTTGTTGTAGTCTTTTGACGACTCAAGTTTGGGCTGTGTGGGCCTAGATTTGGGGGCGTCACAGTTGGCATCAGAGCTTAGGGATATGGTCTTTAATGGAGATCTGGGGTAGAACTAGGAGGGGAGAGACGAATAGAATCAGTCACTAGTGTGTCCTACCTAAAATAGATTTTATTATCTAATGAGTCGATTTGAATGTAGGAACATGAAGTGATGAGTCAGTTTATTTGAACTAACATTTATTTTGTGACCACAGTTAAGTATGGCATCTGAAAATCAAGAGGTTAACTATGGAATACCCGAAGCAAATGTAGCCGAGAATCAAGAGGCCCCAAACAATCCTCCTGCCAACTCAGGAAATAATGTTCCTGATAACATAATGAACGATGGATTCTTTAGGAATTTCATGCAGTTCATACAGAATCAAGGAAGAGGAAATTCAGTCAATAATAACGGAAGAAACGCTGGCAATTTGAGGATGGTCACTGTTAAGCAATTTAAAGAATTAGGACCACCTGAATTCCACGGGAAGCCTGACCCACTCAAAGCGGAGGCATGGCTGAAGCAGACGACAAAAATACTTGATGTCTTACAATGCGCTGATGATCAGAAGGTGTCATTTGCCACTTTTATGTTACGAGGTGAGGCGGACCATTGGTGGGAAGCGGTAAAACGTATCCAACCTTCAGCACTCGAAATGTCTTGGACAGAATTCGAAGAACTGTTTAACGAGAAGTACTTCCCAGAAAGCATCCGCCATATGAAGGAAGTGGAATTCATTAAGCTGGAGCAGGGAAACATGACAGTTTCTCAATATGAAGCTAAGTTTGCTGAACTGTCTCGTTTTGCGACTCATCTTGTGGATGACGAAGCACGAATGAGTCGGATGTTCCTAAGAGGTTTGAGATTCAAAATTCGTCAACAACTTAGCTCTCATAAATTTAGTTTGTATTCAGATGTTGTGGATAGGGCTCAAAGGGTAGAGCAAACAGATGAAACATTGCAGCCAAGAGTTAATGAGCAACATAGAGAAAGGAATGACAACAACCACAGGAACGAGAACCATCGAGTAGGTAACCAACACTTCGGTGGTAATTCCACATCAAATAACAGAAGAGGAGAATCCAGTGGGAACAATTTCAAAAGAAAGAGATTCCATAATAATTATGGAAGGGCACCAGCACCAGTACCAACACCAGCACCGACCCCAGTTTCAAGGGGAGAAGATCGACCACCAGTGAGATGCTATAGGTGTGGTCAGGAAGGTCACATCAGCCCAAACTGTACACTGCAGTCCAAAAAGTGCTACAGTTGTGGGAAAGAGGGTCATCTTGCGCGGTTTTGTCCTGCCACAAAATCAAGTCCAGCTGCAATGATGATACCAAAAGCTAGCGCGGATAAAGGAAAATCTGTAGTTCAAGGGAGAGCTTTTGTTGTGACATCCCAAATGGCACGAAACTCGAACGAGGTGATAACCGGTAAGCTATTCATAAATTCTCGTGAAGTCTACGCTTTGTTAGATACTGGCTCTACCCATTCTTTTATCTCACCTGCATGTGCTCAGCGTTTAAACTTAACTCCTGAAAACTTGGACTTTGACTTATCAGTTGAAACCCCATTAGGAGAAATGACCATTACATCTACTGTCTATAAATCTTGCCTAGTTCAAATCAACAACCTCACATTATCTGTTGACCTTATTTCTTTGGAGATGCGTGAATTTGATGTGATTTTAGGAATTGATTGGTTGACTACCCATCATGCTAAAATTGATTGTTTTCATAAGATTATTAGTTTTCATATTCCTAATCAACCTGTCATGCAAATTCAAGCAACTAAACCATTGAAATCTATAACTGTTATTTCTAGCCATAAAGCCATTCGTTTATTGAAAAACGGATGTCAAGCCTTTTTAGCTCATGTCACTGATTTGAACAAAAATACGTTAAACTTGAATGATATTCCCATTGTTAATGAGTTTCCTGACGTTTTTCCTGAAGAACTTCCTGGCTTACCCCCAAACCGTGAAATTGATTTTTATATTGATCTTGAACCCGGTACCAAGCCCATTTCCAAAGCTCCCTACCGAATGGCTCCCATTGAACTTCAAGAGTTAAAAGTCCAACTACAGGAATTGTTGGATACCGGTTTCATTCGTCCGAGTGCATCACCTTGGGGTGCTCCTGTTCTATTTGTGAAGAAGAAAGACGGGAGTATGAGATTGTGCATTGACTACCGAGAATTGAACCATGTCACCATCAAGAACAGGTACCCGTTACCTCGGATTGATGACATGTTTGATCAATTGCAAGGCGCTCAACATTTCTCAAAGATTGATCTCCGTTCTGGATATCATCAGTTAAAGGTTAAAACTGAGGACATTCCAAAGACTGCTTTCAGAACTCGTTATGGGCATTATGAGTTCTTAGTCATGCCTTTTGGACTAACTAATGCTCCTGCAGCTTTCATGGACATGATGAACCGGATATTCAAGGAACATTTGGATCATTTTGTGGTTGTCTTTATTGATGACATCCTCATATACTCCAAGAGTCGCGAGGATCATGAACAACATCTGAGATTGATACTACAAAAGCTCCGTGAAAACAAATTATATGCCAAGTTGAAGAAATGTGAGTTTTGGCTTGAGGAGGTCGCGTTTCTTGGGCATGTGATTTCTAGTCAAGGAATATCAGTAGATCCTGCGAAGATTGAAACGGTACTAAATTGGGAACAACCCAAAACAGTAACCGAAGTCCGAAGTTTTCTGGGTCTAGCTGGTTATTATCGGAGATTCGTAGAAGGATTTTCTCGAATCGCCACTCCATTAACGCAGCTTACTCGGAAAAGCACAAAATTCATATGGAGCGAGGAATGCGAGAAAAGTTTCCAAGAACTCAAGAAGAGACTGGTTTCAGCTCCTGTTCTGACCATACCATCAGGATCAGGAGAATTTGTTATCTACAGCGATGCTTCTGGCAAAGGTCTAGGTTGTGTCCTTATGCAACATGGAAAGGTTATAGCCTACGCCTCTCGACAACTCAAAGATTATGAGAAAAATTATCCTACTCATGATCTAGAGTTGGCAGCAGTCGTTTTCGCGTTGAAGATCTGGAGACACTACTTGTACGGAGAAAAAGTGGATATCTATACGGATCATAAAAGTCTCAAGTATTTCTTCACCCAGAAGGAACTCAACATGCGACAACGACGTTGGCTTGAGCTGTTAAAGGATTATGACCACACAATCCAGTATCACCCGGGAAAAGCGAACGTTGTAGCTGACGCTTTGAGCAGAAAATCTTATGCAAGTACAAGTGCACTGCTGACAACACAAAAGTGTATTTTGTACGACTTGCAAAAGATGGAGATAGAGCTAAAGACACCAGGGACCCACTCGAAGATTGCTCACGTGCGAGTAGAACCAACTTTAATCGATAAAATTAAAGCTGCTCAAGCTACCGATCCGGAACTGATAAACATGATAAAGAAAGTACAAGAAGGTGCCATTCCCGAAGCAAGAATCGACGAGAAAGGAATACTTCGAGTCAACTCTCGACTCTGTGTTCCTAACGATCCTGAATTAAAGCATAAAATCATGATGGAGGCACACAACACGCCGTTTGCAATCCACCCAGGAGGTACCAAGATGTATCGAGATCTTCGACATACATTTTGGTGGAATAATATGAAAAGAGAGATTGCGGAGTTTATCTCAAGGTGCCTAACTTGTCAACGTGTCAAGGCAGAACATCAAGTTCCTAAAGGTCCATTACAATCACTTGAAGTTCCCGAATGGAAGTGGGAACACATCAATATGGACTTCGTGACGGGTCTTCCAAAAGTTTCTCAAGGCTTAGATGCAATTTGGGTGATCGTAGATAGATTGACCAAATCTGCTCATTTCTTGCCTATACGAGAAAACTTTTCACTTGAACGTCTTGCCGGTATGTACATAAATGAGATCGTGAGATTGCATGGCATGCCAGTTTCCATAGTTTCTGATCGAGATCCTAGATTCACTTCACGCTTTTGGATCAGTGTACAAAAAGCTATGGGCACTGAACTACGTTTTAGTTCTGCATACCATCCTCAAACGGACGGACAATCGGAAAGGACGATCCAGACCCTCGAAGATCTTTTGAGACTTTGTGTATTAGACTTCAAAGGAAGTTGGGATAAGTACTTGCCGTTGGTGGAATTTTCTTACAACAACAGTTACCAAGCAAGCATAGGCATGGCTCCATTCAAGGCATTGTATGGAAGGAAGTGTCGCTCTCCAATATGTTGGAATGAGGTAGGAGAAGCAAAATTGTTGGGACCCGAGTTGGTACGCTTGACGACCGAAAAGATCCAAATGATCCGACAACGAATACAGACCGCACAAGAACGACAAAAGAGTTATGCTGATCTTCATCGGAGAGACGAAAGTTTCAACGTCGGAGATCATGTATTCTTACGTGTTTCTCCATGGAAAGGGGTTACGAGATTCGGAAAGAGAGGAAAGCTCAACCCTCGATTTATTGGCCCATTTGAAATCCTCGATCGAATAGGAACCGTAGCCTACAGACTAGCCCTACCACCAAGTATGTCTCGCATCCATAATGTTTTTCACATATCTATGTTACGTAAATATGTGAAGGACCCAAACCACGCCATTGAGTTAGAACCAGACGTTATAGCAGATGATTTAACATACGAGGAAGTACCTGTTAAGATCCTGGATAAGAAGGAGCAGATCCTACGCTCAAAGGTTATACCTCAAGTTAAGGTTTTATGGAGGAACCAAGATACTGAGGAAATGACCTGGGAGCTAGAATCTGAGATGAAATCTAAGTATCCTTACCTCTTCGATATGTCAGGTACGTCAATTTCGGGGACGAAATTTCATAAGGAGGGGAGGTTGTAAGACCCCGAATTTTATGAAATACAAAATTTAATTTTTCTTCATATAGATATTTTTTTTAAACAGTAAGTGGTTAAATCGATAAAGTTAAAAGTTAAGGATGTTATGTGCAAATTTTATTTTGTCGGACAATATTCGCTTTGTCGGGGAATATTCGTTTGGTCGGGGAATATTCGTTTGGTCTGACGGCGCCGAAATAATAAATTATTGGTGGACCCCACAACGGAATATTTGTCGGATATAGAAAACGACAGAAGTAACCTTTTTAAATAAAAATAGTCAACGGAACTGTTAAAATACCGGTGATAAAAGAATAGTAGCATACGGTAGTTATTGGTATTTTCTGTAGCACTCGGTACTCTACAGTAACACACGGTATTGCATAGTGTCTCATATTTTTGGTCTGATAATTGACACCGTAACTGTTACGCATCATTTCATCGATAATTGTCACTGCATAATATTTTATATTATCAATTCAATAATTGTTGTTACACAGTATTTTGCATTATTGATTTAATAATTGTCATTACACTGTATTTTATATCATTGAGTCAATAATTGTTGTTGCACTGTTTTTAAAATTATTGAACCTAATAATTGTCACAGTAACATATGCACAGTAATTCACATTATTGAATCAATAATTGTCATTACACAGTAACGTATGCTTTATTTTACATTATTGTTATCTCTATTATGATGTTATTTAAACAGTTGTATTTCATTAATTTATTGACTTGATATCTAAGAGCTAACTATACTGTATTTATAACAATTAGTCATAATAATTGAATTGATAAAGTTATTTGTTTATAATATAAAGTTAGGTGATTATTAGGTGAATGAAATGAATGGTGTAGATTAAAGTGTGAATTATTGTTGAATAATTGAATTGATTTGTTTATAATATAAAGTTAGGTGATTATTAGGTGATATGAAATGAATGGTGTAGATTAAAGTGTGAATTATTGTTGAATAATTAAATTGATTTGTTTATAATATAAAGTTAGGTGATTATTAGGTGATATGAAATGAATGGTATAGATTAAAGATAATATAATATTTGAAATGGATGGTGTAGATTAAAAGATGATCTTTAAATGAATGGTTTAGATTAAATGAATGATAAGATTTTTGGCTATAAATAGAAGCCTTAACTTAAGGATTTTTCATAAACTTCCTTACTTGTTCTTTCTTTCTCTCTCTAAATACTTCTTGTGAAAGTTCTCTCTAAGTGTGCTTAAGTCATCTTGAGTATTTGTGAAGATCTATAAGTATACGTGTACTGTTCAAGTTAATCAACCTCATTTAAATCAATATCCAGTCACGTGTTACGGTAAGGGATACCATCTTTTTCATCTTCCATTATTCAAACATACTATGGTAAGGGATTATCATTATTTGATTCTCGATAATAATATTGTTTCTTCCTTACTCATAAGACGTGCCTTTTATTTCCATGTATTAAATTGTGGGAATAACCTTACGGAGCGGATTGCCGCCTGTTGGTGAATAACCTTTCGTATTCATTCATTATTAATCTCTGAGAATAACCTTACGGAGCGGATTGCCGCCTGTTTGGTGAATAACTCTTTGTACTCAAATTCTATTAAATTGTGGGAATAACCTTACGGAGCGGATTGCCGTCTGTTGGTGAATAACCCTTTATATTAATTTCCTTCACCTTTTGTTAATCAAACCTGCTACGGTAAGGGATATTATTTTCTTTCATACTCCTAAATCGAAATTTATTATGGAACTATTGCTTCTATAATTCCTGAAAATATTATATGTTCCATAATAGTTGAACTTCATTATTTCAACTGAACCTTCCTATTTACGTGAACCTTTCTATTGAATTGTAACCGTTATTCTGAACTGTGGATCTTGAATTTCACTCCACATCATGTTGACAATTTGGACATTATTTGAATCTGTACAAAGTAAACTTCCGATACTTATTGTTATCCTATTTCTTCTGTTCATCATTTATATCATTCTAATCATCCAAAAATTAAGCTGTTGTGAATATCTGTGGCCGGGGGCACAGATGTGATATATTTGTTGAACAGATGATAGGTTAAAGGCGATATAATAGGTTAAAGGCGATACATCTGTTCGGTGTCTTTTATGGCACGTGGTGAATGTTCTCTTTGGCCCGTAGTGCAAAGATGAACTGTTGTTTGGTATGATTATGACCAAAGGCTGAATCTGGTATAATCATGACCGTTGGTGCTATATTGAATATCTTTGGCCCGTAGTACAAAGATGAACTGTTGATGTGCATGATTATGATCAGGAACTGTGAATTTGTATTATCTTGACTAATGATATTTCAGATGATAAAAGTTGATGATGTTTTTCCTAAAAAGAGAACCGAGTGGACATTATAGTCTGCATTATTCTTCTAATAGATTACTCATTCCGCTGCTATTATTGATCTGAACGTTGTTTAAGAATTTAACTGCAGTTTTTGATATAAACCTTGTAGTCTATTGTATTCTATCAAGAACTCAACTGTTGAAGACTAATGATAATTTATTCGTCATTATCTTAGTCATGATATTCTTTACTGGGCTATTTGAGCTCACCCTTTCTTTTGTTCCATTGTTTTTCAACAGGAGATGAAAACATAACAGGGTCTAGCCGGGGAATGGAGTGAGGGTCCGAGGAATAGTTATCATAGTCTTCACGTTTTGTAAAATAGTGTGGCAATAATAGTGAAGACTAAGTTGTGTATTATTATACACTGTATTGTTGTACGTTGTGCTTTGTTGTAATAATTTTGTTGTAGTCTTTTGACGACTCAAGTTTGGGCTGTGTGGGCCTAGATTTGGGGGCGTCACACTTTGTGTCGATTTGTTTCGGTTTAGCATGTGCGTATTAGAACCCCTTTTGTGATATTGTGTCGTATTCGTTGTGACATGATATTTTTGTTAGAAAGTACCGTAGGGTATACCTGAACTATAACCACCTGTGGGGGTACCACAGGCATGTCCTCTTGGCACCGAGGCATGACACTTCCGTGGCAGTGTGATTAGTCCACGGCGTCTCCATTTTGTGTGCTCCGATGGGAGTTGGTCAATTGGTGTTTTGTTGTGGGAGGCGTATAGGTCGACCCTAGTTTTCTGTTCTGTTCTGTTCTGCGGTTTGGTGTTGTTTGTGCCGAACACACCTTCCGATTTTGTATACATTTGGATCTGCAGTCCAATGTGTGCCTGCCTGTGTGGCAGTATTTTGACTTGTCTTTGTGACAAGGTATATTTTTGTTTTGTTCTGAGCTCGGTATGAAATAAACACAACCATTCAATTCAGCCTTTTATGTTGTTCAGTAAATCAATTCAGTTCAGTAAGATTATGTTATTTAGTTCAGTTGATTTTGTTAATCTCAGTTTGGTTCAGTTGCTTTTGTTATTCAATTTCAGTTTTTATTTCTGCACTCTTTATTCGTACTGGACATTTGGCTCATTCTGTATTTTTCTTCCGGCAGTGTTTGCAAGGGGATTCAAGGACAAGTGTGAAGAGAGTTCCTTTTTGTTTTGACATTCTGCTTAGAATTCCTTTGTGCGTAGCCTCCCTTTCCACTGGTCGGGAAGGGGGTGTTACAGAGTTGGTATCAGAGCTAGGGTTCTTTCTTGTAGAAAACCTATTTAGGTTTGACCTGTGAGTTATGGGTAGACATTTGGGTTAGGTTTTTGTTCTGTTTGAAATTATGTTCAGTTATTCTATCCGTTTGTATTTGAATTTGCTTGAAATCAATTTCGCTTTCGTCCGTTTTGTTTTGTCGAGAGCTCGTAAAACCATTAGAGGTGGTGGAGGCGGTGATAATGATGACAATGTTGGTCGGCACCACGAAGGACGTGTGTTCGCCTTGTCATATAATTAGGTGATAGATGAGCAATATTCTATTTCGGCACTCTTTTAGTTGGCAGTCGTGAAACTTTTATTGATTTCAACTCTACTCATTCGATTGTTTCGTATTCTTTTGTTCGGCATCTTGGTGTGCCATCTCAGTCCTTAGATTCTGCTATGTCGATTGATGTTCCGATGAGAAATTTTTTTGTTCTCTGATTTGTACCGTGGTTGTTTCTATTAGTTTTGGAAATAAAGATTTGTGGGACTAATTTTCGGTCGATGCGTATGTATGACTTTGATATGATTCTTGGGATGGACTGTCAGAGCTTAGGTTATGATTATGTAGATTGTCTTTAGGCTTGATCTGTGAGTTATGAGTAAATCACTAGGCAAACATATAAGTTTGTCTCGATTTGGTTCTCTGTTTGGTTGGTCTGATTTTGACCAAATGTTAATCTGTTTTGATTTGTAGTTGATATGAGGAAAGTGAGATAATTTGTCCAGGTTATTATTGTTATACAATGGAGTAAGGATATTAGTTAAGAATTGTGATTGGAGCATTAAGGAAAATAAAGTTATATTTTGTACAGTTAAAAAAATGATCATATATGTAATATGGTTATGATATGAGTATTTGTATCAGCAAGTATTTGATTTTGGAGAATTAGTCGTTAGAGTGCTTTTAGTAACAATCTGTTATGATCTTAGACTTGAGGATTTGATATGAGTTGTGTTGGATTTATGTTAAGCTCGTGGATGATGTGAGGTATGTATATTGATGAGACAGTATGATAAGTGAAAACTATTAAATATGTATAAATGATCTCTTATAAACTTGAGTTATAGATATTCGAGGTAATTAGATTAATCATTGAGGCAAGTGATAAATTTTGCAGTTATTTTAGAGTTTTGTTATATGAAGATTTTGTAATAGTATGAGAAAATCTTGGAAATTGTTGGACTAAGGTTTGCACTAAGAGATGATTGATTTATTTAAATGGTTTTATATTAAGTGATGAGATTCAATAAATTTTGAGAGACATTGAATAGTTTAGAGTAGACAGTTTACTTATGCAGATAATGGAATGTGACTTGGAGTTTAATATGGTGATTTCAATATTTTAGTGGTATATTATTTTGAGTAATAATATTTGAGAACTAATTCGAAAAGAGATTGTGATATTTTGAAGTGCTTAAGGTGGTAGGGAAACTACTCAGTCTGTGTTTTATTGTCTCATTTGAGATTTTAGAAAGGGTTGACAAAGTTACATTTCAGTTAGCTTTGCCTTCATAGTCAGCTCATGTGCATAATGTATTTCGTGTCTTAGTGCTGAAGAGTTATCATTATCATCTGTTGCACATGGTGCACTATCTGTTTTGATAAGATTTCGGAGGAAAACTATTTCGTTTGTTTTGTGAAAAAATTCTATTCGAGTGAAGTTTTTGCATCTTTTGATAATTATGTTCGTCCCATTTTATTTTTTTGATTCCGGGGACGGAATCCTTTTTAACGAGGAGGTAATGTAATACCCGGCCCTCTTTTTCTTAATAGTCCCACATCACCCACTTGCAAAGTCATCCACCCTTTCCTTAGTTATATATATGAGTCTACCCCCTTCCCATTTTTAATCACCAAAACATTAAGGTTTTATCAAATTTGAGAAAACCTTTTTGTGTGAGGACCTTTTTAGTAAGGACCTCCATAGTTAAAATATTTTTTCGGTGTCGAGGACGTGGGCGGACTACGAACCTCATAATTTCGGGTATGTCTCTTTTTCTTTCTTTGTGCAATTATTTAATTTTCTGTATTAGTTTTAATTTTGTAGTTTTAATTTTTGTATGCTATTTAGTTTGTTAGTTAATATATTTTGGTATATCTTTGTTAGTAATTAGCATTTTGGAATATTAAATTAGTATTTTTGTAACTTTAAAGTTTTGTCAGATAATAATAATAATAATAATAATAATAATAATAATAATAATAATAATAATAAAAATAAAATATTTGTTTGTAATAGAATTAAAAATGGAAAGAATATTTTTGAAAATATACTTATATGTATTTCGGAAGGAACAAGAAAACTATTATTTATTAATACGTTACTATGATTAGAATATTTATGTATGTATAACTTTAGGTATAATTTTGTTTAGAATGGAAGGATTTCAGATTTGCCTAAGAGACAGAAAATGTATAAAACTTAATCAATTGATTAACTATTTATTTATCAATTCATTTATTTTGTTTAATTAGTTCTGATGGAGGGAATTTAACGAGTCAGTTTTGCAATATAATTTCGGATATTTCATTGCGTATTCCAGGTACGGATTCCGTACTCCTTCAGCAATATTCCTTTGATTTTAATTTGTTTGTTTTGTTCTTCATTAGAATTTGGATATTATTTCGATATATTGTTCATAGTCAAATGCATATGATAGTTTTGTTTGATTTTAGATATTCACAACTTATCTTGTACTCTTAAGCATGTCTAGTATTTATTTTGATTCTGTAGAAACGTACATGCAAGTATAATTGGGAGACTTTGTGTCGATTTGTTTCGGTTTAGCATGTGCGTATTAGAACCCCTTTTGTGATATTGTGTCGTATTCGTTGTGACATGATATTTTTGTTAGAAAGTACCGTAGGGTATACCTGAACTATAACCACCTGTGGGGCTACCACAGGCATGTCCTCTTGGCACCGAGGCATGACACTTCCGTGGCAGTGTGATTAGTCCACGGCGTCTCCATTTTGTGTGCTCCGATGGGAGTTGGCCAATTGGTGTTTTGTTGTGGGAGGCGTATGGGTCGACCCTAGTTTTCTGTTCTGTTCTGTTCTGCGGTTTGGTGTTGTTTGTGCCGAACACACCTTCCGATTTTGTATACATTTGGATCTGCAGTCCAATGTGTGCCTGCCTGTGTGGCAGTATTTTGACTTGTCTTTGTGACAAGGTATATTTTTGTTTTGTTCTGAGCTCGGTATGAAATAAACACAACCATTCAATTCAGCCTTTTATGTTGTTCAGTAAATCAATTCAGTTCAGTAAGATTATATTATTTAGTTCAGTTGATTTTGTTAATCTCAGTTTGGTTCAGTTGCTTTTGTTATTCAATTTCAGTTTTTATTTCTGCACTCTTTATTCGTACTGGGCATTTGGCTCATGCTGTGTTTTTCTTCCGACAGGGTTTGCAAGGGGATTCAAGGACAAGTGTGAAGAGAGTTCCTTTTTGTTTTGACATTCTGCTTAGAATTCCTTTGTGCGTAGCCTCCCTTTCCACTGGTCGGGAAGGGAGTGTTACAATCAGAGAGTAAGCTTATGCTGTAAAAAAATACGTTATCATCTACACTTGTTTCCTTGCAAATACATACAACCACTGATAGTCTTAACAGGTTTGATAGTAGATTACATGATAACCGTCTGCAGATGGATGTGGATGAGAAAATCTCTCTCATAAATCTTAAAGCAGCGTGCTGAAATTTTGAAAAAATATACAACCTCCGTCCAACTTTATGTGGCCACTTCAAATGGCTACATAGTTAAAGAGAGAAAAGGTTAAATTATTGCATTCCATTATAGCTCCTTTAACATATGATGGGGTCCACATGTTTACCTTATCATTTTATACAAGGTAAGTATAGGATATTCTCATCAAAAGGTACCTTTATTTTGAATAATTGGCAAATATTATGGGACATCCTAAAACACTATGGTAGCCACATATAGTCGGGCAGAGGTCTTACTTATTAAGAGAACAAGAAAAAGCACATTGCAGAGAGCAAATCAATAAAGTGACCAACAATTTTCATTAGCTGAAAACAAATGCTGTGCACCATGTCGCTCTTAAACTTCTTCTCGTACAGCATAACCTTATTTCAATGCAGTAACATCGATGTGAATAACTTCGTACATAACCATTTATAATACCAAACATGTCTCAGAAAAGTATTCATCCTACACCAACCTTCTCATGTACACGAACAAAAATGAGAACATAGGACACAAGTTTGTTGTTAATCATCCTGCTATATATATTATTCCTTTGTAGTGCAGTCTATGATTCCAATTATCATCATCAATATTTTTCCAGACTGGCCAGGTAAGGCCATAGACCAAATTAGAAATAACTAGTAGTTAGGGACCTGTTAGTTACGAACAATATTATTAAATTAGTAAGCACGCAAGTGGTAAGTTACCCGTTATACATGTTAGTTGTTAGCTTTATGGCTTATGTATAGTAGCTATAAAAGATACTGCATGAGTTGTGTGAAAATCATGAATGAATACAATCAAATAAGTAGTTATGGTAGTTATCTGATTATTCTGTTTCCAACCTTAATTTACTGTTGAGGGTGGAAGCATGATTGAATAGGAAAAAATGGAGAACTCGGACAGGTTCTATGCAACTAAAGAAGACTGATGCAGATTGATCATCATGTAATTGTTTTAAAAGACAATATATCATCAAGGAGAACCTTCTGTTAACGGGCTGTACTTTCTGCAGATTCTGAAAGATTTATTATTTTTGTTAGTTGTTACTAGTTTTGTGATGGAGCTTAATGTCTTCTCTAGGGAATCTACATTCTAGTATCTACATTCTAGTAAGTTCTTGTCAAAGTCAAAGTGGATTTTTGACTAGAATCCTTGGAACTCTAGTACATCTATTGGCTTAGTTATTAGATAAAGGAATAAAATTTATTACTTGAAAAGAGAGAATACAAGCATAGGTGGGAACAAGTAGTCTACCAATAAATAAGAAATGGATAAAACGTGAACAATCAATTTATAGAAGCTCTCAAATCTCTAGATTATGTACAAATATAATAAAAAGAAATTCCCCAAAGCACCCGCAGAATATGCCCATAAAGAAACAAAGAAAAAGATCATATTTCACATCCAAGTAAAAGAAAAGTTATCTCGTAATTTGGTTTGAGCAACAAAGACCACTTTTTACCCTTGAAAAAAAATTCACAAATTTCACCAATAACATTATATGTTTAGCATATATATTGCTCCCTCTGTCCCACTAGGGATACTTTCCTTTTGGAACATCCAAAAATGGATGCCATAGTTAGGACCTAAATACATTAATAATAATATGGATCCAACTTCACCTCTTTTCCAAGGAAGAAAGGTTTATGGACACCACTATCTTCAATTTTCAAATTTAAAAAAGGGATAAAAGAGTAATAAACCAGAAAGGCTTTTGCATTTCAAAATCTATATGACATCCGAATCAGGACAGAGGGAGTATTAGCCTTTTGTGGTCCATCGCGAGCCTTGATTTGGTCCATCTTCCAGTACATGTATTAGCATTTCAAAAAACTAAGATTATTCAAAATACGAAACTAACTTGATGCATATCTTATAACACATATTACCAATGGTAATCATGATGATAGAAATCACTACCTCCAATGCGTTCTTGAATCTTCCTAGAGCCTCATAGCCCAATTTTCTCATCTCATCCTGAGGTGAAGATATGCTAACAAATGCAACTGCAAGCAAGCCAAAACTAGCAAACTCAATCGGTTAAAAGTAACCCATTGACAGACTATGAATTGAGAAGCGCAAAATGAAAACAGGATCATATATTTGTTGCTTCTCAGTGTTTGAAGAACGTGCCAGAATAGAACACTATAAGTAAATTAATAAACAATTATGGAAGTAAAAGCAGTATGTAGATAGAAAGGTACCTCAATATGCTGCACCTTAAACTGCTGAAGCTCGTAGACAACAAAAGATCCCTCATCAATGGTTCTATCATAGGGAAAATAAAGCACCGTATTTGCACACATTTTTGGATCAATAAGAAGGTTTTCTCTGAATTCGTTTCTTCGACGCTCTTCAATAGCTTCAATGGCATTCACATAACCTGAAGACACAATATGCACTTTTTCACATTGTTTTCTAATTTTTGTTGTCGCACTTCCCCGTAGGTAATCTATTTCGGCAATACAACTGGAGCCCAATTTAATAGTAGACTCAATCACATGCATGAGATTGTATATCTCTAAGTCAATTTCACCAAGACTAGCACTATAGGAAGACAAAAGCAAGACAATCAATTCTCTAGAATTTATCCCAATCTCTTTCTCAAAATCAAGACCAGACTGCTTTGTTTTCAAATGGAAGAGTATCCTAAGCAACTTAAGAACTTCCAACTGCTTCATGTACAGCTCAGATGTTGGCAGATAAGTTTCTTTAGCAATTGAATCTTGGTTGGAAAAACAGAAAACAAGCGATCTCAGAATGCTGAACATAGGCCTAAAAACAATGCCAAACTGAGGTGTATTATATGGTCTGGAGGTAGCAGCAATAGTAGGTGCAAACTGAGAGTGCGCAATCAACAACTTGAGGACTGAAATGTGGGACAACTTCCCATCAGACACTGAAGTAAGAACACCTTGCAGCATCCTAAGTGTTGCAGGGTCCTCAAACCTATGAAGAAGAGATGACCTTGCAAGTTTCTCTATGTAGGGTACAGAATCCAATTTCATACGATTTATGTTTATATCAGCTGTTAATAGCAAAATGTTTCTCAAAATGAAGACTTCCAACAGTCTGAACAAGGACTTCTTTGTGTCTTCCACTTTCTGGAAGTCATCTGATTTTAAAGGGAATTTCTTGATGAGTAATTGCCAAGAACACACCAACTTGTTTACAAACTGAATCCGTGAACTGCACTCTTTCTCAGATTCAACTTGTGAAGGAATTTCCTTTGTAAATCCATCTCTGTCCTCTCCTAGCTTGGACAGAGACTCGATCTGGTTATCCTCGGGAAACAACAGCATCCTACAAAAATCAATCTTTGCGACAGTTTTAATTAAAAGGTCTAAAGACTGATTACTGGAATAAGCATCAATTTCACTGACATCGCAATCCAGCAGATCATCATGTGCTCCGGATGATGGACAAACAGAAGCAAAAAGCTTCAAGCGTTTTTTGAGTTTCACTGAATTTCCACTTGAGACGAAATAGTACCTCGTCATTAAAATTGCTTTTCCAAGAAGACTATTGTGAACAAGATCACAAAGCTCTTCCAAAGATGAAGGCGAGAATTCGCCAACTTCAACTAAAAATATGTCCCTAGAAACATAGTGCTTCCAGTTAGAGAAACCATGGGAGTGGAGTTTCCAGTAAGAATATGGTATATCTGCGAGAGTCTTGTAACACTGCTTCCCAGGTTTCATGATGAAAGTACTGAAGTATGATAAAACAATAGGCAGAAGCATCAGAAACTCGTCATCTGAAAGAATATAGCTACATTCTTGCATCATGTTGCCCTTGGAGGGCAAATATCTATTCATCAGATCTGAAAGTAAATGTCCGAAGACAGACATATGCAAGGGGCTCACTTCAGTAAGACAACAAAAATTGGGTCTTACTCATGCTAGTCTTCTGGATGCAATGAGTAAGAAATTTTATAGGAGTACTTGCTACCACCCTCAAGACAACCAAGCACAATGGAAGACACTGGTCTTGCAACCTTTTATGTATCCTTGCAACATTAACAGCTTTAAGCAAACATAAATCTACAACATCTAGTTCACATTGTGAGGCAATTTCAAGTACATGAAAATTAATTCTTTCAAAAAGGGAAATATCAATTTCTTTCTCTTCTATTCCCCAAAACCAAATTGTCTTTGCTTTGTATATGGATTTTGCAGATAAGATGATAGCAAATCAAAAGCACGACCAGCAAATCCAACACAGAGAGCAGGCTTTGTAGAAGACTCCCAAACTGCAGAGTCATTCCGATCAATTCTAGAGAACATCCAATGTACTAATTCAAGCAGTTCAAAGGGGGATATGAAGTGAATCAAAGTGTGAAAAGCAAACAATGTTGGGATAAGAGGCACTAAATCTTTAGTTTTTATGCACTGATCAAACCTGTCCTTTAGTATCAGCAATAGCTTCTCAACTAGTGAATTGAAAGCCTTTATGATCCTTTTATTTCGAGGGTCTAGTTCACTCAGAGAACTTTGCTCATTGCAGAAGGCAAACAAATGGTCAAAAGTAATTGCTACCAAATTCAAGACATGATAATCCAATATGTAGACTCCCAGCCCGGCTGAACCAAGAAAATCCTCTGAACTTGCCCCAAAATATTCATCTGTAAATTCCTCACTACCAGAAAATGGGCATTCCAAAGATGTTGTCACTACAGGGTGACAGAACATAATTTCAGCCACATCCTGTGCATATTGAGTCAAAGTAGTAAAAGAAATTTTTGAACCAAATACAGTTTGTTCGGGAAAAAGTTGCGTCAACTGCTCCTTAGTGAAACAGAGAAACTGAACTTTATTAAGAAAACAAGAACTTGGAAGTGCTTACAAAGTGCAATGAATAACTAGAGCACTTTCCTTGACTTTATTTATAGACTGCTGCAACAGTCAACCTTCTTCAACATAAACTTAGCAACAATAAATCTAAACTGACTCCTTAAATTTAGCAACAGAAAAACAACCAAAACAAATAGAGGAAGACTAGTTCTTAGCAACACTTGTATTACTAATTTACTGAAGACCAGTTCTTCAATGTTATTAAATACTAAACAAAAACAGTGACAAGTTATATGCTCCATGTAACTAGGAATGTAGTTGGTGATGACTTCCAACACTTCCCTTCAGCACCAACTCTCTATCCGTGACTCCAAGTTTTTTTCTGAACTTCGCAAATTTCTTCCAGCAAAGTCCTTTGGTGAATATATCAGCCACTTGAGCATCTGTGGGAACCGACTCAAGAAATATTTCCTGTCGCAGAACCTTTTCTCTGATGAAGTGATAGTGAACTTCTATGTGTTTAGTCCGAGCATGAAACACGGGATTTTCTGCTAGTCGAATTGCACTTTCATTATCACAACAAATAGTAACTACATCAGAGGTAACTTGATTCAAATTTCTCATCAATTGGACTAACCAAACACTCTCTTGAGCTGCCATTGCCGCTGCTCGATATTCAGCTTCAGTGGTAGACAAAGACACTGTTGGTTGTCTCTTACTACACCATGAAACAGCACCAGATCCGAGACTAAACACATAACCCGTAGTAGACCTTCTAGTTGACACATCTCCAGCATAATCAGCATCACAAAATCCAAATATTTTACATTTCTTCCCGGCTTCATAAAATATACCACTACTCAACGTTCCTTGGATATACCTTAGAATCCTACGAGCCGCATCAAGATGAGATTTCTTTGGCTTTTGCATGAATCGACTTATGACACCAACTCCTTGAGCTATGTCAGGCCTAGTTAGAGTTAAATAAATTAAACTCCCCACTAGTTGCCTATATGTGACTGCATCTTCAAGATCTTCTCCTTCATCCAACTGAAACTTTGCATTTACTTCCACCGGTGTTGCTATGTCGTTGCAATTAGCCATTCCAAATTGTCCAAGCAAACTTTTCGCATAATTTTCTTGACAAAGAAATATTCCTTGCTTGACACGATTTACTTCTAGTCCCAAAAAATGATGGAGTTCTCCTAGCTCTTTCATTTGGAAACGAATTCCAAGATTTGATCTAATCCTGGTAATCTCAATAGTATCATCTCCTGTCACTATTAGATCATCAACGTACACAAGAATAATTGAATTTCTACCATTAGTGACTTTCACAAATAGGCTAGAATCAGATGGGGCTAGAAAATACCCATTTGCTTGTAAAAATTCAGCAATTTTGCCATACCAAGCTCTTGGAGCTTGTTTCAAACCATATAATGCTTTTCGAAGTTTACAAACATATTGAGGTTTTTCTACAAATCCTTTAGGCTGCTCCATAAAGATTTCACGATCAACTTCACCATTTAAGAACGCATTCTTCACATCGAGTTGCCATAGTTTCCATGAATGACTTGCCGCAAGAGATATTAGAACACGGACGGTGGTAATCTTTGCAACAGGACTGAAAGTTTCGTCATAGTCATGACCAAATTTTTGAGAAAAACCTCGGGCTACGAGTCAAGCTTTGTACCTCTCAATCGATCCATCTGCTTTCAATTTAACTTTGTATACCCACTTACACGAGATGGGTGTTATTCCACTTGGACGAGGCACAAGCTCCCACGTTTGATTTTGCTTGAGAGCTCTCATTTCTTCAGCCATAGCTTTTTCCCATTCTCCAATTCCTCTAGCTTCTTCAAAAGAATTTGGTTCAACAATCTGAATTTTATCCTTATCAATTGTTGTGACAACCCAAGCCGTTGTAAAAACTGAATTTACATATCTTGGATTTGACTTTGACACACGAGATGATTTTCTAAGTGGTGGAGGTGCTGCATCAGTTTCATTAATTTCTGGTTCTTCTAATTGAGATGGTCTATCCTCTTCCGAAGTTCCTGTATGTAAGTTTGCATTACTTGAGTTAGATGTAATAATTTCTCTATTTACCTCATTTGATGACTCTTCCTCAAGTGTTGGTGTAGGCGTAATGTAAGAATTCATGTTTTCTTCCAAACTTGCTTTAAGTTCTTCACTGTCCAAGAGATGCCTATGATCTTCAGACCACCATGAAGAGGCTTCATCAAATACCACATTTCTTGAGACATGAGCACATCCTGTGGTTGGATCTATGCATCTCCAACCTTTTCTTTCTGAGTCGTATCCAGTGAAGATACATCGAACAGCCTTCTTCTCAAACTTGCTACGCAATTGGTTAGGCACAAATACATAACAAACTGAACCAAATACACGTAAATGGCTTACATTAGGTTGCACTCCAAACAACTTTTCCATTGGAGACATAAAACCAAGTCTTGGTTGAGGAAGATGATTAATAACATAAGCAGCAGTATTCATACTTTCTGCCCAGAATCGAGTTGGAATATTTTTTGCATGCATCATGCTCCTACATGCTTCTGCCAAATGCCTATTCTTTCGCTCCGCTACTCCGTTCTGTTGTGGTGTATATGGACAGGTGAACTGCCTGCGTATCCCATGAACTTGCAAATATTTAGAAAACTCATTTGACAAGTATTCTCCACCGTTGTCGGATCTTAAGCACTTGATTTTACACTTGAGATCACTTTCTGCCTTTTTGTGAAACTCCACAAATTTTCTAAATACTTCATCTTTGTTTCTTAGAAAATAAACCCAAACATATCTCGAAAAATCATCAATAAAAGTAACCATGTACCTTTTCCCTCCAAGTGATGGAACATTCACTTTACCAAAAACATCAGAATGCACAAGTTCGAGTGGCTCCTTTGCTTGAAATGAGGACTTGATATAAGGTAACTGATGAGCCTTCCCATATTGACATCCGGAACATACAAGATTAGATCTAACTTCAAGATCTGGGAGTCCTTTGACTAGCTGCTTCTTCATCATGACCCTCAACTTTGAGTACCCAACATGAGCAAGGCGAGAATGCCACAAGTCTACAGTATCATTCTTTCGAGTTTTGTCAACGTAAGCTTCTTGCGCTGACATCACATAAATTGAATCCACTCGTTTTCCTTCCATGCAAGGCGTTCCAGATATCTGCAAATCTTTATAAATTTTGACATCATTTGGACCAAATAGAACAAAATTACCTGAGTTTGTTATTTGGGACACAGACATAAGGTTCTTTTTCATATTTGGAACATGATATACATCTTTGAGAAAAACATTCTCATCACCACAATTCGGACTATGCGTAGTATCACCGATATGAGCAATTGGTAATTTCGCATTATTAGCAGTGACTACCATATTCTTTCCTGTATACTCAGCTTTTGTTATGAACTTGCGCTCATCTCCAGTCATGTGGTTGGAGCACCCAGAATCCACTATCCAGTCTCTTCCATAGTTGGGTTGGTCTCCAACGATCGAAACAAGAGCACTCCAATCATCCTCGCTGTCCACATTATGTTCATCATCACAAGAGTTGGCAGAATTACCTTCTTCAAATTTTCTTCTTGGTGCAGTACAGTCCTTTGCATAATGCCCAGGCTTGCCACAATTGTAACAGTTCCACGTCTTCCTTGTGTTCCAATTCTGACCTTGTTTTGCTACTTCACCATTTTTCGAAGCTTCCCTTCCTTGAGAACTTCCCTGTCCAGCTTCCCTACTTTGAGAGCTGCCCTGCCAAACTTTTGATTTTGACTTGTGCTTGTAGCCTTTTCCTGTAAACAAGGCTTCTTCATTTGCTTTCATAGACATTCCAGCCATTTGTTTAGCAAGACTTTCTTGATTTGCCAACAAACTTTCCAACTCGAGCAAAGATGGTTGAACAGGCCATCCTTGAATGGCTGTGATGAAGCCATTATATTCTGGTTTCAACCCACGAACAATTATTCTGCGTTTGCGAGCGTCGGTAATTTTGGACTCTTTATCTAGTTGTGCAATATCACTACAAATTCCCTTTACTTTCATAAAGTATTGGGAAATTGTTAGGTTCCCTTGAGAAACTGATCCAATGTCATTCTCAAGCATTTGTAACCTTGCAGTATTTGTTTTGGAAAACAAGGTTGCAAATGATTCCCAAGCTTCTTTCGGAGTAGTGGCCTCACGGATGTGTTCCAACATTGATTTCTGAATGGTTGCCTTTATTACAAACATTGCTTTCCCTGCCTTGATCTTCCATTTTCTTAGACCATCATCTGTTGTTGGAGCCCTCACATCATCCCCGTTAACAATCTCCCACAAATCTTGACCCTGGAGGTACGACTCCAAACATGACTTCCAATAGTCATAGTTTGAGTCATTCAGCTTCTCGATCCCTGCCACGGAATTGGCGAGATCCATCTCTTTTAGCTACCAACTCTTCTCCCAGAGAATCAACCTGGCTCTGATGCCAAATGAAATAGAGAAACTGAACTTTATTAAGAAAACAAGAACTTGGAAGTGCTTACAAAGTGCAATGAATAACTAGAGCACTTTCCTTGACTTTATTTATAGACTGCTGCAATAGTTGTTGTGCGTTTTGTATAACGATAATAACGCGCAAGTGCACACGGTCAACAAGTAATATAGAAGTAAATTTAGTGTCGAACCCACAGAGACCTATGTCTTGTAATTACTCAAAATGCAATTCATATCAACTTGATTATATTCAAACAATCACCAATGAAGATTATAATAGAAATTAACTTAAAACTAAGAGTAAAATTTAACACGAAACTGAATATCAGATGTTTAAAACTTAAGACTACAATATCCCCAATTACATCATATGAACCTATCCTCTATATTTTCAATTATAAAATCCATTAAAGTTATTGACCAGGAATTCATGAATAATTATTAGATCTTTTCCAATGATCACATAAGAATATTCACCTCAATTATCTTGCTATATTCCTATGCAGAATAAGAGAAATAAACACATTAAAATTCAATTCCCCACAGGTCACATGCAGTATATGGATATATTCCCATTCCATAAACAAACCTAGTTATTCAATTCATCACATAACCAAGAATACATACTATCACATTCGAATCTAACCCTAAATTTCATCTTCCGAATTCATCTAGGGTATCCCACTAATTGTTGGCCAAACAATTATCATTCACACACAAAACATGATAGATAACTCTGAATGAATCAATAATTGAAGCATAATAGATATTTAATTCATACTAGTAAAAGGTTCAATTGTAGCCCTAATGGATGAATTAGTTCATAATGAAATCAAAAATTAAGAATATCAAACTCATCATCTTAGATTACAAAACTGAGAAAAGGAAGAGAAAAGAAACACTCTAATCAGGAATTCTTGTCTCCTCAAATCCTCCGTCTTGATCTCCTTGAATGGCTTCTTGATCTTCCGAGTCTCCAATTGTGATCTTCTCTCTATGTTGAATCCTCTCCTCTACAGCCTCCTTTCATCTACTTATAATCCCTCACCCCCAAAATTAGGTTTAATTTCGTCTAAACCCTATTAAAACCCAACAAAATTCGTCCAGCTGCAAAACTGTGCGCGACGCACCTACTGCTTTGGAAGCCCCGGCTTTCAAATCAAAGCCCCGGCGCTCAACTTCAAGTTATTTACCAAAATGCCACTGCTTCTTCAGAAATTCCAATTTTGTCCCTCCTTTGCACTTTCCTACAAAATAACATAAAAGCAAGATAAAATGCACTAAAAATACTTAGAAATAACAACATACCAAGTCCAAAAGTGCCCGATTCGTAGGTATAATTCCCGCTCATCAAATACCCCCAAACTTAAGCATTTGCTTGTCCCAAGCAAAACAACAGAAATAACCGAAAAATGCATGCAAACTAGACACATGTTTAACCTACACAACTTGAGCCCGAATCAACGTAATCAACCAAACATTAGCCTCAAAGATTCATAACAATAACTCCAAACAAACTTCAAATTCATGCATCCTTTAAAACTTAACATATCACCAATCTCATTAAATTTTCGACCCTTTATTGTGTATGTGTGAACTCAATATATTGACTCAACCAAATCTCAGCCAAATTCATGAATCTCAATGCCCAATGAAAGATATTACCCAGATATTACAATGCCCCTCTATAATGTAGTTTTCACCCGATTTACTTTATTTGTGAGTGCGTTTTACGCTCCATCTCGCATTTATTTTCTTTTCTTGGCATGTGCAATGTTCATTTTTATTAGGCTATTCAAAGTCACCCATGTAGCGAACTTTCCACCAACGACTCCCAAACCAGTTGGTTTTAGGGCATTAAATGTAAAGACACTCCTAAGGGCTTACTTGTTCGAGTAACTGAGGCCACAAAAACAAACTAGCCAAACTTTTGCTTATATCCATCTCGGCATTATATAATTTTTTGTTTTTGATGGATATTAAAGCAATTAAAATTTTGAAACATGCTCAATTATGCCCTAGAGGTTTGTAATATCTTTCAAAAGCATCACATTCATTAAACTTAACCTAATTCTTAATCAAATCAACATACGGAATAAGTGCATTCTAAACCAAGGGTTTCCAATAAAATGAAACTGACAAACGGTCAAGAGTCAAATTCAGCAATTATTCTCCATTTTATCTAAGTTACTAATTATAAGTCAAATTTCTATCATTGGCCAACCATCAAGATTTACACATCAATGCGTTGCTCAAGTGTTCCTAAATGCAATGATTTTTTTTTTTTTTTTTTTTTTTTTAATTGAGTAAATAATTGAAATGAAACTATAACTAATATGCAATATATACGGAACTATATGCAATATATGAAATTCCTAGACTATATACCCCCAAACTGAACCACGACAATGTCCTCATGGAGTAAAAGATTAAAAATTAAAACTGAGGACTTCCCTGACTAGGACAATCGTCACGATCGACCTCTTCATCACTGGCGACTGCATCTTCAGTGCCTTCCTCGTCAGTGTCAGAGTTGGAAGGTGGGTATAGTGACAAACTTTTCGGTGGAGGGATATCAAAAGGAGCTGCAGAGGGGTGCATCTTGGCAAACATTTCTACCAGGGCCATGTTAAAACTAGTGTTGTATGTGTGCATCTCGGATTGACGTTGAGCAAGACGGTTGTTTTGGCGATTGATCTGTCTCTGCAACTTCATAACCCGTTTGTTCACGCTATGCAATAATGAACCCTCAGAAGTCTCTGCTGCAGGAGGGTCAAGCATGGGTTCTTCCTCAGCTCGTGGTTCGGTTGGATGCATAATAAACCCGAGCCCTCGTGGATCGGACTCGCCACCTTCCCACACCTTATAGCGGACAATCAATGAATGGTCTAGCGGCGGCATCAGATGTAATATTGGTTCATCCCGTTCGCACTTGACACCTGCCTGCTGACATAACCCACAGATTAAGGATGGGTGGGGTAATCCTCCTCGGGTTCCTTTCTCAATAGCACGGAGGATCGACTGCTTGATCACCCCGCCGACATCAATAGCCTTACCTTGCACAATACAATAAAGTAGAACCGCCCTTTCTTTAATGACGTCGCTGACATGTGTGGACGGCATTAATTTAGCACAGATAAAGGCATACCATGCTTTGCCATAACGACTCAAGGTCGACAGCGGGAATTGCATGGCGGCCTTCTCCTTCCTCTTCCATCGGGTGCCCGGTTGGCACAGCTCTTGAATGATTCGGTCATAATCAGGGTCATGCTCTACATATTCAGCATACTCGTCCGTTTCTAAAGCCGGTAGATGGTAATATTGATTGATAGCGTTGTTGGTGAAGGATACTGTCTTGCCTCGTACATGCACATGGCAATGGATGTGCTCCTTTGCATTAGCATAAAACTCCTTAACGAGTGGGATCACAGCCGAATCCGGTTGTTCTGTCAACGTAAACCAATCCCTCTCGGCAATCATCAAAGCAACATCACCATCCTGGGTTTCATCCGGTCGTAATCCACGTTCTGGAATGATCGTTTTGTTGGCTAATGTGAGGAAACGATTATGAGCTTCGTCACTTACAAATTTCTTCTTGTCATATCGCTTGAAGTGTGTGGATGACGACCCTTCCCCGCGTTGACGCTTAGACGACATCTCTATTTCCTGTAACAAGCATATAGTCAATACATACCACTCACAATCAATCTTAAACTTAAAAGACGATTCACAATTTCAAGGCAATGCCTAACTCCCCCAAACTTGATTCTACACCCCTTACGCCACTAATTAAACCATATCGGAAGCAAATTATATCTAGCAAACATATGTGATATGCCCTAATGCAACATTAATGCACAATTTAATCTAATCGCCTAAATTATGTCTAACAGACATTTTATCAAACACATGGTGGGCAACATTAAAAACCTTAAGTGTGATATGGTTAGCCTTCAATAAATTGACCTCAATAATGAGCACATCTCATCCCAAACAGATTGAAGATAGCAACACATAATGTACATCAAAGACTTTATCTTAATCTATATTGTATGCCAAATCAATAGAAGTTCTTACCGTGTCGGAGAGAGATAGTGAGAAAATTCGTGAAGGTGTGATAGACTTGCAATCGGGGATGCTTAAAAACGTTGAAGGTCTTTGATTTGTAGAGATTAGGAGAGGGAAATAGGGATTAGGGTTTGGGTATTGTGAGAGCACAATTTCGTGAGACCGAAAAAATGAGGAGGGAACTTACCTTGGACGCGATTTTAAAGGAAGAAAAGGAAATCAGACCGTGAAAGCCGGGGCGTTCATCTTATACTGAGAGTGAACGCCGGGGCGTTGAAAACAGAATCTGGGGTTGATGGTGGACGCCAGGGCTTTCAGCTCAGGTTTGTTTGAGCGCCGGGGCGTTCAAGCGTGCTGGTATGTACTGCTTTGGATGCCGGGGCGTTCAGCCCAGGCCTTTTTAAGCGCCGGGGCGTTCAAGCGTACTGGTATGTACTGCTTTGGACGCCGGGGCTTTCTATTTGTACTGAGGACTAACGCCGGGGCGTCGAAAGCAGAACCTGGGGTTGATGGTGGACGCCGGGGCTTTCAGCTCAGGCTTGTTGCAGCGCCGGGGCTTTCGAGGCTTATTCTGCATACTGTTTTGGAAGCCGGGGCGTTCAAGACAAGCCATTTTTGGACGTCGGGGCTTTCGGCCCAGAGTATGCAAAGTGTGTTTGTCGCTTCTCCTTTTCCAACTTGCATGCTAGCCTCAATTTAAGCACCTCATTTGAACCTTAAAATCACAAACGGAATAATGAATTAATCTCCTATCAAGAATAATCAATAACTAACAATACTAAAAACTCAGAGATTTTATCAACTAAATTAAATCAAAATGAATATAGAAGAACGAAAAATTTTGGGTTGCCTCCCAGTAGCGCTTGGTTTATAGTCGTCAGCCTGACTATGTTCTTCTGCTAGGTTCATGCATCGGCAAGGTTTATCGAGGTCCGATTCCGATCAACATCGCCACCCCAATAGTGCTTCAGGCGTTGGCCGTTGACCTTGAAAGTACGCTTTGAATTAGGTTCCTCGACCTCGATTGCTCCATGCGGAAAGACTGAGGTAACAACAAATGGACCCGACCACCTTGACTTTAGCTTCCCCGGGAAGAGTTTCAGTCTAGAATTAAACAATAAAACCGCCTGACCTGGTTCGAAATTCCGTTAAAGTATACGTTTATCATGCCACCTTTTAACTTTTTCCTTATAGAGCTTGGCATTCTCGTATGCTTGATGTCGGAATTCGTCCATCTCATTCACCTGTAACAATCTCTTTTCTCCAGATGCTTGCATATCGAAGTTCAACTTACGGACAGCCCAATAGGCGCTATGCTCTAACTCCACCGGTAGATGACATGCCTTACCATAGACCATTCTGTACGGGGACATCCCTATCGGGTTTTTGTAGGCTGTCCGGTATGCCCATAAAGCATCATCTAACTTCCTTGCCCAGTCTTTCCGTGACGGATTAACCACTTTCTCCAATATCCGTTTTACCTCTCGGTTAGATACCTCGACTTGGCCACTTGTTTGAGGATGATAGGCCGTGGCAATTTTGTGTGTGACCCCATACTTAGCAAGGAGGGCAGTAAAGTACTTATTGCAGAAATGTGTTCCTCCGTCGCTAATTATTGCTCTTAGTGTACCAAACCGGGTGAATATGTTTTTCCGCAGAAAGTTTAACACTACCCTAGCATCGTTTGTTGGCAGTGCAGCTGCCTCAACCCATTTCGATACGTAATCCACCGCCACCAAAATGTATTGATTGTTAAAAGACGAGGGGAATGGGCCCATGAAATCAATGCCCCATACATCAAAAATTTCCACTTCTAAGATACTATTGAGAGGCATCTCATGTCTTTTTGAGATATTGCCGACTCTTTGACATCGATCACATTGTGTCGTGAAAATATGGGCGTCCTTGAATAACGTCGGCCAATAGAATCCTGATTGAAGCACTTTGGCTGCCGTTCTATCTCCCCCATAATGACCCCCATAGTCTGATGCATGGCAATGTGTCAGTATACTCTCAACTTCTTCCCGTGGAACACATCTTCGTAATATTTGATCAGCACAAGTCTTAAACAAAAATGGTTCATCCCATAGATATTGTTTTACGTCATGAATGAACTTCTTTCTTTGTTGGGAACTCAAGTTTGGAGGAAATACATGGCTTACAATGTAGTTGACGTAATCAGCGTACCATGGCACCTCCTCGCTGATTAGAAACAGTTGCTCGTCCGGAAATGATTCATTGATTGCCAACCCATCTCCTTTTTGACTGATTGAGTTTTCGAGACGGGAGAGATGATCAGCCACCTGATTTTCTGTACCCTTCCTATCTCGGATTTCCAAATCAAATTCTTGTAAAAGAAGGACCCAACGAATCAGTCTTGGCTTTGCATCCTTCTTTGAAATTAGGTACTTGATAGCTGAGTGATCAGTGAACACTATGACCTTTGTCCCAATCAGGTATGCACGAAATTTGTCGAACGCAAACACCACCGCTAATAACTCCTTTTCTGTTGTGGTGTAATTAAGCTGGGCATCCGAAAGTGTCTTACTGGAGTAATAAATGGTGTGGAATATCTTATCCTTGCGTTGTCCTAGAACTGCACCAACCGCATAGTCACTTGCATCACACATTAACTCAAACGGTCTAGTCCAATCTGGAGCAGTAATCACCGGAGCTGATACCAATTTTTTCTTAAGCACCTCAAAGGCATCTAAACATGCTCGATCAAATTTGAATGGGACATCTTTCTCAAGGAGGTTGCACAGGGGTTTTGAGATTTTAGAGAAATCTTTAATGAAACGCCGATAAAACCCCGCATGTCCGAGAAAACTCCTAATTCCTTTCACAGAGGTGGGTGGGGGTAACTTCTCAATTGTTGAAATTTTTGCTTTGTCCACTTCTATTCCTGTTTCAGAGACCTTGTGACCTAGAATAATTCCTTCACGCACCATGAAGTGGCATTTTTCCCAGTTTAGCACTAAGTTGGTCTCCACACATCTTTGCAATACTAGCGTTAAATTGTCGAGGCACCGATCAAAGCTATCCCCAAACACTGAGAAGTCGTCCATGAACACTTCCAGATTGTGCTCAACCATATCTGAGAAGATCGCCATCATACACCTTTGAAATGTGGCCGGAGCGTTGCATAAACCAAAAGACATCCGACGGAATGCAAAGGTGCCGTAGGGGCACGTAAACGTAGTCTTTTCCTGATCTTCTGGTGCTATAACAATCTGGTTATATCCAGAATACCCATCTAGAAGGCAGTAAAACTGATGACCTGCCAACCTGTCCAACATCTGATCAATAAATGGCAATGGGAAGTGGTCCTTGCGGGTTGCTTTATTCAGCTTGCGGTAGTCCATACATACTCGCCACCCAGTTACCGTCCTTGTTGGAATGAGTTCATTATTTTCGTTTTTCACAACAGTCATTCCTCCTTTTTTCGGCACACACTGCACTGGACTCACCCATGAACTGTCTGATATAGGATATATTATGCCAGCGTCCAACCATTTGATAATCTCCTTCTTTACGACCTCTTTCATAATGGGATTCAATCTTCTTTGTTGTTCAATTGTTGGTCTAGCCTCATCCTCCAATAGTATTTTATGCATGCAAAAAGACGGGCTTATCCCCTTGATATCTGCAATAGTCCACCCGATCGCCAATTTGTATTCCTTAAGTACTCTCAACAATTTATCCTCTTGCACACCATTAAGTGAAGCCGATATGATGATAGGTAATGTGTTTGATTCGCCTAAGTACGCATACCGCAAATGGTTAGGAAGAGGTTTAAGTTCCAAAACTGGTGGCTCCTCCAAAGATGTCTTCGTGCACTTCTTGGTGGTCTCTCCTTGATCCAACGACTCATATTGGTTTTTAAACTTGTGGTATAAGGGTGATGTATTTAATAGCTGCACAAATTCCATCGTACTAGGCACCTCCATAGCCTCATAACTGACTAAAGCTGCCTCAAGTGGGTCTGTCAAGCAATTTCCATTGAATACTTCTTCTACTGATTCTTCAATGAGATCCACCCTAAAACAATCCTCAGCTTCCTTCGGGAATTTCATGGCTTTGAACACATTAAAAGTGACTTCCTGATCTTGAACCCTCATTGTCAGTTCACCTTTTTGCACATCAATTAATGTTCTTCCCGTGGCAAGGAATGGTCTTCCAAGTATGATCGGGATCTCCTTGTCTTCTTCAAAATCCAGTACTACGAAATCAGCAGGGAAAATTAATTTGTCGACCTTCACTAAAATATCCTCCACAATGCCTTTCGGGTATGTCAAAGACCTGTCTGCCAGTTGCAAAGTCACATTTGTTGGCTTAGCTTCTTGTAATCCCAATTGCTTGTAGACCGAAAGTGGCATCAAGTTGATGCTAGCCCCCAAATCACAAAGGGCCCTCCCATGGAACTGACTGCTTATCGTGCATGGTATCGTAAAGCTACCTGGGTCTTTTAGCTTTGGAGGTAACTTTTTCTGCAAAATAGCACTGCACTCTTCTGTCAACGCAACTGTTTCATAATCCCCCAATTTTCTCTTCTTCGACAGAATCTCTTTCATAAATTTAACATAGCTTGGCATCTGCTCCAGGGCCTCGGCAAACGGAATATTAATATGAAGTTTCTTGAATACTTCTAAAAATTTTGCAAATTGCTTGTCTAATCTTGTTTTCTGAAATCTTTGTGGGAAGGGAACCGGAGGCATGTTAGGTCTTTGAATGTCCCTTTCACTCTGCATATCTGATTTCTTCCTTTCTTCTATCATTTCACTTGCACCCACCTTACCGTCTGCCTTGTCACATTGGTTCTCTTCCTCCGCTGGTTCCTTAGGACTTTTATCCGCGACTATATTAGATAATTCCTTTCCACTCCGTAATGTAACCGCTTTGCAATGCTCTTTTCCTTCCCGCTTAGGATTGACCTCTGTGTCGCTTGGCAATGCTCCATGAGGACGGTTGTTCAAGGCATTGGCAATCTGTCCCATTTGATTCTCTAGATTCCGAATAGCAACTGTTTGGCTTTTCATATTCATGTCCATTTCCTTCATTCTTGAATCTGTACCTGCCATGAATTTTCCCAAGAGATCCTCCAAATAAGAATTATTTTCCGGCGGCTGTGTTTGAGGTTGTTGAAATCCTGGTGGATAGGTCTGCCTTGGAGCTTGATGTTGCGCTTGATTTTCCCTCCAAGAAAAATTTGGGTGATTCCTCCACCCAGGATTATAATTATTTGAATTATTTCCCTGTTGCCTATTATAACTGCCAACAAACTGTACCGACTCTGCATTGATAGCGCACTCATCAGCCGCGTGATCTCCTGCACACAACTCACAAACCATAGGTGCATTCTGAACCGGTTTCACCGCCATTGTGTCTATTTTCTTTGACAATGAAGCAACTTGCGCCGCTAAGGCCGTGATAGAATCCACTTCATGAATTCCCGCTGCTCTAGGTTGGGTAGCTCTTGCTGATGGTCATTGATAGTTGTTGGCGGCCATCGTTTCCAGTAACTTGTATGCCTCATCATAACTTTTTCCCATTAATGCACCTCCTGCTGCGGCATCTATACTTGTTCTGGTGGCACTGGCTAACCCGTTATAAAAAGTTTGTACTAGCAACCATTGTGGAATTCCATGGTGCGGGCACTTCCGTAGCAAATCCTTGAACCGTTCCCAGGCTTCATATAGGCTTTCCGAATCAAACTGAGAGAATGCTGTAATGTCATTTCTCAATTTCGATGTTTTGGCTGGCGGAAAGAATTTAGCTAGAAACTTCTGTGCAAGATCCTCCCACGTGGTAATTGACCCTTGCGGTAGAGAATGAAGCCACCTTTTCGCCTTATCACGGAGTGTGAAGGGAAAAAGTGTAAGTCTGATCGCATCCTCGGAGACTCCATTGTATTTGAATGTGTCGCAGATTTCCATAAAACTAGCAAGGTGCTCGCTTGGATCATCATTCGGTAGACCCCCAAATTGAATCGAGTTCTGTATCATTTGTAAAGTCCCTGGCTTGATCTCGAATGTTGTTGCTTGTATAGCTGGCCTCCGAATACTCGACTGAATTTCGGTCACTAGAGGCATTGCATAATCCCTTAACGCTTTTTGTTCGTCGTCTGCCATCTTCTCCGGAACTTCTACTTCCTTACAATGTAATCTCAAGTTGCGGAACTTCCTTTCGATCTCGTCCTCGTATGGCACTGGTTCCTGACCTTTAGATCTCGTGTGCATACACGAATTAGAAGTACCTAGCTTTAATTCCGGGAAAACGTAGTTTTAAGTACGTTAGCGGAATTTGTGGCTTTGGTGACTACGTAATTTGTGTAAGTCTAAGATCAATGATTTGCAACTGCAGAATTGAACGGATGGAAGCCTGCAAAAGCAAAAGAAAACTGTAAATTAAAAATGTTTAAATTTAAACCAAATTGACTGTAACTACTATTGAAATAATTACTAAACACAAGTCCCCGGCAACGGCGCCAAAAACTTGTTGTGCGTTTTGTATAACGATAATAACGCGCAAGTGCACACGGTCAACAAGTAATATAGAAGTAAATTTAGTGTCGAACCCACAGAGACCTATGTCTTGTAATTACTCAAAATGCAATTCATATCAACTTGATTATATTCAAACAATCACCAATGAAGATTATAATAGAAATTAACTTAAAACTAAGAGTAAAATTTAACACGAAACTGAATATCAGATGTTTAAAACTTAAGACTACAATATCCCCAATTACATCATATGAACATATCCTCTATATTTTCAATTATAAAATCCATTAAAGTTATTGACCAGGAATTCATGAATAATTATTAGATCTTTTCCAATGATCACATAAGAATATTCACCTCAATTATCTTGTTATATTCCTATGCAGAATAAGAGAAATAAACACATTAAAATTCAATTCCCCACAAGTCACATGCAGTATATGGATATATTCCCATTCCATAAACAAACCTAGTTATTCAGTTCATCACATAACCAAGAATACATACTATCACATTCGAATCTAACCCTAAATTTCATCTTCCGAATTCATCTAGGGTATCCCACTAATTGTTGGCCAAACAATTATCATTCACACACAAAACATGATAGATAACTCTGAATGAATCAATAATTGAAGCATAATAGATATTTAATTCATACTAGTAAAAGGTTCAATTGTAGCCCTAATGGATGAATTAGTTCATAATGAAATCAAAAATTAAGAATATCAAACTCATCATCTTAGATTACAAAACTGAGAAAAGGAAGAGAAAAGAAACACTCTAAACAGGAATTCTTGTCTCCTCAAATCCTCCGTCTTGATCTCCTTGAATGGCTTCTTGATCTTCCGAGTCTCCAATTGTGATCTTCTCTCTATGTTGAATCCTCTCCTCTACAGCCTCCTTTCATCTACTTATAATCCCTCACCCCCAAAATTAGGTTTAATTTCGTCTAAACCCTATTAAAACCCAACAAAATTCGTCCAGCTGCAAAACTGTGTGCGACGCACCTACTGCTTTGGAAGCCCCGGCTTTCAAATCAACCTGGCTCTGATGCCAAATGAAACAGAGAAACTGAACTTTATTAAGAAAACAAGAACTTGGAAGTGCTTACAAAGTGCAATGAATAACTAGAGCACTTTCCTTGACTTTATTTATAGACTGCTGCAATAGTCTACCTTCTTCAACATAAACTTAGCAACAATAAATCTAAATTGACTCCTTAAATTTAGCAACAGAAAAACAACCAAAACAAATAGAGGAAGACTAGTTCTTAGCAACACTTGTATTACTAATTTACTGAAGACCAGTTCTTCAATGTTATTAAATACTAAACAAAAACAGTGACAAGTTATATGCTCCATGTAACTAGGAATGTAGTTGGCGATGACTTCCAACACTTAGAACAATAAAGCAGATCTCAGAAAGCCTTACAAGATCATCCAGTGGTTTAAGTCTATAGGATGATTGTATCTGATGAAGCCAGAAGAACACAAGACGAAAATAGGACATGCAGTTATCAGCTGTCTCTTCATGGAGCTTAGCTAAAAGCAAATCTTGTAGTTTGGAGTTGTCCAACAAATGAGAACACTCAATGTTTACAACAGCTGGAAATAGCACATAAAATGGAGTCTGCCTCAAAAGAGAACCAAATGCAACAGAAGTACATTCTACTGAATCAGTATCAATTTTACCAACTATTTCTTCCTTTTTTCCTTCAGAATGGACCATCGTTACAACTCTTTCAAGACCAGTAAAGAACATTTCTGGCCAAAACTTTGAAATATCACTGAGAATCCCTCGTTCAAGGAAACATATAGACAGTAGGAGTGATAGAGGAATTCCAAGCAGGTTCTGTGATAGAGAGATAACTGATGAAAAATTTTGTAAGGTGTCCGCAGGTTTTGTGCATAACATTGAAAATGAAAATGCCGTAGTTATTCCAGATAATCCACCTGCGTGGCCCCTCCTAACAACTTTTTTAATGTTATACATAGAATTGACCAAAGAACTTTCCAAAAGCACCACGTCTTTAACAATTGAAGGAATGCTACAAGTTTGCAGATCTGTAAAGATCAGTAAATTTTTCAGTGGCCTCCACTCGCACAAATCCACAGATATATCAACTACAGAGCAATGACCTTCAAGTCTCTCAGACAATAATAGAATAATCATGGAAGAAAGCAGTCCCACTTCTACCTATCAAATGTCTGATCATTACTATGTGACAGGAAAAAAAAAATCCTCTGTTATATATGAAGTGCATAAAGCATACCTGAGTTTGCGAGAGGTATCTTAACGTGTTGCTTACATATAATGATATCACTGTTTTCTCTGGTAAAGTAAAGGCCCCGGATTCAACAAAGGTAAGCTAGATGTAGATTGACAAACTTTTGTATTACTCCCTCCATACCAAAATTAGAGATAAAATTCTAAAACGACGACTTTTAAGGATAAACTTTATGTTTCCAAATGTACCCTTAACTATTAGTTAAGAGTTTAGTAGTGATGGTGTGATACTAGATATGATAGTAGAAAGGTAACGGAAAATTAGGAACTTCATACCATTTTATAGTCCCAAAATAGAGAAGTATTTCTAATTTGGGAACGGACTAGAAAGAAAACCCAATACAAGATCAGAAATAGAAATGAGAATCAGTTGCCTACAATTTAACACAAACCCAATACAAAAGAAAACCACCAAAACCTGCCAACAAGTAGATACAACACAAAAACTGAACAATAGCAATACTACAATTTGGAGGATTTTAGCATGCTCCAGGAACACAAAATAGCAACAACAAGGGAATGATATTTCCACAGCATAGTACATCTAGAAATTAATATTTTTGCATTTCATAATTATGAGTGGAATAAATTGCTTATACACTTTGCAAATATAAGTTATTTATTCCTGATTTCATGTAGATATATACATACACGAATATTATATGTATATATTATACGTTTCTTTATATGAGTGTTTCGTATTCCAAATATGTGTGTTAAGATCCGATTAAGCAGTCTAAACGAGCCTACCCTCACAATACCCTGTTCCAAACTAAGTAGCACCATACCTTCCCATTCTCATCCAACACTATAGCGATCCATGGTGCACTTGCTCTAGCAATTAGAGATATTAGTCTGAGTCATTAAAAAACACAAAACCTTTAACCAACAACAAAGCTAAATTAAACTAACAACATTTACAGTTATTAAAGATTGGACAGATGTCCTTCCTTCTGAAAGAAGCTGACCAACCTTTGTCAGAAAACTCAAAACTGCCAGGTTTGAGGCACCAGCAAAATTGAAGTAAAATTTAAATACAATAATAAAGAGATCAAAAGAACAAGTATAAACACCAAACAATAACCGTTTATTTCCTTACTAACCAAGTGTACCAACTAAATTAAAATTCATTAAAAGTTAGAATCTTATCAAATTACGCTGTCTAACTATAGGTTCAGTTATATTAATTTTAAAGGGGAATTTACTTACTAAATTAGTGTCCTAACTAAATTAAAATTCATTCAAACTTGAATCCTAATATTTAGATTTTCAATACAGTTAAATCCTAATATATAATTTCATTGCTTACCTAAATAAAAATCTCATAATATAATAATTATTTTCTGAGACTCCTAATAAATCTATACTACGTTAAATTAATTACATTAATATCTGAGTGAAGAAACCTACAGTATATAATTCAATTAAAATATGAGTGTCATCTTCATGACTCGTGCACAATTAAAAAGAACATCATTTTACCAATTTTCTAGTCTTTAAAGTTTTGAAGCAGACAAAAGTGGCCACGTTCAGTAAGTCTTGACGAGCCCAACGGTTTTATAAAAGTTTAATAACAACAGTAAGTGCTTAATATTATTAAGATTAATTTTGTTAAGTGCATTTGATAACTTGTTATAATATTAACATAGTGATAAGACAATATTACTTGACTTTTCACCTATCACCGAAAATGCTTTGCGAAAGATTTGAAGTATAATGTATTTTTAAGTGTTCTCATGTGCCACTTCAAATTCAAAACTTGTTAATATGTTAGGAAATCTTTGAGTGCTTAGCTATCAACCAGGTGAGTTTTGGCAGCTCAAGTTTTAAAACCCACAACTTAAATTGGGGAAAACTATCCAGATTGAAAACATTAACAAGGATAGACTCGTGCAGGTATTTAAAGCGAGAGGAAGATTTTGCACGAGGAGATCCAGTTCGTTGGTTTAGAAATATTTCACGGTCCCACTTCTCCCTTTATTTCCTTTTCCTTTCCTGTTTTCAAAGGACCCACGCAATTGCATAAGGAAAGGATGGAAGTATCTGTAAGGTTCCCACTGAAGTACACTAAAGATTATTTCTTTTCCCTAAAAGCAGTGGTACCTACTTGAGTACTTTTGAAGGTAAAATAGACTTTTTAAACCACTTTGAACTGTGTTCTTTAGACAACATTTATGGGGCAATATTTTTTTACATTTCCATCATCTTTTATGGGACGGAGGGAGTATATAAAAAGATACCAAGAGGAAGTCTTCCAAGTACACGTAATGTAGACATAAAAATGGAGGAGAAACATTCAAACCTTCAAATGACCTAACAAAGTATAAACCATAAACTTCTTACAATATTTGAGTATGATTAGATAATTGTGCTCTCCCACTACTGCATTTGAGTTTCTACGAGTGTGTCACTTATTCAGCCTGCTGTGCATATGTATCTGAGGACAAAAAGAAAACCTAACCTGCCATAACTAGGGCAGCTTTTGTTCGCCATAATTATGGTGAGGTGCAACTGGAATGCAACTTCCTGTAATATTACTGAAGCATGATTTCAGTTCGGAATGAGTTTACAAATTCACAAGCTTCCTTTGTTCAGGTGAGGTGTGAACCGTCCCTTACAGATACTTCCATCTACTTTTATTTTTCCTAAATTGTGTGAAAAAGGTGTCCTTAAGACATCTTTTACAGAACAGGGGGAGTAACTTTTTTAACTTATTAAAAACAGAATTGGAGAGATCTAAACATTTTCGATGAAGAAAATATTTGGAGGGATCTAATTTATGAGAAAAGGAATACACAGACACATATACTTATGTGCATACATGTATAATATATAATAGGATTTTCTGAAAACAATACATAATAATATTTATTTATGTATTTGCACTGAATTTAATACATAAAAAAATAATATACTAGTGAACCCCGTGTATTAAATTCCGTGCAAATATATAAATAAATAAAATTTACCCTTATTTTCCGCGCTTAGCATGTGCCTTAAGGACACATACTAAGAGTAACCTTTATTTATTTACGTAATTGATGTAATTTTAGAAGATATATAGTATTTTATTAATAAGAGTATTTTAATATTTTAAGAGATAGTCGGTAATTTGGTATAGAAACAAGTTTGTACCTCTCTCACGACTCATTTTCAATTTGGACGAGGGGAAGGATATTTACACACACTTAAAGATCGCATGAAAGCCGAACAAACTGATCACTTTGTCAAATAATTGAGTTCAAATATCAATTAAAGAATTCAATAAGTTATAGAAAATGTAGGTATACAAAACAAATAACTCGTGTTCAAACGAAAACAAAACAAACAAAATGTAGTTCACTAGATATTCAATAGAATGACTACATAATCACAATGATAGATTCCCTTGCCGACAAAAAAGGGAGCATAACTGTTTACTCAAATAGTTGACTATATGCTCCAGAAATGTGCGTAATTGGAATAGGAGAAGAACTCTTCCATAAGGGAAACAAAAGAAAATCATATACAACACCTACGAAATTGCAAATCTCTAACCTCTTAATAGCATTTACCAAAATAGCAAAATAACTTTATTTTGTGAACGTAAGACATGTATGGTCATAAGCTAAACCTACATGATAAGCAACTTCTGACTAATACTTCTGTTCTCTTTTGCTATGTGAAGTGCCTTTCTTGTTTAATAAATAGTTAATCTATTACATCCCGAAATTACTAGCACTTACACCTTGAAAAATCAAATTGCTTGCACATAATTTACTTGCATATAGACAAACACGTAGTGTTATAATAACATAAGTAACTTGGGATATACTTCATTCTCAAAATTCAAGTTACAAGTCATAAAGTTGGAGGGAAAACGTACTTAACTCAAATAACTTGTCTAAATTTCAAACTCTATTTCAAGTCACTGAACATCATTGCCATAGTCACTTGACTTGTATGTCCAAAGTATAGACAGAAACATTAAGTAATAACCAGATACATTGCTGACTAAGATATTAGGATAGCCAAGAAAATCGAGAGAACAAATATACAGCATTGTAGATCTTGATATGAGAATATACAGCATCATGTGTTCTAGAAAAACCTCTATTAGGGAATAAAATATCATAGTGAATATGAGTTATACCAATAAAATATCAGTAGAAATTCGCAATATATAGAATTCTAAATTTATAGCTATTAGAATTAATTTCAATGCTTACAGAAATCCATAATAATAATATGTGGAAGCTCACATATCAAAAGGCCATAACTCGTAGAATTTCATTATTTATAGATATTGAATATGAATAGATCCTTATTAATGCGTAGATATCAAAATCAAATAGAAGATTATAACCACTTCTAAGTAAGTCCCTCATAAGTTATAATCAATAGCTTCCAAACATTTTTCTTTAAAATAACAACTATAACAGTCCAAGATAAGATAAACTGCTGATACTTCAAAATTTTCATCTTTATGCTAATCGTGCATGTTCGGAAATTACGCGACACCAAACAAACAAATCAAGCATTAAATATTTACTTAAACATCCTAGTACAAAAGGCGTCACCTACTCATAAACTTCATTTATGTTTAAATAAATTGATCATATCAAGTATCAAATATTTTAGAAAAGAATTAAGATTCACTTGTAGCACTTTTAAGTTTCACCAGGTAGTGTATCATTGAAGTGGTATAATAGAATATTATGAAACATTTCATGTTCATACCAAATCAAACTAAGCTCAGAGATCCTAGTTCGACAAATATTAGTGTATGAAATTTTCTAGATGATTAGAATGGTCGATCAATTACGCCAAAATACTGATACGTATGGAAAGGTTTAAAATCAAGGCAGCCAAACAATTTCACGCATTATATGTTATATATATGATCAACCTCTTAATGTCATAGAATCAAATCAGCACAAGTATCTAAAAGCTCAAGAGGAATTTTGTCCCTTCCTCATCTTCATCCGGGTCACATTTTGTTCGGGTTAGGAGAATTCAATGAATTCATTACTTTTCATCTTCTCTGCGCTGTTTTAACTCCACAGACTTCTAACCTTCTCACCCTTTAGATCTCACTCTCTTGCATTTCTGCAGACCAAGTACCCTTCTTCATCTCTTCATTCCGAAATTTCCCAAAGTGACTGGGAATTCGAAATACCTTCCGGATTGTGCTGCTCGGAACATAATCGCTCCATTCACTCTAATTTCTGTGGTCTAATTTCTGTCATCAAATTTTATTTTATAAAGAATTACATAGAAATAATGGAGAGGAGAGCAAGAATGGAGAATTCGTCTGTACCATGAGGAGGTCATCCTGTGTACTAGATAGAACTGAGCACGAGCCAATAACAAGGGGATTACAAAGGTTTGTTCTATTATGTTTTGTTAGAGGTAAAATAGTGTTCCCCCTTCTGAAATTGGTTGTATTCATGAAATTGGTATTACATCACCATCAGCTGCTTCTTACATGACCTGAACTCCTTCACTCTCCCCAATCCCTTTGTTTTTGAAAAGCCAATTGTGAGTTTATTTCCCACTGATATGCATTTTCTGGATGATTATTTGTTTGAAATATATGATATGAACAAGTATAATATGAGAAATCTTAAGCTTTTTCCCCCCAGTTTGTAAGTTTGCAATTAATTTCTTTGCCCTGATTTTGTAAATTAGATATTTAACTTATTTCCTCTGTTTTTAAGCTCAAAGGTTATCTGAGTTGATGTTTGGACGCCATCAATTTCAAGCATTGCCAGAGATTGCCAGATTTGTTGTTCCGCCTATGAAGTGTTGGATGAAATTTTTCAGTGAAGGTGAGAGGCTGACTAGAATCAGGTGAAGTATGAATTAGTTTTTATTTTTATTTTTTCACTTTCACTCCCATTACAACTCTTTGTAGATGTTATTCAGAAAAGCATTTTTTTTGATATATATGTGAGTATGTACTTGACTTCAATTAGCTACAAGAATAAATTAAAATAATTTCATTTATATATTCTACTATCGAATTGTATTATCCTCACAAACACACACATAGATTGAGTCAGAGAAAGAGGCAACACCCTCTTTATCTTCTTTATGTTACTTTATGAAATTAGTGTCAACTACCCCAAATGTCGCCGTTTGCAACTTTCTGCCATGGAAACCAGTCAGAAAGAGATCCATTAAAATTTTGCTTTTGACTTTGGAATAACTTTTTAGATGATTTTAAGTGAACTTTACATAATATTTTTGACTGATGTTGATGAGTGAGTTAAATACCTACGAATTAATACTTTTAGCCGTGAATTATTGTTTGTTTCTATGTGTTGCATGTTACTTTTGACGTGTTTTTATGTTATTTTGTAGGAAATATCATTTCGGAGGAAGAACTGGACAGTTAGGATCAAAAGCGCATGAAAAGGAGCACAGTAGGAATTCTGGAGCACTAGCGCGGCCTCCCCACCTATGCAGAACGTCACTTGATCTCTGTGAGAGTAGCGCGGCCACCCCATATAGTAGCGCAGCCGCCCCAGCCGGCGAACAGTTTTTATTACGCAAGTTTTTGGACTGGGCCAAGGGTTTTTCTGATCAGGAGTCCGTGGGAAGTTAGAAAAAACATATTGGGGTTATAAATAGTAATTTTATAACCCTAAGTGAAGGATATAATTCTCTTTTGGACGCTTGGACATTAAATATTGCAATTGGAGGCTAGAACTTGGAAGCATACAACAAGAGGAGATCAAAGCATTAGAATTGCAGAGATTAAAGAGTTTATTCTTATTTCTTCTCTATTATTCTTGTATTTGATACTCTTAGATGTTGAATACTTTTACAACTATGATTTTTAATTATTTTATGATGAACTAAATTCTCTTTTAAGATTACAACAGAACCCAATGCATAGTTTGAATTGAGTTTGTTCTTAGTTGCTTTATGTTAAATATAATTGGATTGTCTATCATATTTGTGCATATTTTTAATTATCTTGCCATCCTGGATTGTACGTGTTGGCATACGGATCATATCGGCGTTGAGGTTATCCTTAAAAATTACCCACTGTATTGGCTTGTTGCATACTGTCATCATCTTGCAGTGTTGGACAAGTATCGGTAGTATGATCTGTCAGCAAGCAAATCCCACAAGCTCTTGCAGTTGGGATATTTCCTGTAGTCATCTGACAAACCATAGCAGTCAAGTCTGAGATTTGTCGTTCCATATTGCTTGAACCAACCTCATTCACCCTCTTTGGTGCATGGTCCATCCTAGTTCCATACTGCTGTGAATTAGCTGCCATGTTTGCAATTAAATTCTTTGCAGCCTCTGGAGTCTTATCGACTAATGCGCCTCCACTTGCAGCATCGAGCATACTCTTATCCATTGGTAGCAATCCCTCATAGAAGTACTGAATAAGGTGTTGATCATCAATTTGGTGTGGTGGACAACTCAAACATAACTTCTTGAATCTTTCCCAATACTCGTAAAGAGTTTCTCCACTGAACTGTGTGATAGCGCATTTCTCCTTCCTTATGTTGGCAACTCTTGAAGCAGGAAAATACTTCTCCAAGAATAGCCTTTTCATATCATTCCATGATTGTATCGAACTGGAGGAAAGATAATACAACCAATCCTTTGCTAAGTCTGCCAAGGAAAATGGGAATGCTCGAAGCTTAATCTGCTATTCGGTTACTCCTTGTGGCTTCATGGTAGAACATACCACATGGAACTCTTTTATATGCTTGTATGGGTCTTCACCTGTAAGACCGCGGAAGGTAGGCAAAAGATGGATTAGTCCAGATTTAAGTTTAAAAGCCGCATCTAAAGTAGGATACTCTATGCATAACGGTTGTTGGTGTAAATTAGTAGTAGACAACTCCCTCGTAGTCCTATTATTATGGCCAGCCATTTTTTTTTTCTTCAGAATCACCTGATGAACTATTTGACAGTAGTTCAAGTGCTACGTTGAGGCTCGGTGATGGTACAAAAACTTCTTCTAAGTCTGCGGTTGTTCTTCTAAATTGACGAGTCTCTTTTCTTATCCTTTTCGCAGTCTTCTCTATTTCTGGATCAAAATTCAATTCACTAAATTGAGAGGATCGAGTCATATACTACAAAAAAAAAACAAAGAATAAATAAAAACAATTAAACACTCCCCAACAACAGCGCCAAAATTTGGAAGCTGTCGTTAACACTCCAAAATTAATCCTTACTTTTAATCACAAAATCAGTATAATAGCAAGTAAGGGTCGAACCCACAGAGAGTGATATTGCTTCAATAAATTCTAATATTTTCTATTCTAAATAACAATAAATTAATAGGGGAATTTTTTGAATTAACTATAAGTAACTAAATAAACAGAAAGAAATTAATAAGATTAATCAATAAATTAAAATATTCAATTCTTCAATTTATTCTCACCCTTACAATTAATTAGATCGATCAATCAATATATATTTATATCCTCGCATGAAACTAATAATCTTAGGCAACAATAAGCTCTGTTACCTGTAATTTTCCTTAATTTTAATCTAACAAAACATGTTCTTTATTAGATTATAACCATTATGTAACCTAGAATAAGCTCTTTAAATTTAATATAATGGAAGCATTAATCACAAAGAAATTAGATTATTCTAAGCAACAATCTCATAAGCTCGGATTATTTAACTCATATCATGATAATTATAGCAATAAACAAAAGCTTGACCACAATCATCTATCACTATTCACTACTAACAATTAGGAACAATATCAATTACACGTAATACAATTCATAAATCTAGCAATTGATAATAATTTAATCAATCTAATGAGCTCTAATCAAACCAACCAAATTTAATATCAAAAAGCAATTAAAATAGATTATCACAAATAATTTCATATCGCGTCTGCCATCCTTGCTGAAATTACAGTTTTGCCATCCAAAGTTGATTAACTACGAAATTACCATTTAACTTTTGCAGAATTTACAGATTTTCCCCCAAGCTTATTTTTCCTATAAAATAAAATATAAAATAGTTAAAAATAAATAAAAATAATAAAAACACATAATAATAAATAAAATTCCTAAAATACTAAAAATAAATAAAAACACGTAAATAAAAAGAAATATAAAATTACTATAAAATTACCTAAATTAACATAAATTAACTAAAATCCTATAAAACCTATTAAAACCAAAATAAGCTAAATAATTAAATATTTAGGCACACAATAAATATAAAAACTAAGCATTAGGTAATAAAAATATCGTATAATTTAACCCTATCAAACGACGTGGAATGATTTGGCGCAAAAGTTCCTAACCAAGTTCTTTCCACCAGCTAAAACTACCAAGATGCGAAATGACATCACTAGCTTTGTTCAACATGATTCGAAGTCGCTTTATGAAGCATGGGAGAGATTTAAGGACTAAATGCGCAAATGTCCTCATCACGGGATACCACAGTGGTTGCTAATTCAGACATTCTATAATGGGTTATTCAATGCCACCCGAACAAGTATTGATGCGGCTGCAGGGGGTGCTCTCATGTCAAAAAATTATGATGAAGCTTACACGTTGTTAGAAACCATGGTAGCAAATAACTACCAATGACCTACCGCGCGAATGAATCAACCTAGAGCAGCTGGAAGAATTGAAGTAGATTCGATAACTGCATTAGCTGCACAAATGTCTACCTTGGTGAAGAGGTTTGATGCTATGGGAATGCCCAATATTCAGAATGTATCAGTGATTTGTGAATTGTGTCCTGGTGAACATCCGATTGAGCAGTGTGCTATAAGTTCTGAGTCAATACAGTATGTGGGGAATTATAATCAGCAGCAAAACGTCAATAACCCCAATACCTACAATCCTGGGTGGAGGAACTACCCCAACTTCTCTTGGAAGACAACCCAACTCAACCTCAAGCTCCACGTCAACCTTACCCATCGGGATTCCAAGCTCGTCAACAATAGCAACCTTTTCTTCAGCTAGAAAAGCAAACAAATTTGGAAGAGATGTTGGCCAAATATATGACAGGAACTGAGGTGAGAATGCAGGCTCAAGACAAGATGATGAATCAGATGGATTTAAACGTAAAAAAAATCAAGTAGTTGCAATTCAAAACTTGGAGAATCAGATTGGGCAATTGGCCAATACAATCAATAACCGACCACAAGGGGCTTTACCGAGTGACAATGAAGTGAACCCTAGAGGAGATCGGAATGAGTATTGTAAAGCAGTAACGCTTAGAAGTGGTAAGAAGTTAAAAGTTTCAGATGGAGTAATGTCGAAAGAAAAGGAATCTAACGAAGAGCTTAACAATTCAGACGTGGCCAAGAAAACCGACAATGAGCCAACAATGAAATCAAAAGAAGGAAAGCAGACTTTAACTTATCCACCGATGCCTTTTCCACAACGTCTTCAAAAACAGAAATTGGATAAGCAGTTCTCGAAGTTTTTGGAAGTATTTAAGAAACTCCAAATCAACATCCCTTTTGCAGACGCATTGGAATAAATGACAAGTTACGTGAAGTTCATGAAGGATATCCTCTCACGAAAAAGGCAACTTGGAGAATTTGAAACTGTGGCCCTTACCGAAGAGTGTAGTGCAATCTTACAGAAGAAGTTGCCTCCAAAACTTAAGGATCCGGATAGCTTCACTAATCCATGCACAATTGGGACTTAGTTTTTCAACCGGTGTCTTTGTGATTTGGGTGCGAGCATCAATCTAATGCCTCTATCGATCTATCAATAACTTAGGTTAAATGAAGAAGTTCCCACTAATGTGACATTGCAACTAACAGATAGATCTCTTACTTATCTAAGGGGAATTGTGGAGGACGTCTTGGTAAAGATAGATAAATTTATATTCCCCGCGGACTTCATCGTCTTAGATTTTGAGGAGGATTGTGATATACTAATCATTCTTGGGCAACCATTCTTGGCAACTGATAGAACACTGATTGATGTGCAAAAAGGCGAGTTGACCATGCGAGACCAAGATCAAGAGGTAACTTTTAATGTGTTTATGGCAATGAAGTTTCCTAAGGAGATGGAGGAGTGTTTAAGTGAGGATGTAGTAGAAGATGTAGTTGAGAGGGAATTCGTGGCTACACTCAATGCAGATCCTCTTGATATATCTTTGATCATGGACGCTAATTCAGATGATCCAACATTGTTCGAGTTGGTACAACTGTTGAATACTGTGCCAAGGGTAGATAAATTCAGACCACCAGTTGAGACATTGGATTATTTGGATAAACCATCTGCTCGAGTTAAGTCTTCATTGGAGGAACCATCCACATTAGAGTTAAAACCGCTACCGAGTCATTTGAGGTATGCTTATTTAGCGAGTTCTTCTACTTTAACAGTAATAAGCTCTGCTTCGTTGAATGTGTCGACGCCGGGATTTTCGTCGTCTCGTTTTTTATTATTAAAATGTCCCTTTCCAATTTTAGCCTTTTGATTTAAAATGTGATTTTGAAAAGGGTCGGCTTATGTGTCGACGGGGTTTGAAAGATCGATTTTATGATGAGCCAATTGACCAGAGTCGCCAGTTGGTATATTTTGAAATGGATGTACCAACTCATCCGAATTTTTGTTTTCGTAATCGTAATGGCTCATATGTGACTCCGATTTAAATGGTCCGCAAACCGAGATTCATAGAGTTCGGGGGCTTGCTTAAGCGAGGGGAAGGTGTTAGGCACCCCCCGACTTCCGTGAAATACGGTTACCGCAATCTCGATGTTTTCCTATCCTTTTAATTCCTAAAAATGTGTGTGTGTGTGTGTGTGTGTGTGTGTGTGTGTGCGTGTGTGCGTGTGTGCCTAAATGAATGTCGTTGAAATGCTTTACTTTGAAAGTGCTTCAGAATCTCGTTAACCCTATGCACGAAGGATTTTACTTAATCGAAAAGTTCATTTTTATTGCTTTTTTGTTTCGATAATAAAACCGATGATATTTTGTAAAACATATTTTCAAACCCTTCATCAAATAGGAATAGAGCTCATCCGACACTTACAACTTTATTTTAGCCTACGGACGATCTAATATCCTAATTTGCTTGATTTTATGAAAAGCTTTATCGTTTCATTCCAAAATCATTTTCTCGCGTCAAAAGGGAAAACCAAGCATTAAAATGGCGTTGGAGTTATTCATGGGCATGTGAGCCATCCAAATAACCCCAAACGCCCACAATCGCACATTTCACTATCACGGGGCCTTAAACCCGATTTTCGATCCGACATCGCTTCAAGGCCCAAAAATTTACATATTTACAATAAAAGCGCATCGCAATCGCTACATACGTAAAAGCTATGAAACACACTAAAAGGATATCATCGGGAGATTAGGAGGAGATTTCATCCGCAATAAATCCTCTCTAACCATCCCTAATCCATAGATCTACAATATATTGACTACATTGGATCTAACTTCAAAATACACCGAATCAAACTACTTAAATAGCAATGCACCAAATATTTTCGGATCTAACAGTAGATCCACCCAACAAATGCAATAAAAAACGAAATGAAACTAGATCTAATTAAATGAAATCACAAATACTATAAACTCGGATTTTTCACCTTTCAAATGATGAAATACATGCTTCGACACTTGGAAATCGCTTAGAATACAATATATGAGGTTAAGATCTAACCAAAAATGGATGGATCTCACATTTCTCTCTCTTTTTCTCTCTTTTTTCTCCCCATCTCTCGCTCCCGTAGCCTTTCTCTCTCTATTTTTTCTTTTCCGCCCGCGTCTCCGAAAATGAAACTGGAAATGGCGATTTAGCAACTTCAGATCTTGGCCGCAGATGCAACTGCGGCCAGCCGCAGGTGCAGCTGCGGCTGGCTCCGGTGTTTTCCTCGATTTCCGCATCTGATGTCGGTCTTTCATTTTTTCGCTAGAAGGCTTGTATTTTGCAATCCGGAAATCCCTGGAAAACGTGCCATATTGTTCTGGGAGGCTAGTTCGGAGGGCTGCGACTTGATATAGCATTTGCTAACTGTGCTTGGCTTCCAGGGGGCGCTGCCCCCTTTCCACCCCCGCCAGCTCACCGGCGAGCTGGGCAGCCGCTCGCTCACCGGGGAGCGAGACCCCCGAACATCGTAAGCGTAGTGGCCATTTGTCGTCTTTGGTGATCCGATCAAGTTCTTCTGGATTAGCTTTTTGCCTTGCCTGATGCTCGTTGTTTGTTGTGGCGGCTTTGACCGTAAGTTGTTGGGGTGGCTTCGTGTTGGGGTCCACCTTCCTTTTCGCTCGTCGGGTCAAATGACGATTCTGCCCTCCTGCCAGGGTTAGTAGAGAAGTGCAAAATTTGGGTGTCTACAGAATGAAAGCCAGGAAAAAAAACTGTTGTGGGTTCTTAGAGAGTACAAATCAACTATTGGTTGGATTTTAGCCGACATAAAGGGGATTAGTCCGTCTATCTTTATGCACTAAATCCTTTTGGGGGATGAAGCTACGCCAACAATAGAGTAACAACGGAGTCTAAACCCAATAATGAAAGAAGTCGTGAAGAAAGAGATTATCAAGTAGCTAGATGCGAGTATAATCTATCCAATTTTTGATAGCGCATGGGTAAGCCCAATGCAGTGCGTTCCTAAGAAAGGTGGAATGACAGTGGTGACTAACGACAACAACGAGCTAATTCCAACAAGGACAGTTACGGGTTGGCGGGTATGCATGGATTACAAGAAACTCAACAAAGCTACATGAAAGGATCACTTCCCTTTACCTTTTATTGACCAGATGTTAAATCGTTTGGCAGGCCATGAATTCTACTGTCTCTTGGACGAGTATTCAGGATATAATCAGATAGCGATTGCACCCGAAGACCAAGGGAAGACGACATTTACTTGTCCCTATGGTACGTTTGCTTTTAGACAAATGTCTTTTGGGTTATGTAATGTACCGGTTACTTTTCAAATGTGTATGATGGCAATTTTCTCCGATATGGTCGAACACAATCTAGAGATATTTATGGATGATTTCTCAGTATTTGGGAATTCTTTCGACTTATGTTTGGAGAACCTGATTCTTGTGCTTATGCGATGTATGGAAACGAATTTAGTGTTGAATTGGGAGAAGTGTTATTCCATGGTCCAAGAAGGTATTATTTTGGGATATAGGGTTTCTGCCAAAGGACTTGAAATAGACAAGGCGAAGATAAAAACAATTGAAAATCTTCCACTGCCGAGGTCTATTAAGGGAATTCGAAGTTTTCTCGGTCATGCAGGCTTTTATAGAAGATTCATCAAAGATTTCTCAAAAATCACTATGCCTTTATGTTATCTTTTGGAGAAGTATGTATCTTTAAATTTTAACAAAGCATGCATAGAAGCTTTTGAAATGTTAAAAAAGAAATTGATCGCAGTTCCTGTCATTGTTGCCCCCAGATTGGTCGTCACCATTCAAATTGATGTGCGATGCTAACGACTTTACAATTGGCACGATCTTAGGCCAACGCAAAGATAAGATTTTTCATGCTTTCTACTATGCTAGCAAGACAATAACGGAGGCACAATTAAATTACACAACTACTGAGAAAGAGCTTCTAGCGGTTGTTTATGCTTTTGAAAAGTTTTGATCATACGTAGTTGGCACCAAGGTTGTGGTTTTCACAGATCATGCAACGATTAAGTACTTAATTTCCAAGAAGGATGCGAAGCCGCGATTAATTAGATGGATTTTATTACTTCAAGAATTCGACAAGGAAATTCGGGATAGAAAAGGAACGGAGAATCAAGTGGTTGACCACCTCTCAAGGTTAGAAAATCAAGATCACACGAACGGTGATGAGCTGTTAATAACTGAGTTTTTTTCAAGCGAGTAATTACTCGTTATCAGTACAGCAGCACCAAGGTACGCATATTTCGTTAATTATATTGTGGGTAAAGTGCTTCCTCCTGATTTGCCGTACCAGTAAAGGAAAAGATTTTTACATGATGTGAAATTTTACATGTGGGATGAGCCCTTCTTATTCAAGCAATGTGCAGATCAAATGGTTAGACAGTCTGTACCCTAAGAGGAGATAGACAGTATTCTACAGCATTGCCATGATTCGTTGTATGGAGGGAACTACAGTGGAGAAAGGACAGTCGCAAAAGTATTGCAATCAGGATTCTATTGGCCTACTCTTTTCAAGTACACCCAATCCTTTGCCTCACGTTGCGACAGATGCCAAAGAACTGTCAATATCTCTAAAAGGCAAGAGATGCCCCTCAATTCTATTTTGGAAGTCGAACTTTTTGATGTATGGGATATTGACTTTATGGGCCCTTTTCCATCCTCCTTCAATAACTCCTATATTCTAGTCGCAGTTGACTATGTCTCAAAGTGGGTAGAAGCTGTTGCGTTGCCCACTACCGATGCAAAGGTGGTGATAAAATTTCTTCGATGGAATATCTTCACTAGATTTGGAACCCCACGTGCAATAATTAGTGATGAAGGCTCACACTTCTGTAATAAACTCTTTGAGGCCTTACTCGCTAAATATGGAGTCACGCATAGGATAGCCACATCTTACCACCCTCAAACAAGTGGTCAAGTTGAGATTTCAAACAAAGAGGTGAAGAGGATTTTAGAAAAGGTAGTGAATCCCAATAGGAAGGATTGGGCGCCAAAGTTTGACGATGCTCTATGGGCATATAGAACAGCCTATAAAACTCCAATTGGGATGTCGCCGTATCCGCTAGTCTTTGGAAAAGTGTTTCATTTGCCAGTGGAATTAGAGCATAATGCATTTTGGGTTATCCGGAAACTCAATGTTGATTTAGACGAACGCCTCTTACAACTTAACGAAATGGACGAGTTCCGTCTCCAAGCTTATGAAAACGCCAAGGTTTATAAGGAGCGAGTAAAGAGGTGACATGACAAGAATATTGTGGATTGAAATTTTAAACTTGGCCAAGCTGTGTTGCTATTCAATTCCCAGTTGAAGCTCTTCCCTGGGAAGCTTAAATCCAGATGGTCAGACCCATTTATTATCAGATCAGTGTTCCCACATGGAGCCGTCGAGTTAAAAGATAACAAGTCCGATGCTACATTCAAAGTCAACGGCCAAAGAATTAAACATTACTAGGGAGGTGGTATTGATCGCCAGAAATCCTCAATCAGCCTTGCCATGATCAACTGAGACAGGAAGTAGTCAGGCTGAAGACTCTAAAACAAGGGCTAATTGGGAGGCAACCCAATCGTATTATTTATCTTTATTCAGTATTTAGAATTGTTTTGAAATTTTTAGGAATACATTTATTTTATTTTATTTTTTGTTAGTAGCTATATTTGCAATCGATGGGATTTAATGGTGTATTTATTCTGCTACAGGTTAACCAACATAGTTGCGGACAATAGCTGAGGGGCATTCAGCTGGAAAAAGGCATTGTCATTATAGCGAGCCCGCCCCATTTTCTAGCGAGGCCGCCCCAATTTCCCAAATTACGAAGTTTTTCTTCTGCCGGAGTAGCGAGCCCGCCCCACATTATCGCACGACCGCCCCACTTCCCCAGACAACGAGAAAAAAACTATCGAAGTAGAGAGCCCGCCCCACAACCCCAGATAACGTCTAAATTTTTCTTCCACAATAGCAAGGCCGCCCTATATTCCCGAGAGGCCGCCCCATGTACATTGTGCTCTATTAAACTACCCCAACAAAACCCACGACTCCCATTCTCACGACATCATCCCTTCATCTTCCTCTAAATCCAAACACCCATACCTCTTCTCCTCCCAATCTGCATATACAACAGTTAGGACTTAACCCACGCCTATTCTCTTCATTAGTCTCACCTTCCCTACACCACTAACAGCAAACTCATCCCAAATCGACTCCCCCATCCACTCGAACACGGAAGGATGCAACATCATCTGCAATTTTCCATCACTGGGTTGAGCTCCATTCTACAAGGTGTTGCTTAATAGTCTTCCTACAATCAACGTAAGTGCAATCCGTTAGCAATTTACGATTTTTTGTGCACGGGAAAGGGATTGGTGGGGTCAATCTACAAGGCAACTTATGGGTTCACTGTGAAGTGGGATTTTTCGATTCTACATATGTTATTCCTTTGTTGTGTGAATTTTACTTTTTCGACTACTTGTATATGCACCTATTGGCATCATATATTATTTGGGTAGTGTGGTGCTTGACTGGGATGCGTAGAGTGAACAATTCTTAAAATTTGGGGGAGTATATTGTCGCCTACCAACTATTTGACAAAAAGCTAAGGCGATAATTTCTACACAGATTATGGGTAATTTGAGCAATAAACCAAGTTATTCGTGGGTAACATCTGACATGACGTCCAAGCGAAGAAGGGGTTCTAGTTCGCGCGCTTCATGGCCGACTTATGATAAAACTAGATTTATGAGTGAAGAAGCAGCGACAAGATATCAAACGGTGCTCATAGGGAAAACATTTATTCTAGAAAGGGGTTTAAAGTCGGACGCCGAGAGGGATGGTGAGATGGCCGTCCAGATTGCAGAGCGCAATTGGTTTGATTTCGCAGAGCAACCGGGGCCAGCCGTTATATTAGTGGTGAAGGAGTTTTATGCAAATGCCATACATGTCATTAACTTCGTTGTTCAAGTCCGCGGTCAGCTAGTTTCTTTTTTGCGTCACACGCTAAATGCCTACTTTCATTACCCAATCTTGCAGATAAGGCCAATGAATATTTGAGTCATGGGATTGAAAAGAACGATTTGGATTTGGTGGTGCGCCGAATTTGCCAACCCGGAACTATTTGGACAAGGAAAAGTGGTACCAACAAACATGCCACCTTCCCTCAGACAGCTCTGAGTTAGTATGAGAAGGCGTGGTTTAGCTTTCTCTGCTCCAACTTGATGCCAACTACGCATCAAACTGAAGTGACTGTTGACAAGGCCGTATTGTTATATGCTTTAATACTTGACAAGAAAATTGATGTGGGGTCGATAATTCAGGAGTTTATCACCAAGTTCCTTACCGGGTAGACAACAGGCGGTTTACCTTTCCCAGCTTTGCTTACTGGCTTATGTCGGCTCGCTGGGGTCCAGTGGGGAGCTGATGAAGCACTTCAGCCGCCTATGGCTGCCATTGACCAAAACAATATTAAGCAATATCGGGTATGGGATGGTGCATTTTCCCATCCAAGAGGCCTGTGCTTTCGAGGGGTACCTGATGCTCCAATTGAATAACCATAACCACAGGAACAACCACCTTCTTTAGAGTCCTTGCAGCTTGCCATTGACAGAATCGAGCGCAAAGTGGACCGATAGACCAGAAGGCAGAAAGACATATGGATGTTATGGCGCAACGTGTGGATGCTATGTTACAGTTCAACATGCAGTTTGCCACCACGCTATCCCAAATACATTCTGGTGGTGGTGCAAGTTCCAGTTTCGGACCAGTCCAATTTCTAGATCCTCCAAAAATTCCAATTAATTCTCCTGATGAGCAGAAACGATGATGACGTTTGACCAAACTACTAAGGGAGTCCTCTGTTCTTAAGTCTTTCTCTTTACTGCATGAGGACATTGCTTATATTAAGTTTGGGAGCGTTGTCCTTATTTTATGCATGTGTTGCGTTGCATTAGTTTCATTTACTTAGTAGTATAGTTATAGTTCAGTCAAGGCATATAGTAGTATTGTTGCATCATGCATAAGTTGTTGCATACATTGTGTTGCATTTAGCGTAATAACTAATAGCTTGAGCAATGGATTGATAGAGAAAATTTAACTTATTAGCCAATGATGAAAACTTCGATTGCTTATAGATAAATTTCATGAGATGGATATGGAATGCAAATTAGTGAATGGTCTAATTGTTAGTTTTGTGATACTTGAGACCCTATTCAAATAGCATGCACATTTTCGAGGTATTAAACTTGTTAAATTTGGAGTAGGCTGTGAATAGGGGTGCTTGTAAGAGATGTAAAATTTCTGTATTATATGTAATCATGTCATGGGTATAATTAAATATTTTGGGTTGTATTGTGCTTAAATGTCCATCGGTTTTTTTTAAAAAATAATTTTGATGTGTTAAAAAAGTCGATGGTTAAAAGCAGCTTGGCTAGTTTATTTATGTGGCCTCTGTTACTTAAACGAGTAAACCCTTAGGAGTGTCTTTACACTTAGTGCCCTAAAACTAACTGGTTTAGGAGTCAATAGTGAAAAGTTCGCTATTGGGTAACTTTGAAAAGCCTAAGAGGATTAAACATTGCACATGCTAAGAGGATGAGGCGAGATGGAGCGTTAAAACGCACTCGCAGTGTTGAGTTGAAAGTATAAAAATGTGATAATTGAGTTTAATTTGGAATACAGTTATTATATATTGATTGTTGAGTATCCTTGCTCATTGGTCTAATTAAGTAGATTTGTTTAATGCATTTGAATTCACACACACACGGACGGATTGAAAAGTGAGTGAAATGGGTAAAGGGACAATTCATTGATAAGCATGAAGTTGATGTTTTGTGGAATTGTTTGTAAGAATTTTTTAGGCTAAATGTTTGGATTACTAAATGATCAATTGCTCTAGTTGGTAGTTAATTTGCATCATGTTCGGAGTTGTCTAGTTTGTGTTGTGCATAGTAGCTATGTGTTTTGTTTCCTGCATTTTAGTTTTTTTTGGGGACAAACAATGGTTCAAATTTGGGGGTATTTGATGAGTGAGTTAAATACCTACGAATTTAGTACTTTTAGCCGTGAATTAGTGTTTGTTTCTATGTGTTGCATGGTACTTTTGACGTGTTTTTATGTTATTTTGTAGGAAATATCATTTTGGAGGAAGAACTGGACAGTTAGGATCAAAAGCGTGTGAAAAGGAGCAAAGCAGGAATTTTGGAGCAATAGCGTGGCCGCCCCAACCGGCGAGCAGTTTTTATTACGCGAGTTTTTGGACTGGGCCAAGGGTTTTTCTGATCAGGAGTCCGTGGGAAGTTAGGAAAAACCTATTAGGAGTATAAATAGTAATTTTATAACCCTAAGTGAAGGATATAATTCTCTTTTGGATGCTTGGGCATCAAAGATTGCAATTAAAGGCTAGAGCTTGAAAGCATAAAACAAGAGGAGATCAAAGCATTAGGATTTGGGAGATTAAAGAGTTTATTCTTATTTCTTCTCTATTATTCTTGTATTTGATACTCTTAGATGTTGAATACTTTTACAACTGTGGTTTTTAATTATTCTATGATGAACTAAATTCTCTTTTAAGATTACAACGGAACCCAATGCATAGTTTGAATTGAGTTTGTTCTTAGTTGCTTTATGTTAAATATAATTGGATTGTCTATCATATTTGTGCATATTTTTAATTACCTGGCCAGTAGTTTGCATAGTAATCTATATGAACTTGATGAATGGAGTATAGATTTAGACTTTGGTATAATAGCGCATGATTATAATTTCTGCGTTGATGGGAATTATAATTTGTGAGTAGGATAGAGATATGCCTATTCACCATATTTAATTGTGAAGAGAATCTACACTTAAATCTTCTTTAACATAATTCACATAGATATATAGTGTTTTAATTAATTTGGATGCTCCACGCAATCCTATTCCTTAATTGGTATAATTGAGTGGAATTGTTTATGTGTCATCGAGAGATGCATATAAATATTATAAGAATTCTTAATTAACAAACCAGTGTATTTAATATGAAGTAACTAGAATTAATAATATTTAAATGAAGCATTGGGGGAAGTCGTAGTCTTAATTTTTTAAACATATTATTTGATCTTTGATAATTAGTCTTAGTTAGTTTTAATTTATTTTTAATAGATCATAATCAATCTCAAGGTGTTAACTTAATTAAGATTAGTTTATTTGGAAAGTTAATTATTGACGGTTATCAAATATAATCTATGTGGAACGATACTCTTCTTGTTGATTTACTACATTTTGACCACATATACTTGCGTGTTAAACGTAGGGATAAAAATAGGCAACAGATGTGTATATACTAAACTTTCTTTGCAAAAAAAGTAAATAAATAAAAAGTTGATTTCTTTACTTATTCAGTGCCTCAAATTGCAGATCAAAGTATCAATTAGTATTAATTTTCTCAATGGATTAAGGGACTAAGGATTTTATATTTTTGTCCTAATGTAGTTGAGTTTAAGAATACTACGCAAGACTTGAGTAATTTGGCTTTCTAGTACAAAATTTATATATAAGATGTTTATTTCTTTATTTACGTTCATATTTTTATTAAGTTGTTTTATCAAAATTTGTTTGGCATTATTCCATGTAGATGAGTCATCAAGGTTTTTTTTTGTTTTTCTACCTATTTTATGAAAACAATAAATTTATGTGATCTGTTGAATAGGGAAGTGACAACTAAGGCACTAAGAGTAGCGATGATAGCCATTTAGATGGCTGAGTTATGGAAGCAGTTTTAGTAATGATGGCTGAGATAGGGAGGCCATTTGGATCAATGAAATCAGAATTATGAGGGGTTGGGTTCACAGTGAAAATCTGCATTTTACGAAAAAGGTTTCATTTGATATATATATGTATATTATATATATATATATATATATATTATGTATGACTATAACTATATTGTCATCTATGACTAAAGCTTTTGTTTTCTTGGAACTAGGTGTACAATTTTCCCCGAGATAGGTGTATGAGGGTGTCTCATGATAAAGGACACTTTTATCAGAAGCACCATTTCTTTTATTTTATTTATAGAAGTCAATACTTCTGCCACAATATATGAATCGTAAAGATCCACAAAGAATGAAGCAGTTTGAATCTTTTAGCAGTATGCCAGTAAGGTTGAGTTTGTTTTGACATGCATCGATAATTTATTTTTCTAATTGATTATGCATCATGTTTTTAACACATGTTTTTTATTCTGTTATCAGTTGTTTCGGGCATAGGATCTAATTCATACACCTGAGGATATAGAAGTTTGCAAGTATTTGCCAATACAATGCTTAGATATTGTAATGAAAGTAAAATATTAGAAAAGCTTTCTTTTTAACTTCTTACAAGTTTTAACTCCACCTAATTTCTTTTTGTCATATATTTAGAACGTAACTTCTCTGATTAAAAGTTGAAAGTATTTGTAACTCTGTATATTTTTTCCCTTTTATTGTGTTTAATTGTGTGACATTTTCAAATTAGTAGTGAACATATTAGATTATGCGCCCCCCCCCCCCCCCAACCTAACAAATAAAGCTGCTCTTTATCCATTTCGATTTTAGCATAGTTATTACTCCCTCCCTCAATTTCACAAAAAGTAGTCTCATTTATAAAATTATGGATACACAAATATATTTGTGTCATGTTTATCCCTAAATTTGTTAAATGTTTAGTTTAGTAGTGTCAACATGGGGATAATGTCTCCCACCCAACCCCAAAAACAGATGAATGAAACATTAGTGAGTGATCTCTCAATAAATTTACATAGTCACAAACATATCAATTTTAAATCTTCGAGTTGAGTTGTCAAACATAAAAACATTAGTGAGTGATCTCTCAATAAATTTACATAGTCACAAACATAACAATTTTAATTTTTTCGAACTGAGCTGTCAGTAATTGAATTTAGAGTTTAATCTTGAAATGAGTTGTCAAACATAATTTAGGTAAATAAGTTATAAATACATTTATGCAGAAAAACTAGATATAGGGTTATAATTCTAGTATTATAAAAACATATAAACACATAAGTTCACATATCAGAAATCCATTTTGGGTCCGACGACAAAAAATCATCACATCCCTCTTAACTTCCAAATTGCCATACATAAAAAATGGATCAATTAAGCAAACAGCTAGTATTAGTACTAATAATAATAATATTACTCAAGAGATAATCAATCAATTCAGCAATATATTTTTCATTAATCAAAAAATTAAAATCATGAATTCGTACCAATTAATTAAATCAATTAATCAAATAAAATTACCTTCTCATCCTCCTCGCCCCCCCCCCCCCCCGGAATTTGATGAGGTAGTCTCTCTTTCCTGTAGGGGACGAGAAGAGAGTTATGAGCTCACAGCTCAAATCCTCCTTGATGGTCCACGGCGGTGTCGGAGTATAATTTTTGACCCAATCCATCAACTGACAATGGTTCTCCGCCGCCACCTTCGACAACCCTCCTTGTGTTGCCGTTTCATGAACGCTCTACCCGCTTACAAATAAAATAGAAGAAACAATATTTTCCTGGCCAACTCCTCGCCCGGTGAATTTTGCTAGTCCTCGAGCAAAAGAAAAATTAACAAATAAATAAATAACCTAACTAAACCTAAGCCATTTTCGTAGGGAACACGATAGTATTTAGCGTATACTACAAGCCTTTAAACCTCATGGTTAACCCAAGTGGACGAGTTGTGTCTCGTGAGGGTTTGTAGTGAATATACTCACAAAATTCAAAATTTCAAAAGAAAATCTTTTTGGGTTTAACTAATTATGAAATTGAAAGAAAACTTCTAAATATCATGGGCATTACGCTTAAGCAAGATCAAATTCAAAATCACTATTTCATCTTATAAAAAATACTCTATCTTTATTTAAAACACCATCCTTCATAAAATTAATTTCGTGATGCATGCATATGTAAGTGATGTAACTCTTAGTAGAGACTTTAACCATGAAAATCAAGTAAACTCATTTTTTTCCTTTTCTATTTTTTTTCATTCTTGACTTGTGCAATATCTATTTTTCTTAGGCTTTTTAGAGTTACCCATGTAACAAGCGTTTGACCAATGACTCACAAACCAGTTAGCTTTAGGGCACTAGGTGTAAAGACACCCCTAAGGGCTTACTAACTCAAGTAACAAAGGCCACAAAAATAGACTAATCAAGCTGCTTATATCCATCATATCTTTCATGATTTTTTATTTTTTTCGATGGATGTTAAAGCAGTATTTATATATTTTTCAACTCTTTTTTTTCTTTTCTTACAACAAGTGCGTTTTACGCTCCATCTTGTTGCATTATTTTTTTTTCCTTTTTTTTTGTTAAGATCGTTTAACTCATAGTTTATATCCCACAACTAAGAATTAGTGCAAACGTAAAGTGCAAAAATGCATATGAATTCTAAAGTAAGATTTTGTATCTTACCAAAGATTCAAGAGTTTTAAATCTTTTAATCATACTCAACGTTTTTACTCCACGGACACTTATTAGAATTAATTCAACTAATAAAAAGTCAAACAATTTTTTAATTTGTTTCCTAAAAGATAAATAAATAAATAAAAATCTACCAAAAATGCAAAATTAACAAAAATGCAAAACTTTCCCCCAGACCTAAATCATGCATTGTCCTCAATGTTTCCTTACATACTACCCAAAAATGCACATTTATGAATTGACATATAAAGAAAATAAGTGACAATATCAAATAGTAAAGGAAAGATCACACCTGGTTGGTTTCGTATTGCACTCTAACAAAACAAAATTATGAACACGTTAGAATAACATTAGTACTCACAGAGAATAAAAATAAAATAATGAACCTAACTAACTAAAAAAAACTACATACTAAAAATAATTAACCTACACTAGACAATTAAAAAAAATATGGTGAAAAAGAAAACAAATGAACATATCTACAAATTTTATAAAACTTAAAAAACAAGTGATGATAAAATGGTGATGCAAAAGAAAAAATCAATGTGAATTTTTTAGTATTTTCAGGAGGTATAGGCAATTGAAAATGGTTAAAATTTTCATCACAGTTATGTTTAGCATCAACCTCAAGAAATGTTTTACGTTCATTGTCAAAACATGAAAGAATTGGTTCAAATGCATGTTCACAAGTAGTTGACTCATGTATAGTGGACCCCAACAACTCATTAACCTTATCCAAGTATTTAGACGCATCCCAATTTCGGTCAAGATGATTTAAGAAAAAGCCTATTGGATCATCTACAACCATAAATTTATTTTCATTCATCACTTGAGTCATAGACAACTCTTGGATCATGGGTTGGAGTGTCAGTTCTAAAAGAGGTATAAATTCAAAACGTGGGAGAGATTTAATTTTATCTTTCCATTTAGCAGTATTCATTAATGGAGCAGATTCTAACAAAGAGTTCACCTCACTGATTACAATATCATCATCAAAATTCATACCAAAATGAGCTAAACATCTTTCTAACGGATCATCATAAAATAACTGCCTGAAGGAATTATGGACAACACTCTCAATAACATTAACATCACATAGGTCATCATGATCGAGAGGTTGTTGACAAACGCTAAACACATTAAGTTCTACCGTCATATTTCCAAAAGAGAGTTTCATAACCCCATTGCGACAATTGATTATCGCGTTGGAGGTGGTCAAGAAAGGTCGTCCTCAAATCACAGGTATCTGAGCAATAATATTCTCCACAAGTTGAGTATCTATGAAAATAAAGTCGACGGGAAAGTAAAATTTATCAACCTTGATCAAGACATCCTCTATGATACCCCTAGGAACCTTGATAGACCTATCCGCTAACTGAAGTTTCACATGGGTGGGTTTAAGTTCTCTTAATCCTAATTGCGCATACACGGAATATGGCAATAGATTGACACTCGCACCTAAATCAAGTAAGACCCTATCGATCACATGGTCACCTATAACACAAGAAATGGTAGGACATCCGGGATCCTTATACTTGACAGGAGTTTTCATTTGGATTATGGAACTAACTTGTTCGGTCAAGCATGCTGTTTTAGGTACATTTGTTTTTATTTTCTGTGTACATAGATCTTTTAAGAATTTAGCATAAGAGGGTACTTGCTGAATGGCATCAAGGAATGGGATGTTTATGCGAACTTGCTTAAACACTTCTAAAATATTGCTATATGGGGTGCATTTCTTTACTAGGTCAAGTCTATGTGGAAAAGGAGCCTTAGGGACACAAGACGTAATAGGTGTTTCGGGCTCTTTTGATTCTTTAGGAGTAGGTTTCTCATCTATTTCCTTATCACTAGACCCATTCACACGATTATCTATTTTTTTACCATACCTAAGGGTAGTGATGGACTTCGCTTCCTCAAGACTCCTATCAGGAATATTGGTGACTTCATACTGACCTTTGGGGTTAGGAACGGGTTGACTAGGCAACTTCCCTTTCCCTCTCTCACCTAAGGCGGTGGCTAATTGCCACATTTGGGATTCAAGCTTCAAGATAGATTGCTGAGTACCAAGAAAAAATTACTGAGTGGTTTGCATAAATTATTGCAAAATGTCTTCTAAAGAAGGTTTTCTTTGAGGGGAAACAAACTGCGATTGTGATTAGAAACCTGGAGGATGTGATGAATTTGGGGCTGCATATTGTTGCCTTCCATAATTCACTAGAGACTGGTTTTGTCCCCAAGAAAAATTTGGGTGATTCTTCCAATTAGGGTTATATATGGTAGAAAATGGACTATCAGATGATCTCCCATAAGAATTTAGGGCATTTGTTTGGTCAACATAACTCTCTGGAGAGGTATATGGTGAATTGACAAATGATGTACACCCCTCATTCTTAACACTCATAGCGGAATTCATAGTTTGACTCAAGGCTAGGGCTTCTACTTTCTTAGTAAGGTTTCCTAAGGCATTTTTTACATTAAAATTGTCTCTTACCTCATATAATCCCCTTTTTCTATGCTTCTCTATCTCATTAGAAAAATCCCATTGCTGAGAATTTTCGGACAAGGTTTCAAGGAATCGTCAGGCATCAGTGCTACTTAAATTTAGGAATTTCCCTTTATTCATAGACTCAATCATGTGACGATTTGACATGGTCAAAGCGTTATAAAAATATTGTACAAGTCTCCATAATTCGAAACCATGATGTGGACACCTTAAAAGTAAGTCCTTAAATCTCTCCCAACACAAATAAAATTGCTCACTCTTGGTTTGACGAAAATCTGCAATTTCTCTTCTAAGGGCATTTGTTTTAGACATTGGGAAGAATTTTGACAAGAATTTACTAGTTAATTTGTCCCAACTATTGATTGAATTAGAAGGAAGTGAGTTCAACCATGCTTTAGCCCTATCTTTTAGAGAAAATGGAAATAGACGAAGCCTCATAGATTCATCTGAAATTTTTTGAAATCGGAAGGTTGTGCATATGTCTAAAAATTCCTTGACATGATTGTAGGGGTCCTCTCTATCTAACCCATAGAATGATGAAATGAGTTGTATTACATTAGGTTTAAGCTCAAAGTGTGTCGCTCGAGTTTGTAGTAATACAATGCAAGAAGGGTGATTAGGTGTGATGGGTAAAAAGTATTCCCTAAGTGATCTCTCCTCACGTGCTAAAGGCTCCACTACTACATTGTTATCATTATCATCAACCATTTTAAATTTTAATTTTAATTATGTGAGCAAATAAGCACACAAAGATAAATAAATTAAAATAAATAAAACAAAATAAAACTAATTCTAAGATCAACCTAAATAAAATCTAGACAACTCCTAACTGTTCCAAGTTTCTCTTTAAGGTCCATCAAATTCGAAATTAATCAACCACTAGCCAGGTAAGTGTAAGAACGGAGGAGTCTCTCCGTAAATACGGTGACTAATTAAATAACCACGCGTTCTTTAGGCGTTTACCTTTTGAACCACTTGCCTAGACACCAGTAGTTTGATTAATTTAAAATTCAGACTTCTCTTAGATTCACTTGTCCTAATTAAGCTTGATAGTCCTAGGGCCAACGTCTACTTGATTTTATTTGGTCAGTTATGCAAAGTGTGTTTGTTTGTGGGCCAAAGAAGGGTGATGAAATCCCCACCTTATCTTGTTATGGATTTTTGCCCTTAATGTTAGATTAAAATTAAAAATGCACAATTAAAAAAAACAGTAAACACATAAAATATCCTAAAACTATGTGAATTACGAAAGAAGGAGAAATTTGACGTATCTCAATCCTCCAGTAATCACCACAATTTATATTTAACAAAAAATAAAATAAAACCTAAGCAAGATGTGCACTATGTAAGTGAATGCATGAATGCGACAATTAATTTTTAAATAATAAACTAAACTACAACTAGTAGAAGAATTAAATAAAATTTAAATTAATTAATATTTCTAATAATCCCCGACAACGGTGCAAAAAACTTATTGTGCTTAAATTTTGTAAAAATACTCGCAAGCGCACAAATCTATTGTAAAATAATTTAATGCAAAATATGAGGTCGATCCCACGAGAATTATTGAATTATTAATTAAATTTAAATTATATTCAATTCTAATCTAGTTAACGAAAAATGATTTTTGGAGTAATTAAAATTAAAAACTAAATATAATAAAAATCAAGACTAATAAAATAACTAAACTTTTAATCAATGGAAGAAAATTCTGAGGTTCGGAATCCACAATATTAATTATGTATATCTTACTATTTATTATCAATTCAGAGTAGCAATTTGAAAATCAATTTAATACTTTCTCAAGATTATTCATTTAAGTTCATAAGAATATTTCTTGTATAAATTCTTATTTTCAAGGCTTAAATATATAAGACCAAATCATTAAATGTATCCACCATTTTGAAAAATAAATAATTTTAGTTCTTAATTGAGATTTTAAAACGCAACCCAGATTAAATTAAACTAATTGAAACAATTCAAAATATATGATATTATGAATGAAACAATTTAATTTAAATCAACCAAATAAATAAAAATTATTAACATTAAAACCAATTTGAGAATTAATAATAAATTTTAAAACATTACATAATTAATAATGTTTCATCCTACACCTCAGAAATAATTTAGCAATACATAATAACAGTGAGAGCAAAGTAATAAACCATCATAATGAGACTTGCTGCTGTTACGTGATGATATGCCAAGCTGCTGCCTCTTTTTGTTTCTATTGTTAGCTGCCTTGGTTTCCGTGCTTTGCTTGGTTGTATTTTGTTGCTTCAGCCACTTGAATGATGCCAAGTTGCTATCCTTTTTGATGATGCACGCTGCTATGCTCTTTTTCTTCCGTGGTGGCTACCATATTGGAGCTACTACTTTTCTTTTCGATTTTTGTGCCAAGCTCCAATATGCTTTATACTTCCTGATGTGTAATATATATCTAATGCGTTGCTGCTTTGTTCCCTTTTATAATCAGCTGATGTGGTGACGTGTTTGTTAAAAAATCTGATTTTCAATTATCTTTTTAGAGTCCATCAACTTTTATCTTCCTTTTTCTTCTTATCCTTTTATATTTCTCAGCCAAATGTAGTGTGTCTTCTTCTATTTCCTAACATGGATAGGGTTGAACTTGGATCCAACATTGGGCCTTTAAATTCTCAAAATCTGTGCACAAAAATAAGTCCAATTAGAATAAAATTAATATAAAACTAAACTTAAAATTAATATAAAACTAAACTAACAAATCTATTTAAATGGGAAATAAATGTATAAAATAAATGCTCATAAGTGACATAACGTTACCACCAGGGTTCATGAAACGGCAACACCTACATTTCTTCGTCTGCCATCATCGCCGGCCTGAAACACCTCTCTCTCTCTCGTGAATGTGAATTGAATTCGTGAATTGAACATAAGAAGGGAATCGTTATTTCAAAAGGCAAAGTTTGTTATTTTCACAAGTTCCAAAAGTCACGTGGATCCCATTTATGTGAAGTGAGCCATTTGAAAATATAAATTTCTTAAAAATATCAATTATCTATAAAAGTTGAATTGAATACAATTTTGTAGGGCTTTTCTATTGGGGATCCTATTTATATTAAGGGGCATTTCTATCTCTACAAGCAAGACCAATCAATCATACGAGGCCCAACAATATTCAAATTGGGCCTAGAAACATCAAACTTGGTCCTTAATGGATTAAAAGTACAAATATGGAATTACACAAAGTAGAGGCCTTATTTGACCGTGGGTTCTGGTCACAACAAAGACAGTATAAATGTTTGTTAATTTAACTCACACATCTTAATACTCACATTCACACATTTATCTTGACTCTATCAAGAATTAATCCTCTAATCTCATAAATGTTATGAGTTAAGTAATACCACTTGGATTAATAGTTTTCAATAAGTTAGTATAAATGTTCATAATGCTAATAATAATAATTTTATATATTTATTTTAGTTTTTCTCTTAACCTCTCTTTTCAAGAAGCTTAATATACTATATAATATTATAAGCTTCATAATACATAAAGTTGGATTACATTTATTCTCACTTATTCCCATTAGTGCACACAATATTCTTGAATAATGCAATATTCGCTTTGAGAATGAAAAAAAAATTTCACGATTAGCATCCTATAAATTATACATAAAAACTATGTTAGTAGTGTTCAATAATATAATTATCCCTTTAAAGTTAACATCATATATTTTGAAATGGTATGAATATCAATAATATATTTTCTCTTATAACTTTGTTAGTAAAGTCACATTATTCCACCAAACCGCCCCTTTAAGGTTAGAGTAATTTTCTTTTTATTAATTAATTAAGTAGGTTAATTATTTTGCAATGATGATTGGAAAAAGTATTACTACACTTACAAAAAATAACTAATAAAATAATGTATTAGAATATAATTAGTAGATAATCTATCATAATTTTTCGTTCTAATACGTCAAATAGTCCTTCCACCTTACATAAATAAATAAACAAACAAAATAACTATATAAAAATAAAAAAATAAAACAAACATACAATTACCGAGAATATTGATCTTCAAAAGCCAAACCCCAAAAATTAGTAAACATACACAAATAAATTATATAAGGCAACCAAATCCCAAAACTCAACAAATATATACATATATAAGTTATACTATATCGCAATCTAAACCCAAAACTCAGCATCTACCCCTATGCTGCCTTCCATCATCTTCGTTCATTAACCAATCCAATAACAAGAAATTCCGAAATCAATCACAACTTTCTTGTCAAATTAAACACGAAATTGAAATTAAAAGGAAGATTACAATAGATTAGCGAAGAATTTGCCTTCAACACAGTAGAGAGCGAATAACAATTCAATTTTACTGATGATGGCACCTCTAGTATATAGTCATTCTTCTTCCTTCTTTTCTTTTATTTTTCAGCCGTCTTCCTCTTCTCTTGATTGGCGGCCGCACAACTACTACTTCCTTCTTCATCTTTTTTTATCTTTCTGTGATTTAATTTGGAGCACTGTAGCTATGGCAGCATGATTTAGCAAGACAATAACATGTGCACCAGTTTAAAGGTGGGTAGGATGCAACGCGTGTTTGGGTGGGGAAGAAAATGACGTTAGTTTGGATTTGACTGAATGAGCATTTGTAATATGACATAATTTTGTTTATTACACGAATAACTTTAATAAATGATTTTTTTTTATTTATAAATATTAGTTCTAGTTTAATATTGTTCAAATGCACATTTGTTTTATTTTGATCTCTTAATTTAATTAAACTTCTAATTTCTTTGATTGTTTATTTTTATTTTGTATATAATCAATAATCATACTATTTACTCTATTTTTTATTTAATAAAGAATAATAACTATGCATTTAGTTTTTTTTTTTAATTCTTTTATTTGGTAAAAATGAAACATATTTATTTTGGGTTAAAATATATTTTTAGTGTGAGATGCCAACTTTGTCCCTCAATTCGAAGGGAAACATATTTTATCTGTAAAATTACGGGTTACCCTTTAAAAATAACACATGTATTTTGGTCAAAATTGGTTAGAGAGACACTTTTATAAAAAATTGAAACATTAATTATAATATTATAAAAATTAAAATATTAACATTTATATTTAAAAACTAAAAAACATAGTGTAAAGTACAAAAAACAGCCACGCCCGCTCCAATCTCCTAATTCGGGTTCACATGGATTTATAAATTATAAACTTATACGGAGTTGAGGGTTTTAGGGGTTTAGGGTTTTAGACTTTCTACCGTGCAGCTCTTACCTCCGGTTTCATGCAAGGTTAGCTTCCTCCCTCCTCTCTCTCTATATATAGACATAAGAGTGTGTGTATGCACACAAATATTGGGTTTCTTAATACACTCATTCTGTAGTCTTAATCATGGAAAAAGGCAAAGATGGTGAGTTTGAGCGAGAAGAAATCCCCAAATTTGTAAACAAAGTATCTAATGAAGCTAAACTAAAGGAATTATTGCGTAATATTACTTCAATCGAGCTTAAATTATGTTCGGATGCTTCGAAGGAGTTTATTAAGTTACTTAGAGGTGATGCTGGAGGCGAATTGCTTCGTGAATATATTCAAACTTCCTCCAAATGTGCTGAGCTTCTACAAGCTTGGAAACTTAGACAGGGTAAATCTGGGTTGTCTTCAATTTTTTCGTTAATTTCTGCTATATTGAGTCATCGGGATGGAATGTACAACGCAAATGATATGGGAGGGATTGTTATTAGTAGGGCTTTGGATAAGTTTGCGCGGTCAATTGTTGAGGAGAAGTTGGATGATGTTTATAAAGAGTTGAACAGTAAAGAAGCGAAACGGCAAAATGCTGCACTTTTGTTATTGGGTTCTATTGTGAGGCGTGGGTCTGGTTTGGCTTCTGATGTTGCCAAGATTTTTGATTTTAAACTTCCGATATTTCCTAAGCTTGCAGAGTATAGAAAAAGGCAAATTGAAGCGAAAAGGAAGCACTTTACGAGGAAATCTTTTATTGGGTTTGCTATGTCATTTCTGGAAGTTGGGAAGCCGGGGTTATTGAGGTGGGTGTTGCAGAAAAGGGAGATGTATTCTGGTGTTCTTCGCGGTCTTGGGAGTGATGATGAGGAGACTGTTGTTTATGTTCTTTCCACTTTACAAGATAAGGTTCTTACCCAAGAGTCATTGGTGCCCCCAGGTCTTCGGAGTGTTCTGTTTGGGAGTGTTACTTTGGATCAGTTAATCACCATTTCTGGGAGGGAAAATGGTGGGCTTGCTACAGAGTGGGCACAGAAAGTCTTATCTATTGTCTGCACTGACCCTTCTAATGGGCTGATGCCAGATATGAAGCGACATCCTAATCCTTTAAAGGGGAATTTGACCCGTCTATTGGGTGTCATGAAGAAGCTAAAAGCAACAGAAATAGACTATCAGAGGGACTTGCTTTTAGCCATTGTAAATGGAAAACCGTCATTTGGTTCAGCTTACCTGGACGAGTTCCCTTACAATCTTGAAGATCATGCATCACCAACCTGGTTAGATATTTCTTAGTAATGTGTCCAGTCTTTTTGTCTATATATATGAGTATATTATTCTTCATCTATGGTTACTGAAGTACTTGCAGGTTTGCTGCCGTCTCTTTGGCTGCAAATGTGGTTTCCTCAGTCGGTGCAGGTGGTCCTTTTGGATTCCTTGATTCTCAGCCGCAAGAGCCACCCTCCTTCAGCTCTTATGTGCAGAGTATCATAAAATGCATAGGCCCTCGTCCATTCACCCGATTGGTAATCAATAAAGGGTTACTTCACTCAGATTCACTTATTAAACATGGAACGTTGCGTCTTGTTTTGGAGGCACTTAAGTTGTTGGATTCTTTCATAAGGGCTTTAAACCGTAGTTCACATACCAGCAGTCAAATGATGCCTAGGTTGGTGTCTCTCAAGAAAGATATTGAGGATGAAGTCCGGATTTTGCTCCCTGATCCTCAAGTTTTATTCTCATTGCTTACTTCTTTGAATAACCACTACAAGCGTCCAGAGCTATGTTTGAAGAGAGCAGCGGATTCTGAATTTGTGCTTGAACATTACATGAATGGTTTCAAGAAGCAGAAAACGTGTAATGCAAATGAGGAAACAGATATTATTGTTACCGGAATTGGTTCTCCTGATATGTCTTTACCTGGGGACACAGAAGAAGTTCAGGGTGAAAACAGTTTGATCGAGTTAGATAATGGAGATGATCGTGAGAAGGTTATTGCAAAAATTTGGGATTTGCACTACCCCACTATGGAACTGAAGGATGAAGAGACATTCTTCTACTCTAAAGTGCTTGACGCACTCAAATTTTATCACGTAAGTTCCAATTTTCTGAATATTTTTGCATGACATATAATATATTACATAATTTAGAAAAAAAAATGCTTGGAAAATCTCTGTGGGTGCTTTTATTTACCTTAAGATGATGTAATTCCAATACAATATATATTCTGTCAGGAGTGCAAGCCAATGGGGTGAAATTATAGTTAGTTACAGCAGTTTAGTATATTCTAGAATTGGGAGAATAAAATATTTTGTGCAAGTACATGGGAGTTAGTTATCAGTAGGAGTGTAGGATAGCAAAGGTAGTTTTCAGCATTTTAGCATATCAAATATTTATGTACTGAAAGTGTGACTTGAGCATGAGGAATGAAATGAATTGAGTATTATCTCTCAATCTCTCTCTTTCTCTTCTTCCTCACGAATTCTCTTTCTTCTTTTCCTTATTCCTCCATTTCTTCTCTGAAAATTTGCTGTTCTTCTTCCCAATTCTATTTTCTGTTCCATTCTCCTTCTCTCTATCTAATTCTGCTACTACTTCTTCTCTTCTGTTTCTAACTAATTAACAGGAACAACACTAAGAGGTTCATGACAAATCTAGTATCAGAGCTGTTCTTTATTGGGAATGCTCATCTTCTTCATCAATTTCGTCACTGTTCATCAGCCCGTCGGACTACCCAGAAATCATTAATTCAGCCCCAAAACCAGTTGAAATCTATCACAAACTATCACCTAAAGAAAGCCCAGCCTAGCCCAGAAGCAAACACTCAAAGCAGCATCAGCCAAACTCCATTTTCGGTGCTCTGTTTCTGCGAACACCTGTAACACATCAAAATTTCAGGATTAAACTTAATCCACTCGATTCCATCATACGCAGCTGACCCATACTATAAGCACCAATTATAACATCACCCATACAAATTTGAATTCTAACTTAGCTTATTCTTCATTTTCGGCAAAAATTTCCAAAACCTGATAATTACAAGAGATTAATCTGTTATGTTTTAGTTTAATAATAGTAATTAGCTTATTTAGCATATTTAGAAGCAATTCAAATACTCAAAAACCAAAAATCTTCAAAAACAATTTCTACAAAATTTTCAATTCTAGCAATACACAGATTCTGCTATATATTATTAGTATTTACACATATTACTGCAGTGGTGGTTTTTTTATATACTAAGTATTGATCCCTTGGTGCTATAGCTTAATTCCAGTGCTTATTTACTTTATATAGATTCAGCTGAGCTTTAGCCAATTGAATTAAGGTTCAATTCACCTGGAGCACTCAGATTGTCTCCTGAGGAAGTCCATATCTACCTAGAAAGCTATTCAAGCTCACTTACTCACTATCTGGTAGTGTTGACACTGCTTGATATCATTTCCCAACTCTGATTCACAATTGTTCTGTGATTCCCTTTCATTTCTGTTTGTACAACAATGGCTGGACCATCTCAATTGCTGCAACAAGACTTCCTAAACTATAGGTAGTACACAAATGAAAGGTTGTAGATTATAGATGAGAAGATAGACCAATTTATGGAGGGAATGAATGAGCTATTAAGGCAGAAAAGTTCAGGAGATGGTGACAGGTTTGAAAATTTATTTGGGATTAATGGGAAGGGCAAGAGGCCAATGCAAATGGGGCATAGAGGTGACAGAGGTTTTTTCAGAAATCCCACACATGCTGAACATGAAAGACACAGAAGGCCAGAGGAAGATGATTCCTATTTTGGAAGGAGGAACCATACTGGAGAGGGTGATGAGGAAGAAGGGGAATTGAAACATCTGAAGCTAGTATTCCCTTTATTCACTGATGGTGATGATGCCAAAAGTTGGATCCAAGATTGTGAATAATATTTCAATATATATGGCATTCATTCAAACAAAAGGATGGCCATAGTAGGAATGCACATTTTCATGGTCCCCCAAAATATTGGTATAAGTCCTATGTCAGTGGCAAGGAGGACCTCAACTGGAGGGAGTTTGCAAGGGACTTCATCATTGGGTTTACACAGGCTAGTGGAGAAAATGTCTATGAGCAATTCAAACTATTGATGCAAACTGGAACAGTGAATACATACTATGATGAGTATGAGGCACAAGGGGAGGCTGCTTGAGAAGCTTCCATTATTGAATGAGGAGTTCTTTGTAGGCAACTTTGTGGGTGGACTGAAGGAAGAGGCCAAGAAAATGGTAAAGCTTCTTGACCCTGACACTTACACTTTTACCCAAGTCTTTAAACAAGCTAAATTTTATGAATATCCAACCCCTAAAACTGTTGGCCTTTCCAATTACTCCAAACCACAACATAGCTCCATTAGCAGTCAACTTAATTCAAAGAAAGACTTCCCTACTCCAACACCAACTAAGATCCTTATGATCACTTATCCTAGAACCAACGTCAACAAACCTAAACCTATCACTGTTGCCCAAAGAGATGAGAGAAGAGCTAAAGGATTATGCTTTTATTGTGATGAAAATTACACCTTGGGACATCAGTGCAATGCACCTTAGAACTTCATGATAACCTGTGAAGATTCTATGGATTGCAAGGATTCTCAATAGATTGGGGAGTATTTTGGGCCTCCATAGTTTGATGAGGAGCCATCCCGTGAAGTTGAAGAAAATTTGCTGACTAAAGAGGATGCTGAGGTCTCTCTTAATGCATTGGAAGGCCAAGCTAGTCCACGAACTATGAAGATGATTGTGTATATTGGAAGGAAACCTCTTACAGTACTCATTGATGGGGGAAGCACCCATAATTTTTTGGATCCTAAGGCAGCCCAAAGACTCAAATGTGCCATAGAACCCATCTCCTATGTTAGTTTCTGTAGCAGATGGCAGCAAGATTCAAAGCAGTCAGCAATGTTCAGAATTTAAATGGAAAATGGGGGAATTCTTCTTCAAGGATTCTGTAAAAATATTACCCTTTGGGGGGGGGGGGGGGTGTGACTTAGTGTTGGGAGTTCAATTGTTGAAGCAGCTGGGGCCAACTACATTTGAATATGATAAACTCACCTTGCAATTTGATTATGGGAGGAAAAAGGTGCAACTGTAGGGGCAGACCGGTAATTCTTATCCAGAGCTGAAAGCCATTACCTTGGAGGGACTGGTGCAGCACATTAATACAAAACAAAATGGATTCCTAGTAATGGTACAATCCATTCCTACCAGCAATGCTACAATAAATTTGCAACAAACCAGCAGTTCCAGCTGCCATTCCTTGACTGCACCATTTCAGATTCCAGGATGCAATCCTTACTTGAGTAGTATTCAGACATATTTCAAGAGCCAAAAGGTATTCCCCCAAAGAGGTCCCTAGACCATAGTATCCTACTTAAAACAAACTCTTCACCCTTTTCTATTAGACCTTATAAATGTTCGTATGAGCAGGAAAATGAGGTGGGGAGAAACTGGTACTGGATATGCTGCAAACAGGGATCATAAGACCCAGCCAAAGCCCTTATGCTTCTCCATTGCTCCTAGTTAAGAAACAAAATGGAGGTTGGAGGTTCTGTGTAGACTACAGACACCTTAATTCCCTGACTATCAAAAATAAATACCCTATTCCCCTGATAGATCAGTTGCAATGAGCTAAATTAGACCTGAGAGTTGGCTATCACCAAGTAAGAATGAAGGAAGAAGACAGAAAAAACAGCATTCAGGACACATCAAGGATTGTTTGAATTCACAGTCATGCCATTTGGATTGACTAATGCACCTGCCACCTTTCAAAACTTGACGAACCAGGTGTTTCAACCACTTAACAGGAAAGTGTTTTGGTATTTTTTGATGACATACTAAACTATTCCAAGAGCCTAAATGCATTACAAGCACCTGAAGGAAGTGTTTTAGGTTCTCAGGGACAATCAATTATATGCTAAGGAGAGTAAATGCACTTTTGCACAGCCTCAAGTGAGTTATTTGGGGCATGTGATTTCTGAAACGGGTGGCCATGGATCCCACCAAGATTCAAGATGTTCTGGACTGAAATAAACCAAAAACCATTAAACAGTTGAGGGGATTCCTAGGGCTTATAGGGTATTACAGGAAGTTTATCAGATGATATGGATTGGTGGCTAAGCCCTTGACAACGTTGTTGCAGAAAGGGAAGTTTGGATGGAACCAGGAAGCCCAGCTAGCTTTCACAACTCTGAAACAAGCCCTCACTTCTGCTCTAGTCCTAGCCTTACCAAACTTCACCAAAGTTTTTGAAATTGAGACTGATGCTTCAAGGACAAGAATATGAGCTATCCTAATACAAGAAGGCAGACCCCTAGCCTATTTCAGCAAGGCTTTGGGACCCAAGGCCCAGAACTATTCCACTTATGAAAAAGAGTTGATGGCAGTGGCTGAAGCTATAAGAAGGTGGTCTTCTTATTTGGAACAGAGGCAGTTCATCATTTAAACAGACCATCAATCCTTAAAATACTTTCTCGAACGGAAGGTGGTAACCTGCTTACAACAAAGATGGATGAGCAAACTCTTGGGATATGACTACATTATCACATATAAAAAGGGAAAGGAAAACACAGCTGTAGATAGTCTATCAAGAAAGTTTGAGGAAATGGAAAGCTCTACACCTTTTCATGAGGACATGAAGGCTCTTAAGGGGGAGGGAATGTCAGGAGTGCAAGCCAATGGAGTGAAATTATAGTTAGTTACAACAGTTTAGTATATTGTAGAATAGGGAGAATAAAATATTTTGTGTAAGCACATGGTAGTTAGTTATCAGTAGGAGTGTAGGATAGCAAAAGTAGTTTTCAGCATTTAAGCATATCAAATATATATGTACTGAAAGTGTGACTTGAGCATGGGGAATGAAATGAATTGAGTATTATCTCTCTCTCTCTTCCTCACGAATTCTCTTTCTTCTCCTTATTCCTCCATTTCTTCTCTGAAAATTTGCTGTTCTTCTTCCCAATTCTATTTTCTGTTCTATTCTGCTTCTCTCTATCTAATTTTGCTACTACTTCTTCTTCTCTTCTGTTTCTAACTAATTTGCAGGAACAGCACTAGGAGGTTCCTGACATATTCCCTCCATCTCATAATAGATGATGTCGTAAGTACATTTTTTCACACAATTTAATAAAATCAAAAGTAGAGGTGAAAGTATAAATAAGTTCCTATTTACTAGACCTGACAAATGGGTGGGTTTGGGTACCCATGGGTTGGGTAAATTTACCCATATGATGGAGGAAGATATGATGTTATTGTATTTAATTTGTAATATTCAGATTTTTAGTTGTTACTTGTTATTATTTTATAGACTTAAATTAAGGTTGTTTTTAGGCATTAATAAAGGACTTTAAGCTGGTATATCAATTAGGAATATTTTAGGCATGATTTTAGGGATTTAAATTATGCATTTAATTTTTAGCTGACTTTCCATTTTCAAATGTGATCCTCCCTTATTACAAAGGCTTGTAAGAGAACTTTTGATAAATAAAAATATCTTTGGGGTTTTTTCTTATCTGGCGGATTCCAAAATTCTATTTTTCTTGTATTTTTTTTTTTGCTAAATATTTTCTTGTGAATTCAAGGGTCTCTATAAGATTCTAGGGTTATTTCACCTAGTAGCTTCTAGGTTACATCATTGCTAGAGCGATATCTAGTCCTCATTGCTTCTATCTTGCGTCAGTTGTCATCAAAGTTTGGTTTTACCTGGCTAGATTCCTTCCTACAAAGGTGGCGTACGAACTTCTGTTTGACATTGATCAGGAGAAGGATTTTGTCAATTGTCACTCCAATGGAGTCACGGAATCAAGATGTCGTGTGAACAATGTGAATCACACCAATGAAGGTTCTTACAATCAGCATATTCGTGGACACGTTCCCATCAAAAGGGATTTCAAATCTTATGAATGACTTTCACAGTTTTATGGTACATGCAATTCTAGGTATTTTCGTGATTTTGAAGGACTTTTTTATTAGATGTTAGATTTGGATGATTGTCTTGAATATACAAGGGTTCCAGAAAATAAGAAAGTTGGTTGGGCATTAGGCAGACTTAAAGTTGTTGCAAGAGAATTTTGGTTAATGTTACAATGGTCTTGAGAAGAAAAATGTTAAATTCGAATTCGTCATTGGCCTAGGATGATGAATTTGATTATGACAAACTATTTGCCATTCAATTATAAAGAAATACCAGAAGAAAGGTATAGAGAAACTTGTGACATTTCTTACAATCATTCCTTAGAAGAGAGTAAGAGTGATTTGCATGCAATAGAAGAATTAGAGTTGAAAAAGTATGTTCATGATGAAATCCAGAAAATTGTGATCCCATGGAGCAGCATGTCCTCAAAGAAGAAAGAAGATATTTACTATGATGACACTGAAAATATTGTTGAAGAAAGTATTTGTGAAGATATCAAAATTGTTTTTGAAGAGACTAGTGCTATAAAATGTTTGTGTAGTTAAAGTAAAATAGTATCTTTAAAGTCAAATGATAACGATTATATACAAGATATTAGCCCACAATTAATTTTACTGGGGTTGAAGTGTTTCTTTGTGTATATTCTGATCAGTATCTACTAAATCAAGTCAATCGATTGAAGATGGATGCAAAAATCTTTCTGGTGAAAAAAAATACATGGACGATTTATTCTTTCTTAACATACAATTGATCAACTATTATAGAATTCCATAGAGATCCCTTAAGTTACATATAAACTAAAAAGAAATTGCATATAGACCCCAGAAGTGATATGCAAAGTATAAACAATGAAAGAATATCTTAGCCTATCAAATATGGCATAATACACAAACACCTCCAATTATTTATAAAGAAATAAGAAATAAGATACAGATCCCTCAAATCAAAATAATACTACTTGATACTTTTCATAATGACTTTATTGCATCTTTTATTTTCTATTTGTCGCTTGATGAAGTTTTTTTTAATATCAAATGCTTTAATATTTGGTTGAGAAATGGTATTTAATAGTGTTGATCTTTTACTTACTAATATATTTGTGAACAATTTTTTATTTTTATTTATATATATAGTTCGTGTAAAAAATGCACATTATAAATAATTTATTGGACGACTACTCGGGTGACATGACTAGTTGCTTAAGCAGTTTGCCACCGACTTGACTCAACTTAATGCCTTGACAACTATGACCCATGGACCCTGCATAAGTAAACTAAAGATTCTCTCTTTTTCCTAAAAATAGCGAACTCTAGTCGAATACTTTTGACTTATGAGAATATAATAAGCTTTACACAACATTTTGCATTTGAATTGTGTAGTTTAGACAACTAAAGATTTTCTCTTTTTCCTAAAATTAGTGGACTCTACTTGAGTACTTTTGACTTTTGAGAATAAAATAGGCTTTATATAACATTTTGCACTTGTTTTGCATTTGAATTGTGTACTTTAGACATTTTTATAGGCCATTTTTTTGTTACTTTAGTCATCTTTTATGAGGCGGAGGGAGTATGTATGGTGCTTGGAGTGTGTGACATCTATGTGTTATGTAGGGCTTATTGTAGAATGTTTAGGAAAATTTGATGCATAAGTATTGCAGGAATAGGGTGGTAAAATGCTTTCAGAAGAAAAAACTTGTTCAGTCATATAATTCCTGATTGTCGATAATAATGTAAATCTGATGCATTTAATTCCACTTCAACTAATAGAAGTTTGTCATTTAAGTCACGTATGACGTCAATTATTTATAACTTGTAACTAGACACATTTCTTGTGGATTGTTTATCAGTTCAGATATAGTTTTGATGTTTCATTTTCCTTTATATGTTTAGGCATAAGGGTCGGACTGGGGAATATTGACTGGCTTTAGGAAAATCTGATACGTCTGAAGATGTAATGTTTTACAGCTGATAACTTAATATCTTACGGTGTGAGTGCGGGTCATTGCCATTTTCTGATGCTATATTTACAAAATCTGAACAAAGTTTTTCCATCATTTTATGATATTCAGTTCTTTACCATTTCGGTGAGTAGCCTTGTTTCCTTAACTCTGTGCATTATTAACCATGTTCCATAATCTCTAGCACCGCATAGATCCAGTTCTTTGTATGAGACAGTTTTTGATGGGTAATCCCCCCTTATTTCTATGTGAGATCTTCCTTGGGTTTGCTACTGGGCTACAAGGCCCACAGTTCGTACTGTACCAAACACTTGACTGGACTTGAGATTGAAATATCATACAAAATCTTAAATGTTTTAGACTTTTAGTTACTTGTAGTTTCATGCTTTCTCTGGCCAAGTAGAAGTTAGTAGGTGGTTCTTTCCTGTTTCTGTTTGTATTATTCTAGTTGGCTCGAACTAGTAAAGATGTCTATGCAAGCATCAATTCTTAGGTTTGTTTTTACAGTTCAGCGCAGTTATTTATTTTGCATATCATTGTCTTCACTTGTGTTGCAGTATATGTTATTTTCTATTTGCATTTGGCAGTATGTGCTCAGGACTTTTAAGAAATTCGTGCAGCAAAAACAGCTTGACCAAATTTATATGTTTCTATGATGTTACATGCTATTCCATATTATCTTCCATGATATTATTATTTGTTTTTGCGCTTGCTATTAGTTATCCCCCAGTTTAAACCATGGACTTACCTTTTATCCTCCATAACATATGATTATTTGCTCATGGTGTATACTGCAATTTTTTTGTTGCAGCGGGCTACGCCTATTGTGCTGGAGGGATCATTTGATTTTTTTAAAGTTTTTCCTAGCAATGCTTTAGCACTACCTACTATTCTGCAGCAATCTTTATTGTCACTGCTGATAGAATTTGTGGGCTTGTCTTCTACACGTGAGGTTCCCTTCAGAATCCAGCTACTAATGTACAAGCATCTGCATCCGCTTATAAACTTGCTTCTGTATTCGCCTGTCAAGGACATCAGAGATCAAGCATATGTTCTGGCAGAGGCAGCCATGTCTAGTACCGGTGCATTTGATAATAATCTTGGGGAAATTAGTACATGGTTCCTGTTTCTACCTGGTTATTGCAGCAACAATCTTTTTGTTGAGGACCAGTGGATTGATATGCTCCAGAACTTGTCTTCAGCAGTTGTTTCTTTTTTATGCGACGCCGTTTCCACGACTGGAAATAATTTAATCAAATATTGGGATCTTTTGAGGTGCCATATCTACCGTTTGAAGGGCGTGAAAGGTAATAAACATGTCTTGCAATTTCTTTTAGTTCCTTGCATAGTTCTAGCTGTTGGCTTGGTTTCTTATTTGCAGTTTCAAATATATATTATTGTTTTAATTAGTAGAAGGAAAAGGATTTCATAAATTTAGGGGCTTACTGAGAATCAAACTCGGGAACTCTTGTACCTTGTGAGTTGTAAGCTGTTTTGGAGAATGATAGTACTCTGGTCCTTCTTGCTGGCTCATCTTCTACTCTGGGTTCTTCCTGCTGGCTCGTCTTCGATTAATTAATAGTTCTAGTCACTAACGTAGCTGTTCACAAATCCGAAACGCTATTATAAAAGTTTAGATTCCTCCAATTATATTATATATTAGACATGTATGCGCGTATGTATATGTGTGTGTGTGTATTCCTTTTCTCATAAATTAGATCCCTCCAAATATTTTCTTCATCGAAAATGTTTAGATCTCTCCAATTCTGTTTTTAATAAGTTAAAAAAGTTACTCCCCCTGTTCCGTAAAAGATGTCTTAAGGACACTTTTTTTCACACAATTTAGGAAAAATAAAAGTAGATGGAAGTATCTGTAAGGGATGGCTCACAGCTCACCTGAACAAAGGAAGCTTGTGAAATTTGTAAACTCGTTCCAAACTGAAATCATGCTCAGTAATATTACAGGAAGTTGCATTCCACTTGCACCTCACCATAATTATGGCGAACAAAAGCTTCCCTAGGTATGGCAGGTTAGGTTTTCTTTTCGTCCTCAGATACATATGCACAGCAGGCTGAATAAGTGATGCATTCGTAGAAACTCAAATGCAGTAGTGGGAGAGCACAATTATCTAATCATACTCAAATATTATAAGAAGTATTAGGTTTATACTTTGTTAGGTAATTTGAAGGTTTGTATGTTTCTCCATTTTTATGTATACATTGCGTGTACTTGGAAGACTTCCTCTTGGTAATCTTTTTATATACTCCCTCCGTCCCATAAAAGATGACTGAAATGTAAAAAAATATTGCCCCATAAATGATGTCTAAAGAGCACAATTCAAAGTGGTTTAAAAAGTCTATTTTACCCTCAAAAGTACTTAAGTAAGGAACCACTACTTTTAGGAAAAAGAAATAATCGTTGGTGTTCCTGGAGAATGCTAAAATCCTCCAAATTGTAGTATTGCTATTGCTCAGTTTTTGTGTTGTATCTACTTGTTGGCAGGTTTTGGTGGTTTTCTTTTGTATTGGGTTTGTGTTAAATTGTAGGTAACTGATTCTCGTTTTTATTTCTGATCTTGTATTGGGTTTTCTTTTTAGTCCGTTCCCAAATTAGAAATACTTTTCTTTTTTGGGACTATAAAATGGTATGAAGTTCCTAATTTTCCGTTACCTTTCTACTATCATATCTAGTATGACACCATCACTACTAAACTCTTAACTAAATACATTTGGAAACATAAAGTTTATCCTTAAAAGTCGTCGTTTTAGAAATTTATCTCTAATTTTGGTATGGAGGGAGTAATACAAAAGTTTGTCAGTCTACATCTAGCTTACCTTTCTTGATATCATTTACTTGCAGATCTATCTCCTGAATTCAGCCCCTTTGTGCTTTGTGTCCTGGAGAAGTGCCTCAGATTACTCCGTGCTGAATCTGGGGCCTTTACTTTACCAGAGAAAACAATGATATCATTATATGTAAGCAACACGTTAAGATACCTCTTGCAAACTCAGGTATGCTTTATGCACTTCATATATTCATATATAACAGTGGATTTTATATTTTTTTCATCTGTCACATAGTAATAATCAGACATTTGATAGGTAGAAGCTGGACTGCTATCTTCCGTGATTATTCTATTATTATCTGAGAGACTTGAAGGTCATTGCTCTGTAGTTGATATATCTGTGGATTTGTGCGAGTGGAGGCCACTGAAAAATTTACTGATCTTTCTGAAAAGCATTACATATCAGCAAACTTGTAGCATTCCTTCAATTGTTAAAGATGTGGCGCTTTCTGAAAGTTCTTTGGGTAATACTATGGATAACATTAAAAAGGTTGTAAGGAGAGGCCATGCAGGTGGATTATCTGGAATAACTACGGCATTTTCATTTTCAATGTTATGCACAAAACCTGCGGACATCTTACAAAATTTTTCATCAGTTATAACTCTATCACAGAACCTGCTTGGAATTCCTCTATCACTCTTACTGTCTATATGTTTCCTTGAACGAGGGATTCTCAGTGATATTTCAAAGTTTTGGCCAGCAATGTTCTTTATTGGTCTTGAAAGAGCTGTAACGATGGTCCATTCTGAAGGAAAAAAGGAAGAAATAATTGATAAAATTGATACTGATTCAGTAGAATGTACTTCTGTTGCATTTGGTTCTCTTTTGAGGCAGACACCATTTTATGTGCTATTTCCAGCTGTTGTAAACATTGAGTGTTCTCATTTGTTGGACAACTCCAAACTACCAGATTTACTTTTAGCTAAGCTCCATGAAGAGACAGCTGATAACTGCATTTCCTATTTTCGTCTTGTATTCTTCTGGCTTCATCAGATACAATCATCCTATAGACTTAAACCACTGGATGATCTTGTAAGGCTTTCTGAGATCTGCTTTATTGTTCTAAGGAGCGTGTTGACGCAACTTTTTCCCGAACAAACTGAATCTGGTTCAAAAATTTCTCGTGCTACACAGGATGTGGCTGAAATTATGTTCTGTCACCCTGTAGTGACAGGGTCTTTGGAATTCCCATTTTCTTGTAGTGAGGAATTTACAGATGAATATTTTGGGGTAAGTTCAGAGGATTTTCTTGGTTTAGCTAGACAGGGAGTCCACATATTGGATTATCATGTCTTGAATTTGGTAGCAACTACTTGTGACCATTTGTTTGCCTTCTGCAATGAGCAAAGTTCTCTGAGTGAACTAGACCCTCGAAATAAAAGGATCATAAAGGCTTTCAACTCGCTAGTTGAGAAGCTATTGCTGATACTAAAGGAAAGGTTTGATCAGTGCATAAAAACTAAAGATTTAGTGCCTCTTATCCCAACATTGTTTGCTTTTCACACTTTGATTCACTTCATATCCCCCTTTAAACTGCTTGAATTAGTACATTGGATGTTCTCTAGAATTGATCGGAATGACTCAGCAGTTTGGGAGTCTTCTACAAAGTCTGCTCTCTGTGTTGGATTATGTATTGCTGGTCGTGCTTTTGATTTGCTATCATCTTATCTGCAAAATCCATATACAAAGCAAAGACAATTCGGTTTTTGGGGAATAGAAGAGAAAGAAATTGATGTTTCCCTTTTTGAAAGAATTTATTTTCATGTAGTTGAAATTGCCTCACAATGTGAACTAGATGTTGCAGATTTATGTTTGCTTAAAGCTGTTAATGTTGCAAGGATACATAAAAGGTTGCAAGACGAGTGTCTTCCATTGTGCTTGGTTGTCTTGAGGGTGATAGCAAGTACTCCTATAAAATTTCTTACTCATTGCATCCAGAAGACTAGCATGAGTAAGACCCAATTTTTGTTTTGTCTTACTGAAGTGAGCCCCTTGCATATGTCTGTCTTCGGACATTTATTTTCAGATCTGATGAATAGATATTTGCTCTCCAAGGGCAACATGATGCAAGAATGTAGCTATATTCTTTCAGATGACGAGTTTCTGATGCTTCTGCCTACTGTTTTATCATACTTTAGTACTTTCATGAAACCTGGGAAGCAGTATTACAAGACTCTCACAGATATACCATATTCTTACTGGAAACTCCTCTCCCATGGTTTCTCTAACTGGAAGCACTATGTTTCTAGGGACATATTTTTAGTTGAAGTTGGCGAATTCTCGCCTTCATCTTTGGAGGAACTTTGTGATCTTGTTCACAATAGTCTTCTTGGAAAAGCAATTTTAATGACAAGGTACTATTTCGTCTCAAGTGGAAATTCAGTAAAACTCAAAAAACGCTTGAAGCTTTTTTATTCTGTTTGTCAATCATCAGGAGCACATGATGATCTGCTGGACTGTGATGTCAGTGAAATTGATGCTTATTCCAGTAATCAGTCTTTAGACCTTTTAATTAAAACTGTCGCAAAGGTTGATTTTTGTAGGATGCTGTTGTTTCCCGAGGATAACCAGATCGAGTCTCTGTCCAAGCTAGGAGAGGACGGAGATGGAGATACAAAGGAAATTCCTTCAGAAATTGAATCTGAGAAAGAGTGCAGTTCACGGATTCAGTTTGTAAACAAGTTGGTGTGTTCTTGGCAATTGCTTGTCAAGAAATTCCCTTTAAAATCAGATGACTTCCAGAAAGTGGAAGGCACACAGAAGTCCTTGTTCAGACTATTGGAAGTCTTCATTTTGAGAAACATTTTGCGATTAACAGCTGATATAAACATAAATCTTATGAAATTGGATTCTGTACCCTACATAGAGAAACTTGCAAGGTCATCTCTTCTTCATAGGTTTGAGGACCCTGCAACACTTAGGATGCTGCAAGGTGTTCTTAATTCAGTATCTGATGGGAAGTTGTCCCACATTTCAGTCCTCAAGTTGTTGATTGCGCACTCTCAGTTTGCACCTACTATTGCTGCTACCTCCAGACCATATAATACACCTCAGTTTGGCATTGTTTTTAGGCCTATGTCCAGCATTCTGAGATCGCTTGTTTTCTGTTTTTCCAACCAAGATTCAATTGCTAAAGAAACTTATCTGCCAACATCTGAGCTGTACATGAAGCAGTTGGAAGTTCTTAAGTTGCTTAGGATACTCTTCCATTTGAAAACAAAGCAGTCTGGTTTTGATTTTGAGAAAGATATCGGGATAAATTCTAGAGAATTGATCATCTTGCTTTTGTCTTCCTACAGTGCTACTCTCAGTGAAATTGACTTGGAGATATACAATCTCATGCATGTGATTGAGTCTACTATTAAATTAGGCTCCAGTTGTATCGCCGAAATGGATTACCTATGGGGAAGTGCCGCAACTAAAGTTAGAAAACAACGTGAAAAAGAGCATAATGTGTCTTCAGGTTATGTGAATGCCATTGAAACTATTGAAGAGCGTCGAAGAAACGAATTCAGAGAAAACCTTCTTATTGATCCAAAAATGTGTGCAAATACGGTGCTTTATTTTCCCTATGATGGAATCATTGATGAGGGATCTTTTGTTGTCTATGAGCTTCAACAGTTAAAGGTGCAGCATATTGAGGTTCCTTTCTATCTACATACTGCTTTTACTTCCATAATTGTTTATTAATTTACTTATGGTGTTCTATTCAGGCACGTTCTTCAAACATTGAGAAGCAACAAATATATGATCCTGTTTTCATCTTGCGCTTCTCAATTCATAGTCTGTCAAAGGGTTACTTTGAACCGATTGAATTTGCTAGTTTTGGCTTGCTTGCAGTTGCATTTGTTAGCATATCTTCACCTCAGGATGAGATGAGAAAATTGGGCTATGAGGCTCTTGGAAGATTCAAGAACGCATTGGAGGTAGTGATTTCTATCATCATTAGTACCATTGGTAATATGTGTAATAAGATTTGCATCAAGTTAGTTTCGTATTTTGAATAATCTTAGTTTTTTGAAATGCTAATACATGTACTGGAAGATGGACCACATCAAGGCTTGCGATGGACCACAAAAGGCTAATACTCCCTCTGTCCTGATTTGGATGTCATATAGATTTAGAAATGCAAAAGCCTTTCTGGTTTATTACTCTTTTATCCTTTTTTTAAATTTGAAAATTGAAGAAGGTGGGGTCCATAAACCTTTCCTTTGGAAAAGAGGTGAAGTTGGATCCATATTATTATTAATGTATTTAGGTCCTAACTATGGCATCCATTTTTGGATGGTCCAAAAGGAAAGTATCCCTAGTGGGATAGAGGGAGCAATATATATGTTAAACATATAATGTTATTGGTGAAATTTACAAATTGTTTTTTCAACGGTAGAAAGTGGTCTTTGTTGCTCAAACCAAAAGGTCAAGGATTAAAAAATTGTTTCTAGTCAACTTATATATTAAAGTTGGTAGACCTTGTAAGTAATTATCTAGTCATGTGTAGTAGAAAATTCTTCAACTATAAAAACTGCTTGAAATCATGCGGTGCTATATTGTCTTTCAAAATTGAAAGCCAACTCAAGTTGATAAACCATAGTCTTCACTTTTTGTATTGGGGATAATTTCTAAATAGAGAGAAACCACATGTTTTTATTATTCTTTCCTTTTGTTGTGTTTGTATTAGCTAGGCATACTTGTCGCGGTACCATCTCATTTATTTTTTGATTATGCTTATTCATTGCAGAATTGTCCAAAGAGGAAGGATGTAATCCGACTTCGCCTTTTGTTGACATATTTGCAAAATGGTATAGAAGAGCCATGGCAGAGGATTCCTTCCATAACTGCTATATTTGTTGCAGAGGCTTCGTTCATATTGTTGGATCCTTCACATGATCACTATCTCCCCATAAGTAAGCTTCTGGCGCGCTCTTCTCGGGTGAATATGAAGGTATATTTGTTAAAACTGAGAATTATGTTCCTATATATATATGTTATATTACTTTTGTGATCTTGTAAACTGGTATGATTGTTATATTTGTTTGCGTCTTATGTACACGGTACATGGAATATACTGATTTATAATACTCTGTCACTTCTTAAGACCCTTTTGCTTGTACTGAAGTAAAATTTGTCGTAATTTTGTTTTCTGGTTCTGTTGCAGTGTATCCCGTTGTTCGACAGTTATTTCTGGGGTAACTCTGTTAATTTTAAAACAGATAGGCTGTGGATACTTCGCCTTTTATATGCTGGTTTAAATCTAGATGATGATGCTCAATTATATATCAGGAACTCAATTCTTGAGAATCTTCTGAGTTTTTACACTTCTCCTCTTTCAGATAATGATTCAAAGGAACTCATCATTCAGGTAACTTAGTCTATTTATGTTGTGGTTGTTCAAACAAGGTGGTTGTGAGTTGTGACTATGGGAGATGCCTGTTTGCAAGTTGTCGTTGAATAGTTTGCTTTGGTTTGTTAGAAATGTTGAAATATGTTCTGTTTTGACCAGCCAAATTTTTTCCGGCTGTTTTAACATTTATATGGTATGGCTACTCGACCTAATCAATATCGAGAAGGAGACATTGAGCTCCAGTAAAAAATTGTGTTGGCTTTCTATTTGTATATATGTTCTTTGAAATGTATTTATCTCAGCTGTATGCCTTTTATATCAAGGAATCTATACAAACTACACTCTATTAGGATCTCATTTTAATCCTTGATCTTAGCAAAGAAGAGTTTCTTTCATTCTCTTCCCTGGTCATGATTTTTGGATGCTCAAAAGTGAAGTACTATTTTTCTTAACAAAATACTTTTTTCCTTAGCTCCATATCATCATCAGTTGTCTGATTTGTAGTCCACAGTTTTCTCAATGGCATTCTTCAAGGCCATCCTGAAATTGAAGTGTGCTTTACATAGTAGTTCATAGAGGAGTATAGGGAGGAATGCTTCTAGTTCTTAATACTTGTATTATGTTAAGCTGAGAGTTGCTCAACCCAATTTTGCATGTAAAACCTTCAACTTCACTCTTATCGACCTGGAGCAGTGAATACTTACACGTTACCTTAACAGGAATACATGCCTAACTATCCTGCCATGTCTCTCCCTTTACATTGATGAAGACTTTTATGCTCTGGAATATCTTCCTGTATCAGGTCAAACTTCAAATTTTCATTAAAGCGCCAAAGCTCTTAAGATGGCATATTTTCTGAGATAGAAACTAAAGGCATATCAACCTTACTGTGAGCAGAGCAATAATTTCCGAGCACCAACGTTCTAACTTATATCAAACATCTGTTCTCTCAGGCAGAGCTATTAGTATGATTAGAATAGTTATTAAAATTTGGGACTTTAATCAAACACTTTATTGGTGTCCTAATCTTCTGAAAATACGCATAGGATTGTGAGAAACTTCACAAAATACTTTGCAGGATCTCCATCTCAGTTAACTATGGGAGAGGGTGCTATTGATTGAATTTTCTAGGTGGGAAAGAAATAGTGTACTCGGAGCAGCACCCTTTAGCCAAAAAGCGTTAATGGTGTTACACTATTGCAATATTTGTGGGTGGTGTTGCTTTATATGTTGTTAGTGTCTGGATTGAAGTTTAACTTGAGGAAGAATTAGTTGATCCGGTGGGACAAGTGGAGATTCCGAACTCTTTGGTTGCTAATTTGGGGTCTTGTGTGGGTTTCTTGCCTAAATCCTACTTGGGGTTGCTTATAGGTTGCTTATGGTTCAAAGTCGTGGTATTCGAGAGGTCATTTTTTTGACTCGGTATTAGTTTCAGGCAATATGCACTATTACACTAGTTAGGAGCTCAAAAAAATTATGAAAAAAATTCTAAATAATATAGGACAACAAGATGGATTAATTAAGTTCACAAAAAACACTATCTAGTACATATAACATTGTCCAAATGATAAAACAAACATCTCGCAGACATGTCTAATGCTACATTGCGTAAAAATTGAACTGTAAATTAAGTTATACTTAAATAGGTACAATATCTGTAATAAATTTTTATAATATATTTCTAAGTAAAATGGCTACAAATTTTATTAAGCTCTAGTTAGGTACTATATGACATGTAGAATTGTTTTTCTGCTAAGTAGTTTAAGTATAATTTTATAAGTTGTAGTTAACTTGAATTATAATTTAATTTAATTATTTTAATACCAATGTAGGTACTAGTTAAAATGTATTAAATACAACTTTATTTTATTTTTTGTTAGATTTTTCTCCCTTTTTCGCCGAAATTTCTCCGACAATTTGGTCCAAAACCTTTTTGCTACGCCGATACACCAAAATTTCCTGAAACCAACTTGTTACATAAATAATCACTGATTATCCGACTCATATCAAGGTTGTGGTTAAACCACTCTTATACACGAAACTTTGAACCATGAATCCGGTGGTGGAGAGTTTTGAGAGAATATTGGTAGATTGGAAGAGAAATTTCGTATCAAGGTTGTGCTTGGAATTTTTTTTTTGAAAAATTTCCTTTGGAGAGAGATTGTAGGTATTTGTCTTGGAGGAGAATTAGTTGAGAAAAGGTTGATTATGGGGAGATTGGTTTGGAGCAGGGGTGAATAACTTAGTGTACTAAAAGTTGGATGGGCGCTCGCGTAGGCGTCGGTTTCAGTCAAACCTCGGCAATTACATCTACATGGAGAAAAAAGTGCCTAGGACTTGACATCACAGTTTCAAAAAGGAGAAAAGAAGAAAGGCGAAGGAGAAGATCACAGAAGAAGGGGGAAATCACCTTACTTGAGGGTTGAGGTTCTAAGTATGTAAGTCGCCGATAGTGTCATCACTGCAATTGTGCTTGAGGAGGAGGCAAGGGTTTTTATTATTTGTGTGGTCTCAGACTCTCAACCTTATTCACTACTTAAAAGCCAAACTCAATAAAAGACAAATATGTGGTCCCCATTAAATCCACCAGGTCTCCCAATTTGAATGTGTTACATGATATAAATTATGCCACATTACAAATACGTGCATCAAAGTTTCTTCCTAGTTATACTTGTAAGGACACATGCCGTGTAAAGGTCATAATTTGTTAGCAAATTTGGATTTGTAGTATAACTAAATTTAAATTGGTTTACTTTTTGGTAATGGTCACTCGCGTATAAGTCGCTCGCCTTTTAGAGCTAAGATGGATTATTTATTCTTTTAGAGGACAGCTTGTACTCCTTATGCTGTGCAATTTCAATTTTTTTGTGTCTCAATACTCTTTCTTTTGCCTAAACTAAAATCATTTGATTTTACTGCAGATTGTGAAGAAGTCTGTTAAACTACAGAAGATGTCTTGCTATTTAGTTGAACATTGTGGTCTAATTTCATGGTTATCCTCCATCATTTCATTCTTCTATGAAAAGCAATATCACGACCATAGAAGTTTATTATTAACTCAGTTAGCAGTCGTTCTGGAGGTAGTATTTTATTTCCTGTTCTCATTTCCCTCTACATTTTTGTGCTTAGGATGTGCTATATCTATAATCTCTTTGACATTTCTTCTCCCTTCCCCCCACATCAGAATGTTCTCAATTGCTGCATGCGGGATACTTTCTTTTATGATAGAAGGTTACAGGATACCTTATATCATTATCACTACACATTGCATATTTACTTTTTATCTTAAGAGAGTATCTTGTTGAGGATTTGTTATCATATTGCCAGAAACTTTGAAAATAGGGTTGTGTATTGACAAGGAACACTTGCCCAAGAAGATCAAAACCTGGAAAAAGGAGGGGGGGGGGGGGGGGGGGGGGGGGGGGGGGGAAGCCAACAAGAATGTTTTTCAATTTGATTCTCTCGTCAAGAGTTCTAATGGCATGAGTCGTGGACTCATAGTGGTAATGATGACTGCTGGATCATTAAATGGAGTTAAACTGCATTCTGAGATGGAACCAATTGGTCTCTGGATAAAAGCTCAATTGGCTGTCAATGAAGGCAGAATAAATTTTTCTTCAAAAGTAAAAAATATGGTTCTGTGATTTTTTTTTCTCTAGGTAAAATTTATGTTAAAAGGAAAAATGTTTATAATTTCATGTGCTTCTTTTTCTAATTTTATATGGTTCAGTGATTATTTTTTTGTCTTTGTCACCCAACTATACCCCATTAGCTTGGCATAGGAATGTAAATCTTTTCACTCTGAATTCTGAAAGTTTACACTATTAACAGTAGTCAAGAAGTTTTGCATATGGGATTGAAAATCAGAATGAAAGTAGAACAATGACATTATTAAAAATTAATTACTCATGAAAGCATTATTAAACTGCAATGACAGGCTCAAACTGGATCTGTCTTGCTAATTCCTGAATAGTATAATTTTTTTTATGATGAGTAAACCACTCTGAATTTGTAGTTGTGCACATGCATGCACATAAATTACAGCATATAATAGGAATAGAAATACTGGGAGGATTGAGGAATTTTAGTAATTTCTCAACATTAGTTTCTTTTGCCTATCAAACTTGGGAGATACTTCCAGTAAGCAACAGTATGATCGAGTTATATCACCAATTACATTAATGAGGTTTACAGTATCAAGTCTGTACATGGCAATGATTTGTTGGAGTTCTTGACTGGCTGCACTAGTGGCAACTGTAGTTTGAGCTAATCATTATAGAATATTTACTTCTGTTACTATTTATACTTCTGTAGATAATCTATCAGATTAAGCAAGACAAAAAATTTGAGGAAAGTACAATGGGGACACATTGAGGACATAAGAGCATAGTTATCAGAATCGTACGATACGCGATACGTATTGTACGATACAGAGATAATTTGATATGCATCGCACGGTGAATCGAAAATGACACTATATCATACGATTCAGTTACAATTCGTTATGATTCTTATGATACGATATAGTTCACGATACTTTTTAAAGTTAGCAATCGACTTGAAAATGTTTTCATATAGTTTCAAAAGAGTAAAAGTAAAACTTTTAAGCGCTCTACTATTTCAAATGAACATATTTGTTAGCACAAACATATTCTATATCACTTTTTTATTTATAGTTTTATATCTTGTTCTTCGAAATGTCGCTTTATTTTTCTCATGTAACTTTCCATAAGTAGATATATGAATCTCCACTTATTAATTTGAATTATTCTTTTTTGTTTTATAGTTTAAAGCTGAATCTGAATATTTATTTTCTCTTAGTCTATAAAGATGACCAAAATAATATCTAATAAATCAATTTAGATATTTTGGCTACTATTTAACTTTAAAGAATTACTTTTAGTCTATAATAATATTTTACGTGACTATTTTTATATGTAGTCAAGTTAATATGCTTGATTCTCTAATAAATTGTGTTATATATGTGTAAACATATATTACTACATTCTTCACTTCGTCTCTATATCGTATGATACGATTCATGATGCGATACTGTAACACGATATGGGGTTTTTTAATACACAATACGATTCACGATTTGACAACTATGCATAGGAGTAATATATAAATTTCACTTCCACATACAAAAATTGAAGTGTTTAGAGAAGATCTTTTTTTCTAGTACCATATGATTATAACTTATGTTGTAAATGTCTGAAATGTTTGCATATGTACATGTTAGTGGTGGCAAATAGATGTTTAATAATATTCTATACGCATATAAGATGCACATAATTATCATAGTTACTTGTACTCTTCAATTCATGCCTGCTATCGTATTTAGTTCCCCTTCTGTTAATTCTTTTATATTAGAAATTTCTTCAAAAACTGTATCTATTGCATACTAAAATAATGTAATGTCTTCTTGGGTACTCTAACAAGAGTGCTTTAGAAGGTTAGACATGTCTGATACGTGGTCCACAAGTTACTCGTATTCTGTACGCAGGATTCATGTTCCACAAGTTACTCGTATTCTGCATGCAGGATACATGTTCCACAAGACGATCTACCACGTAGACATGTCCATGCCTCCTTGGTTATCAGCATAGATTTTATAGCGTTTATGCTAAAAAAAAGTAATAGAAAAAACTTGTTGAAGATATTCACATTACTTTTTAAGTAATAGATGCTAGAACATGTTTATGTGCATAGGTTTTTAGTGATATATCATAAAGGAAAACAATTAAGGCCATTGTAATCCATGTCTCATATTTCTTTTGACATTTAAAAGGTGTTTTTTTTTCCTTATAGAATTTTCTAAGTTTCTAACAAGTAGATGTTTACGATTTGGTTCCTCTAACTTATGTGTCCCTGTCTGGTTGTGTTTTGATTAGGTAGTCAATGATGTAGTCTCATCCAGGCACGCAATTGAGTGGTTACAAAAATGTGCACTTGAGCAGCTGACAGAACTTTCATCTCATTTATACAAGCTATTCGTGGATGGCATCAAGCTGATAAAAGAAAATGTTTCTTTGGTTAACTCGGTTCTAAATATACTGACCTCCACATTAAGGATATCACAGAAGAGGGAAGTATATCAGCCGCATTTTACCCTGTCTGTTGAGGGTATATTCCAAATGTACGAAGCCGTTCATGTATGTAGTGATGGAAGGTACAGTTCTAATGCGGTGGCTGGACTTGAAGCTGTCCTTATGAGCACCCCTCCTGCAGCTATTATACACATGGTAACATTCTTTCTCTTCTGTCTGTGCATGTCCATGACATCTCATGTATTGGTAGAGCAGCAGGCGTGCTCTGCACGTATTTATATCTGTTAAGACGGAAAACACATTTTGCAAGGTATTCAATAGATTTCTGCATATTTAGTTTATAAGAAGTAAGAAAATCTGTGGAGAGTGAATTACGAAAAGGCTATTTTATGTTTTTGATTTCTGTCATGTTGTACAATAGACATGAACTGATCACCGAAGCATCTATTGATTACCTGGTAAGAAACAAAGACAAGTTGAAGAGTTGAGGAAAAAATAGCTCTGTATGGTGAAATTGTTTTGAAAGTATTGCCTTGGTGATACGTAAGAAACAAGCGTGCAGGCTACGATTTTAAAAGATAGGAAAAGAAATAAAGAAGAATGGAGTGAAGGAATGAATTTGGTCACAGAAGAGTGAGGCAGGAGTACACCTCCTTGGATGAATCTTCCTAGAATTTCCAGCTATTAGAGACGGAGTGAAACCATATAAACTTTTACTAACAACATATAATTGTTTCTATCTTAAAAAGATTATGAGGGAACCTTTAATTGTGTTAAAAAACATCTTAATATTGATTTGCTTAACTAGTATATGGACGCCAATTTTTTGTATACGTTCGAGTTCCGTACATAGCTGGGTAACTACATAACATTGAAATTGTTTTGGTGAACTAGTGCTATTTATTCATCTCTCTCTTGATATTTTTGGTTATACCATATTTATCCTCCTACTTCTCTGGTCTTTTAAAACTGATTTTTTTTCTTTTGCTTACAGAGTCAGGAAAAGCTTCTGAAGTTTGTTATGTGGGCTATTTCAACTGCTTTACAGTCAAACTCCAAAACAACTTTTCAGCCTAAAGAATCTTATCACCATTTTGCAATGTGCCCAGAGGAAGATGAATCTGAAGAATCTTTAATATCAAAGCTTTTACGCTGGTTGACTGCTTCAGTAATCCTCGGACTGCTGTCAGAGAAATTTAAATGTTTGGACTTGAGTTGTTTTCTTGAAAAATCAAGCCCGCAAACGCTGCGTTCTTTATTTGATCAATATGAGAGCGGAGATGAAGAAAACCAGGCTGAGCTTGGGTCTGAAGAGATATTAGCTGGTACAATATTTTATCTTCAACAGCTTCTTGGAAGGAAATACACAGTTCTTCCATCAGTCGTGTCTGCACTTTGTCTACTACTATTTTCTGATCGCTTTCTTACTGGTACACTATCTCATAACCTTTTGTTTTAAATGTTATGCATCCGCCTCTTAGACTTTTAGTAGGGTTTATTTTGGGATTTAACTGTAGAAAATTATTTATTTAGTCTAGCTAAAAGAGTTCCTGCATATGGCTATGAGCTTGTCCCTGGATGCGTTCTTTGATAATTCATTTTGAAAGCCATGATATTCCATTGCTGGAAAAATAATTAACTAGTGACGGATGTTGTAGGTCCCTATATTGGCAGTACCATCTGAACTTACTTTTTAATCTTTAAACGAATTTCGGCATTACTATCTGAACATCAACTTGTCGATTGACCATGTCATCAGAAGCATGCCACTTAGCCCATCCGCAAGACTCACTAATAGCTATTGTACACATATCCAGATTGTTGTCAGTTAGTAACAAAGTATTTAAGTTTGCTAAAATATCTATGGTGTACAATATATAAGTGCATTTTTTCTCATTATACTCGGATTTAGGTCAAGCTAGTTCTTTGTAGAGATATAATATATTTCAGTTTTTAGTTTATTAATTTGTTGTTTTGGCCAGTCTGGGTCTTGAGAGCTGATTTATGATCAAGAAATTACTATTTTACCACACAACCATGTGATATTAAATCAACTTTTCAACTATATAATTATAGACACAAACTTGGTTGGTTAGTGTAATCTCTACTTTTACGAAATTTAAAAACTCTATTCAATCTCATTTAAAGCTCTATAGTACTTACTATCTAAAACTTCCCCGTTTCCCTTATAACTAAAAACTTTTCTAGGTATCCAATACATATTTATCAGAATGTATACTGTAATTTAAGAGCGAAACTTGGTTGATCATTCCCTTTGCTCTCCCCCCCTCCCCCCCCCTTCCCCCGTGTCCCCGTCTAATTAAAAATTCTATTACTACTAAAATTTAGAACTCCCTATTCAATCTCAACTAAAAGGTAGTAATCGGAATTATAATTTAAAACTTTCCCACTCCCTTATAGTCAAAACTATATTAGGTACCCAAATACATATTCCTCAAAGATTGTATTTTAGACATCGTTCCTAACTGTATCAATATGCTAAATAAACATATCTGTAACTGCCAGTGTACTATTTTGATCAATGTTCATATTCCTTAAAATTCTAGTTAAATACCTATATAACCCCATTTATATAATAATATAATGATTATCTTCTAAGTCTGCTTTTGCTGTGTCCTAATTTTACTTTTTTGATTTTGGTTCAGAATCAGGCTACTTGATTGGTCATGAGAGCCCTTTGGCATCACTTTTGTGTAGGTTACGTTTCCCTACTGAAGCTAATCCTGCTTGGAGATGGTAAAATTTTCATTCTTCTCTTGTATTTATTCATTTTTTAATTGTTTATCGTTTTTCTCTTTCTTTTAATTAAGTCTCATAAGTAAGAACCTAATGTAAACGTAGACCTTATGTGGGTTAATGCAGATTTATTTAGCCTATATTCTTTATCCTTTGGCGGTTAGTCACGTGTGTTTGTTGCTGAAAGTTGAAAATTTACGGACACAGGGGATTGTCATCTGGTTCTACAGAATTTTTGCAATACTTGATGAGATATCAATAATTTATTGAAGGATATTAAATCTAAGTTCTGCTGTGATGAGAGGCTAAAAACTAAAAAATAAACTGCCAATGCTATTTAAATATATTACTGGAAACTAGACTGCCTTCGTGTTCAGGAATTCAATTTCTGTTGTACCTGCCTGACATTTTTCATTTTGGACAGGTCATTTTACAAGCCATGGAAGGATCTTTCATTTGTACCCACTGATGCACAAAAGTTGGATGAAAACCACGCTTGCCAAAGTCTTTTGGTGGAAATTTCAAATATACTTGGAAGGAAATCAATATATCCACAATATCTATCGCGCCAAGATATGGAAAATTCTGGTGTATTTAAATGGGAAAGAAGTATGCTCGTGGCTGAATGATGTCTTTGGCTAATTTTCTCGTGTACAAGTCTGTTGAGGTGCATCTTTCGATCCTCATCAAATTGTTGTACTTGTATATTTTGTCTTTTTATCTTATTTTCTCATACGTGAATTGTAATTATCAAGCAAAGAAGGATTTTTATTAGACACAAGCAAAGGAGTAGAAAATATGCATTACATTGATTAGAGTTTTTTGTTGTCAATATAGAATTAAGAGTCCAATGACATCTTACAAGTGTATCATGGGAGTTGATACTCCTTTTTCATCAATCACATTCAATGTCTACATGGGTTACATAAAGAGCTTATATATTGGTTAGAGATTACATTTTTAAAATTGTGACTTTTAAGGATAATTTTATGTTTACAAATGTATCATTGTTATTAGCTAAGAATGTAATAGTTGTAGTGCTAGAAATGATGGTAACAAAGTATTAATAAATTAGTAATATCATCTCATTTTATAATTTTAAAATCTTTTTCTAGAATGGACTTAAAAGGAAAAATGAGTATCTAATTTTGGGATTGAGGGAGTTGTTATTTTCCTTCATCTCTTTGTTTGTTCTCACAAAGTCGATATTTAATTTTGTTTGATCTTATTACATGAAAGCCTAATCTAACGACAATAAATGTCGGTCTATCTATATGCATGGGATATGAGGTATTAATTTATTTTATTTTGTCGCTTAAAGTTTTACGTTAGTTGTAAATCAACTTTGTTATGAGATTTATCGATATATAAATTATTTTGCTTTGGTGTTTTGATTTAGGTCATGATCATTGTTACAAGTATTTTGAAATATTTTTGGCGGAGCAAGCAATATTATTGCCGGTAGAAACTCCTGTTGATGTCTTATTTGTTACATGCTATGCATCAACTTTTCATTTCTTTACATATTTGCAACATCTAGGTTGTATAATACTCTCTCGTTTCAAAATTAGAATTGTATTTTTGAAATGGGACTTTAAAAGAAAATTTATTTTTCTAAACATATGCCCTAGCATTAGCTAAAATTTAACACCCTTTTCTTTTAGAAATTTTGCATCACTTTATAGTATAATAATAGATTTTTTTTTAATATTAAAACAGAATGAAAAAAACGTATCCGTTATTTTGGAATGCAACGCATTGTTTGGATTTACCAGTTAATGAATGTTTTGGCTCTTCAAGATAATTGCATGATCATCTCATTCATCTCTCACCTGGGGGACAAAGCCTTCTGCACAAATTTTAATTTATATCCTGCAAATAAATACTCCAACCGTCTCTCATGGACTCGCCTAATTTAAATTTTGAAATCAAATTGAGCAATTTTAGAGCAAAAATTTACCCCATTTTCTTTTAAATATAGGTAAATAAATTATATTCATAAGAAAGTACGTTTAATTTATTATAATATCCAATTTTTGGCAGTTCAAAAATATATATAAATATCTAATTATCAATTCTAAAACTAAGTCAGTATTTACGGGCAGAGAAAGTATCAAGGATTAGCTTGAATAACAATGGGACTATAAATAGGTGACAGTCTTATGAGTTCAAAACCTTTTACAGAAGTTCTTAGGATCAGGTTCAAGAAGTACAGGTCTATAACAAATAGTGGGAAAATATATTTGTTTAAGAGGTAGTAATAGACTTGAGCAACTTTACTATAATGAGTATAAGAAGGATATGTTGGTAAATTATGATCTTTAAACAATCACATGCATAATGCATTACAAGAGGATATTTTTGTATAATTTCCTGAGTCATCTTTTGGGGTACCTAGACTAACTAACAGTACTTGGAAGTTATGGGATTGTAAATAATATATGTGTGCTTGAAGTCGTGGGATTTGAAAGTCTATATGATTGATATATAAAAGTTAGAGTTTCATACATGAAAAATATTAGGATCGTAACATGTTATTAATAAAATATTTATATTAATCAAAATTATTCTTATTGTAATGGCGTGGGAGAGAGGACCCTAGACCGCTTGGGCCTCCCACATTTAGTTCCTTTTGTTATCTATAGCTAATCTTAGTTAGACTGCCCCTTTGGTTGTAAAGTCAACAGTTTTCAGCACCTCATGTTTCTCCATGTCATGCTCTAAACCACTCCTAATTGAGGGAGTAATATATATATATATATATATATATATATATGAAAAATGATTTATAATAAATATTTGCTATATTTATTATTTCAGCAACTATATTTGATACCGTTTAAATAATAATTCAAGAGAAGGGATATATTTACAGCCGCTAACTTAGTTAACGGGTAGGAGAATAAATAAAATAAAATAAATACATGCCGCTAACTAAATTAACGGGTGAAATTTTTTAACTTTAACATGCCTAAAAAAAACAAAAATCTCCGCCAACCCGTTAACTTAGTTAGCGGGTGGAGAGAAATAAATTATTATTATTTTAAAGAATCAACTTGAACATGCATGAAAACAAAAACAAAAAAAATAATTATTCCAACCCGTTAACTATGTTAGCGAGTGGAGAGAATTATTATTTTTTAAAGAATCAACTTGAACATGCATAAAAAAAAAAAAAAAAAAAACTTATTCTAACCCGTTAACTATGTTAGCGGGTGGAGAAAATTATTTTTTTTTTCCTTTTTTTAAAGAACCAAGTTGAACTTGCATTAAAAAACAAAATCTATTCCAACCCGTTAATTATATTAGCGGGTGGAGAGAATTTTTTTTAAAGAACCAACTTGAACTTGCATTAAAAAAAAAAAAAAAAAATTCCTAACCCATTAACTATATTAGTGGGTGGAGAGTGATTTGTTTTTTTCTTTTTTTCTTTTTTGTGCTGCTACCAAAGTTAGCGGGTGGCACAAAAATAAAAATAAAAATTGCACTATTCGTTAACTAAATTAACGGGTTAGAGAATTTTTTTTATGCATGTTAAAGTTGTTTTTTTTTATAAAATAAAATTTATCCACCTGCTAACTAAGTTAACGGGTTGGAGGAGATTTTTTTTTTATTTTTTTTTTATGAATGTTAAAGTTGATTTTTAAAAATAAAATAAAATTTCTCTCTACCCGCTAACTAAGTTAATGGGTTGAAGGAGAATTTTTTTTATGCATGTTAAAGTTGGTTTTAAAAAAAATAAAAATAAAATAAAATTCTCTCCGCCCGTTAACTAAGTTAACGGGTTAGAGGAGAAAATATTTTTTTTTAATGCATGTTAAAGTTGATTTTTTTAAAAGAAAAAAAAAATAAAATTCTCCACCCGCTAACTAAGTTAACGGGCTGGAGGAGAATTTTTTTTTTATTCATGTTAAAGTTGATTTAAAAAAAAAATAATAATTCTCTCCACCCGCTAACATAGTTAACGGGTTGGAATTTTTTTTTTATCTCCAACTGCTAACTATGTTAGCAGATAGTACATAAATTGTTTATTTTTTATTTTTTTTCAAATCCCATTCGTTAACTATGTTAGCGGTTATGGGAAAAAAAATAAAAAATCTTCCACCCGTTAACTTAGTTAGCGACATGTATTTATTTTATTTTATTATATTTATTCTCTTGCTCGCTAACTAAATTAGCGACTGAAGATATATCCTTTTCTTGGATCATTATTTAAACAGTACCAGATGTATTTACTGAAATAATAGATATAACAAACGTTTGTTATGAATCATTTCCTATATATATATATATATATATATATATATATATATATATATATATATAAAACTCTTCTCTCATTTAAAAGTTGTATAGAAAAGAAAATATCTATCTATCTATCTATCTATCTATCTATTTTGAGACTACAATATATGCAAGAAGGGAAATGGGTGCTGGCGTGCTGCAGCCGTGAGATGTAGAGCAACAACAACCACCACCACCCTCTTCATAATGCTTCTCATTATGCTTTGCTGTAACGCGAGCCAAGCCATTTCAGACTGCGCTAGGGAATGCATGCCGACATGCATGCAGGTCAATAGCGCCACCCTTGAGGCTTGTAAGGTTGGCTGTGAACAATTCTGCAAACAAGTTTCTGGAGGCCATGTCCCTAACCAAAACTAATTATATAATTAACAAAATTATTTATTTGTTTTCATATTTGCCTTGAATTTGTTGTTATATATGTGCATTAAAATAATTTATTCTTTAAATATGCAGAAAAAAAATGTATATTATTAGTCAAAGTTTAAAACCTAATTAGCTAAAAAAAAAGGTTAAAACCTCGTATAGCATGCATGTTATATGCATGCTTCTTTGTAATCCCGGGTAGAATGATTTTTATTTTTAAAAAATTATAATATCAATATCAATATTAACTTTTTAAAAGTCAATTCTAATAATTTTTAATTCAAAATTAATATAATTTAATTTATGTCAATACAATTATAAATATCATAAACTATTCACCTAAAAAAATTACGTACAAGTTATAAAATTTATTGTTTTCAAAAATTAAATGAATCATGTCAATTTTAAATTTAAAAATATCTCAAATTGATTTTAAAAAGTCAATATTAACCTTATAATTTAGAACCGAGGGAGCAATATTTATTTCTATATGCTTCACTTGAGAATATATATATACATATATATGATACCTTGTTGCATATATAATATTGGCTCTATATATTCTTCTTTATCGTTATCAATTTTTTTACAATTTATTTTGGTATGATGACTGATTGCCTAGCTAGATTTAAGGGAAATTTCAAAATATTTTAGTTTATAGCTACAAAAGATTTATTAGTTTTGAAAATTAATTTTTCATCCAGGAATTTATAACATAGCAATAAGTACCAAGTGAAAATTAAATGGATAATTATATCACATTGCTAGCTAACAACATTAATTTGTCCGCAAAATATAATAATATCTTATGCATTGCCGGTTGGTTGTACTTTGCAATCCAATAATATATACGACTGAAGAGGCTAAAATCAGAAATAAGGAGATTAAATAAATAAATATAGCCTGTCAAATCTCTACCGCATTAATAATTTAGTAAGGGTTAGGTTTTGAATCAACCCCTATAATATATATAATATTTGAAATGAATTTGACCAATAAAACATATTATTAAGCCTGCCTAAACAAACGGTCTGAATTGAGAGTCCACCATGTTTGAGCTATCGCACTCAGATCTTAAACCATGCAAATCAGTTGAAACCTAAACGAATAATAGATTAACTACCAGTACTAGCCAACCAAAATACGATCGATACTCCCTCCGTCCTATAAAAAAATTAACTAAATTAAGAACAAGAAATGACCCTCTGCTGGAGCAACTAAACCTCGAGTATTACTAGGATTGTTCTCTGGCCCCTAAAACCCATTTACTTTTTTTGGGATGGAGGTAGTTCATTTCTCCAATACAATTATTAAACAACAAATGTATCAACAAATATTTCTCAAAGTGGGGGGGGGGGGGGGGGGGGGGGGGGGGGGATACATCAGATGTAGATAATATGAAACCCATTTGCTTGAAGAATAACAGATATTCATTCTGGTCACTTGTTCTTCATAGAACACTAGCACAATCAATTAAGCCGCAGTATGCTACTAAGCATTTTAGTATTAATAAAACACATCTCCAAAGGCTAATGCCTTGATGTACCGCATCCATATTCAGGACAATATCATCTAACAGATGCAGCATTCTACATTGATTGTTGTTCCAACCTCTGAAGCAGACATTTTTCTCTATCACTCGAACAAAATATGAAAACATAAATTCAAAATAAAATACCTCCTTTACCGGATAAATGGATTCAGGAGCCAATAATGCAGGAAACAATCACGACTGGAAGACAATAGCCAATAAATGAAAATTAGCTCTATTCTTCTTAATGAAAACACAGACGTCACTGGCCTTCTGAGAGATGAGCCTAATTAAAATCTGGCTTCTCGGGGTATGTGCAACCTGATCTTTGGATGATGACGTTTGCTGCATAGCAACCGGCTCGCACACATTCTGCAATTGGCTTCTCTTTAACCAATTGAGACAAAAATCCCCCAACAAATGCATCCCCTGCAATAGAAGTAGAGTAACTGTCTTTTAGAAATCATTTACACAACAAAAATAGCACCTAGAAATAAACATTGGTTTTATAAAGAGCCAAGTGAGGCTAGGAGCAAATTCTAAGGTTATATGCAGAAATCAAGATGGTAATCTAGGATGATATAAGAAAGGTAAAAGTAGTAATAAACATTTCATCTGAAGATCAAATTAACATAATGGATATAACTACGATTCTAGGTATTGATATGTAACGTGGTCTGTCTTCAACTATGAAACTTAATCTGGAGTTCGTTTGGCTCGATGTAAATTACACCAAAACGGAATCAGTTGTATCTTCTTTACTGGTTAAACTGACAAACCTGATTGTCAGAGATCATATTATTATTCCAGGTACTTTAACGAGTTTTATGTAGAAGCCACACAAACTCGAACAGAATGATTTTCAGCAATTGTGGGAAAACCTTGATGTAAAGTTTGTAGGTCCATCAAAAATCAAATGGCATACCCTGACTATCCAACCAAAAGTTGATCATTTTTCGAACAAGTATCATTCAGACATTGATTTGTCATGCAACTTCTAATATCTATTCATGACATCAACGATTCTTTTCAACATTTTATCAGAATATAACATTATGGCACAATTGCACCAAAAAAGCTGAAAGACCTGATATGAAACCAACCTAAAATGCAAGTCAAATGCCAGAATGCACCTGGTACCATTAAAAACCTTAAACAAGAATAGCAATTACCTGCTCCATTAGTATCAACCAGCTTCTCCTTAGGTAACAAGATTACAGGAAATAGCGTAACCTTCCCATCCTCAGCGACTACTACAGGATCTGCACCTTGAGTTATCACAGTAATCCTCTTGTGTGCTTCTGATGCCTTGGGCCATTGGGAAATCTTTATAGCAATCTCCTCAACATTATCAGTCTGATTGTCAACAAAATACAACCAATCAGGCATTTATTATCTCTTGCTTTTCTTTTTTTAAGTGATATTTTGATTTATGAGAAAGGGTGGGTGCATTGACCGGAGAATAACCACCAAGTAATTCTTACCTCCCAGCCATGGACCTTTGAGAAAGTTCTTGCTTCCGTTTCATTCCCAAAAACATAATCAACGTACCTGCATCCATAATCCTGATTAGTGTTGCAGTTGTAATGGACAGCAGATAAGAACAGAGCACTACAGAAAGAATGGTAAACTTACGATAAAGCTTTCTCCTGCACATCCTTGAAAAACTCGCAGATAAATGGAGCAGAGAGGTTCATCATGAAGACCTACAAGTGAATGAGAAAAGGCATAATGATTGGTTGCAAAAACTACCAAAACAACCACTTAAAAAGTAACTTATGAACAAGATAATATGAGAATTACATTACCTTATTCTTTGCAGCAGCATGCTCACCAACAAGCTGAATGGACTCTGGAGATACAGTAAGGAAAAATCCAGCAATATAGAAATATTTGGCCTTTTCAACTGTGCAAATAGGTTCAGGAATTAGAAAATAAAGTTTAATAGGAGTATTAAACCACAGGCAATCATAAAAAATAAAACATAATAAAAGGGAGATATATAGTACCCAGTGCCCAATTTTCAGGCTTTTTCAAGTGATCTACTTTATAGCAGTTCGCAGCTGACAAGTTAGCAATAAGTGACCTACACAAGTCCAACACATTCTTATAGAAATGCAAACTTTGAAGATGCACAATTAAATTAGGATATTAAAAACAGTGTACAGGTGGTTTCTCTCTTGTTCAGTAACAGATAGAAAGATTAATGGTGTAAGGGAGTCATGGACTTTGTTGTAAATGCATGACAGGCAAATGGGGCTAAAAGATGAGTAGGACAGCCTAACAAACAAACCTCTTCACTATCCAACTACCCAAGTGAACTCGCTAAAATACTTGATTATAAGCTTTAGCTTCAAGATACCAGTCTTGAGTAGTCGCCGTGAAAATGAAGGGGCATAATGTGCCAACAGACAACAAAAAGTCATCACTCCATTGACATAATGTATTTGGACATCATAACTGGAACTAACATAGTTGCATATAATAATACTAAAAAATTCAACTTGAACAGGAAGGAATTATTTACTAACTTTGTCTGAAACGAACTGTCCAACTATAAAAGTCATAAGATTCTAAGGAAAGTTCGTCTTTAACATAATTAATAGACAATATATGATTTTACATAAACTTTTGAGTTTTATACTTTTAATTTTGAAAGTGGGCTCATAAAAAAAAAAGAAAAAAAAGAAAAAAGCAAAGCCAAGGATCATAATTCATAATACCTTCTTCATTAACTTCTTTCTCAGATTACAAGATTTATCTAGATTATCTATAATTCATAAATTTGCAGAACCAGAAGAAAAGTCTTCAAGTTTGGATCGATTATCAAATTATACTTTCTCATAATCCAACCTTCAATTCCTTTTTAAACAAATGCAATATATGCAACCATTTGACGATATGAACTTTGAAATACATTTATCTTCACATGGGAGGTAAAGTACCTGGACCTCACATTGTAGGTCACAAGTAATGAAAGATAGTTCAAAGAGCAGTATCTTACATCAAAAGCTATGAACCATAGTTGAGAGATCTTAATTCTCTGGATGCACAAAATGGAAAAACTGACCAATAAATGCTGGCAAGATGGATCAAGTCAAGAGCCAAAATATTCAGTGCAAAAACAATGTATTAACTAACCTCTCGCCACCAACAACGCAAACAGCACAAGTACCCGTTGGTGCAGCTTCATCTTCATAGTAGTTGACCTAAATATGGGGCATTATTAGACCTCTAGAAAAAAAATAAGTTTTCATTGGAGTAGATACTAATTGAAATTCTATCATAAGCAAAGTAATAAAAGATTTACATTTACTCCAGCAAGTTTTGAGTTCTTCTTCATCTCCTCCCCAAACTTGTCCTTCCCAATGCAGCCCATATAACTAGTTGCACCAGGAATTTGAAGCAACCACTGTAAACACCAAGACACACGTAAAATTTAAATCCATTGTACTTGCACAATTAAATTGACCTCACCAAACCCTGTAATATACAATAAACATACCTGGGCCACTCTGATAGAATTCTGGGTTGCACCTGCAGTAATATATCATCTTATAATTCAGTAAGAAACAAATAAACAAGATTGAACAAGTAACAGAATCAGGATCCAACCAAATTAAGTGTATGAAAAGCTACGATTAACCAAAAAAATCCCAGAAGTTAAAAAATAACCTCCAGCAATATACTCCACATTGTACTTGTTGGCCAATTCGTCATACCTGGAAAAAAGAAATGCATCCTTAAAATTGTAGGAAATCATACTGCAGAATCTCAGCAAAAAGAAAATTAAATTTAAAACAAAATATTTCAGAAAATTCACATGATATGATGATACATATCTGATCATGTTCCCCTTTAAGTTATGGTGTGGTTTTCTCAAACATTTGCCAACTTATATTAGAGATCAGATAAGGCATGTCAGTGGCAAGCACTTGTCATAGATTGAATAACGCAATCTATTCATAAAGTCTACCACCTTGTAGAAAAGTTGGATCATATTTAAACAGTATATAATTAAAGGGAAAATTAGAAGAAAGCTTACATGGGTAAGTGTTTGTCTTCAGCAAGAATGGCATCATTCAACTTCACCCCGTACCTACATTTTCAAAAAAACAAAGAGCAAAAAGAAAAAGATCAATAAACAAAAGAGTAAATTCCAGTTGTGAAGTCCTGAAATGGTGTCATTTGAGATATGACAATAAAGAATATAATATATAATTCAGACACTAAAATTTATAGCTATGTCTTTCATAAAAATAATTGCTGTGCAGTAGTACTACCTTCTTCCTGATATGAGAGTCCTTTTCTTGACTTTTCTTCAGTACTATGGTTTGCATTTGAAGCAATTAGGTATAATTTTTTTCAATATTACTTTCAAATAATAAGCATTACCTTCTAAGCATAACCAATCCAAAACATAATTTTCAGGAAAAAAGTAATCAATTAAATAAAATACTCTCATTGCTTGCAGGACAGAGGAAGTGTATAATTATAAAAATCATAAAGTGCACTTAAGCTTAATACCAAGAATTCAGTGAACTAGCTCGTTCAATTATAATATTGTTCCAAAATGCACTTAATTACACATGTGACCGGCTAGCCATGAAGTCTGAACTGCATTGCAAATGAAATTGTCGCACAAAGGCAGCATTTTGAGTATCTAAAAACAGGCCAAACATTCAAATACAACTCAAAAACCATTATCACAAGCACTTGCCGACGGATATATAATTCCAACAAACACAAACTAATTAACTAAAACAATTGCTTAGATCCAAATCTATCGTTACGGAACTGGTGAAATCAATAAACCTCAAATCTAACTCAAACTAAACCATAATAAAACACAAACTATACTCAAATCGATCCATTTCCGGATCAAATCACACATATATATGCCTTTAACTATACATTCCATATGATTGTGAGCTAAATTACCGGTATTAATGTATATATACACATACAGAGAAATAAAGAGATTAAGAGAGCATACTTGGTTAGAAATTCGTCGTCTACAACAGCTGAAATGTCCAAAAGTGGATTTCCCATCCCCAGGAGGATTCCTTCGTACGCCATTTCTTCCGATTTCTGATAGCTAAGAGGAGAGAGAGAAAGAGGAGAGAGAATTGAAAGTTTGTATAAGATCTGAGGATCAGGATCTGAGTAATACTGAAATAAGGAGAAAGATATGTATATATACAGAGTGGGAAGCTGTCACTACACTCACCAACCCTATTGCCGCTAATTGTGATTTTCTTGCCTTTTCTTTATTTTTTTACTTTTAAATTTTGGGTTGGTGAGCCATTCTTTCAACCCACCTAATCTCTCCCTTTTCTTTTTTGACCTGTCCTATTTTGTTAGTAAGACTTTTTTTTTGAGATATTGAATTTTTGGAATAAATATTTTTTATTTTACTGTATTTTAAATCAATTTATGAACACATAATTATATTTTTTTTACAGTTAATTAACTAAATTTTAATTTACTTACATAAATCTCAAATTTCGTTTTAAGTGTTAAATTTTTAACTGTATTACATTTTTAACAAAACATTAATATAATATTTTGCGTGGCTTAATTTTTTCAATTTAAAGCGTACATTTGAAAGTAGCAATTTTGTCCCAATTAAAATAATAAACTAATTTGAATATAGTTGACCCGTAACACATATTCTAACCCATATCCCATCCATTAACGAGAAAATATTTAATTTAATTAATTTTTGTAAATGAAAAACATATACTTCATCTTTTTCCTCTAGTCTTCTCCACCTTTAAGCTTCACCCAAATATATAGAAATCTTGAAAACAGGAAAATCAAATGACATTCACCCAGATCTAATCTTTCATAATCTCATTCGTGCCTATCCCAATTCACAATTAACATGTCCATCAATTCAAATACTATGAATCTTCATCCCCATTTTTGATTAATTTCTTCTTTATTCTCGTCAAAACATTTTTATTATGAAAACTGATATTTTTACAGAATTTTTTAATATTTTTATATGAAAAATGTCACTATATGTCTATAACGACGGTTTTGACTTTCGTTATAAGTTTATAACACAATTTATATATAAAAATATCAAAAAATCATATAAAAATATCACCTTCCTTTTATTATTGTTGGTAGTGGTTGCATGGTAGTGGTGTCAGCAGGGGCGTGGTGGCAACAACGTGGTAGCAACCGACTAGCGATGTGTTTCTTTCATTTCTTCAAGTATAATCTACCATAATATTTTTTTTTCACTAATTGATAATTCAGTATCCAATATATGTGAATATATATGTTTATAAAGTCAATAAGAATTTATTTATTATTATTTTTTAATTTTAACATGTTTTTTTTTTGTTTTTATAATTTATTTAGGCATATTCATAATTAATTACATAAAAAAATCTATTAATTACAAAAATAATTAATATTTTGTTTTTTTTACAATTCTTCCATGTTTTTTTGCTGAATTATTTTATTTTATTTTATTTTTTTACACTTCTTTTCATTTTCCCCTTAATAACCTTTTATTTTCACTTAAGCATGGCTACATCAAGCATAAGAGTTTTTATGTCAGTTTTCTCTTACGTGAAATCGCTACACCCTTTAAAGTCAACATAATTTATCGGATTTTAGTTATTTGACTATAAATATATATATATATATATATATATATATATATATATATATATATATATATATAATAAGGCATTAGTAAGTTAACATGAGGTAAAAATTAGTTTACCCTTAATTTTTTTTTAAAAGGTTTTGAGAAAACAATATTTTAATACTCTCTCTCGTCTTAATATTTAAGATTATTATTAATTTTTAAAGTTAACTTGAGATATTTTTAAAATTAAAATTGATAAAGATCTATTTATTACAATGATGAATATTGTAAATACGTACAAATATCATTAATTATAAATTTTGTTATTTCATAAATTTTAATAAATTTTATAAATTTTAAGTTTAAAAATATTTTAAATTAACTTTTAAAAATTAATATTTTTTTTATTATTTATAATGGATAGAGTATTATATTCTATACATAGCACTAAGATATAACGTGTAGACTCAAAAATAGTTTATTTAGTTGAATAATTCTAATTATTTAGAATTTTAAAAAAGAAGTATTATCACTCTCTCTCTCTCTTGATAGATTAAGCGAATCGATGTAATGACCGAGAAAATTACGAACCCAATTTTTTTTTTATTTAATTATATCCATAAGAAAATATGAGGTATGAAGTATGTGTATATGTGATAAGTGGTATGATGAGATGTATTAAATTAGTTAATTAAATTAATTAACTAAAGAAGGAAAAAGATTGCAAGAGAAGCTTATGTGATAAAATCACAAAGCTTGAATGTTGGCCTTGTATGGCAATTAAGAAGATTTTTATTAAGCAAGTTAATTACTTGTATGAATAATGCGAAAGAAGAAGCAAGTGAATTATTTGAGATAATTCAATGTGGGAATAATTGTTTGTGTACGGTTAACTATTTTATAAACCCAATTTGATGATAGGGGTTAGTGAATGAATTAAATTAATCAAGTCCAATGTACTTGTATTAATATGTATTAGGGTTTTATTAAAACAAACCCAAGAATTAACAATTGATAGTGTTATGTAAGCTAATTTAATTAAGGAGTCCAATGGACTTATAATTAGCAAATCTAATTGGATTATATTTTAAATCCAAATGAGTTGTTAAACTAGGTCAATTAAGTATACCTTGTAGCCTATGTAATTAATTTAATTACTAGTCCATGTAATTTATTAAATAAGCCCAATGCTTATTTTAATTAAAGATAGCATAGTATGTAAATGCTAGCCCAATGTGTGATATAAATTGAGCCCAAACAATTTAATTGAATGAGCCCAATAAAATTTAATACTAAGATCCAAAGTGGAGCCCAATAAGTTTGTATAGGTGAATATGTATACATATATGGATGTATATATATATGGATACTTATATAATTATATAGGACTTAAAAATAAAGTCAAATTGGATAAATATTTGGTCAATCCCGAATTTTGGGGCCCACATGGATATAAATGTAGCTTGTTGGTTGATTTTGGAGTGTAAAGTGGTGCAAGTAAGCCCCAACCACCCTAGTCAATCAATGGGTCAATCAAAATGTCCATCAAGTGGTCATTCCATGCATAGTAAGCAAGATTAGAGCCTTAATCAACAAATGTTAGTTGATTAGTAGAACTAATGGTAAAATCCTAGAGTTCTATAAATAGAAATGACCAACACTTGTGCAAATGTTGGTTCATATGCTCCATTCACCAAAATTTAGAGAGAGAAGGTTGTAGAGAGAAGCTAGAGCAATTGTGAGAGTTCTAGAGAGCAAACACCTTGAGTGTTATCAAGTGTGGATGATTTTTGGTCCATACAAGAAGATCAAAGAAGAGCTAGAACCATTTCCAAGAAGAAGATCTTCATTAAAGGTTTAAAAGTTTCTTTGAACCTTAACTTGTTAGTTAGTTTGTTATGTAAGAAATAAAAACCCATGTGATGTTAGATCTTGATTACATATTAAGATATATGGTTAAATATGCTAGATGGGTGTTCTAACATGTTTGGTATGAAAGATGATGGAAGAAATGGTAGTATGAACATGTTTGGGTTTTAATGCCCTAGTTAAATGTCTAGGTTGTTGATTTATGATTTAAGATGTACAAGTTATTTTTGTGATCTAAAAGTCTAGAAAGCTAGATCTATGAGTTTTAAAGACAAACCCTTTTGGAACCTTTCAAAAATATTGAATAACGAATAAGTTATAGCTTTTACCGAAAATGATGTCGTTTTTAGACCCTAGATGGTTCGATCCGTAATTTTTGTGTAAAACGTTTTCAAAAAGACGATCGAACCATGGAATATTGTAAAACAAGAAGTTAGGAACACATCAACACTGATTTGGTGTCATTTGGATGTGTAGATTTCATTTAATCAAGGTTTGATCAAAAGGTATCAAAACTGTCTCAAAAAATGAAAAATGGCAAAACATTCTGCCACACTGCGCCGGGGCGCAGTCCACAGTTCCTGGAAAAAAATAAAAATCGAATAGGGTCGGGCCGGGCCGGACCGGGTCGGGTCGGGTCCGTACGGATCCGAAAATGGAAAATGTCCCAAAAATTAGTTTATTATTTTTGGACTTAACAAATATATTTTTTTAAATTAAATATAAGTGATTTAATAGATAAAAAGAGTTAAATATTATTAAAGGTTTAATAATATAATTAAGCTAATAAAATATTATTATTAATATAATAATATTAGAAAATTATTGAAATATTATTAAATATATAATAATATTATAAAGTGAGTAAAATATTATTAAAGAGTTAATAATATTAAATAAATAAAATATTATTTAAATGATTAATAATATTAGTTAATAAATAAAATATTATTAAATGATTAATAATATTAGATACTTAATAAAATATTATTAAATAGTTAATAATATTAGATAATGAATAAAATATTATTAAATGGTTAATAATATTAGTAAGTTAATAAAATATTATTAAATGATTAATAATATTAATAAAGGATTAAAATATTATTAAATGGTTAATAATATTAGTAAGTTAATAAAATATTATTAAATGATTAATAATATTAATAAAGGATTAAAATATTATTAAATGGTTAATAATATTATAATATGAATAAAATATTATTAAATAGTTAATAATATTAGATTATGAGAAGAATATTATTAAATGATTAATAATATTATAAAGGGAATAAAATATTATTAAATGATTAATAATATTAGATAATGAGTAGAATATTATTAAATGATTGATAATATTAATGAGTTAATAAAATATTATTAAATGGTTAATAATATTAGTAAGTTAGTAGAATATTATTAAATGATTAATAATATTAATAAATGATTAAAATATTATTAAATGGTTAATAATATTAGTATGAGGATAAAATATTATTAAATGGTTAATAATATTAATGAGAGAAGAAGATATTATTAAAGGATTAATAATATTAGTAAGATGATAAAATATTATTAAATGGTTAATAATATTTATAAATAATTAAGATATTATTTGATAAATAATATCCTTGGGAATAGTGTAAAACATTATTTAGTTATTAATAATGTTAATAAGTGTTGAGATAATGAAGAGATTAAGATGATTATTAGATGGTTAATAATATTAAGGAACTAGATGATTTATTATTGAAATAATAAATGGTTAAAATATTATTATACGATTAATAATATTATTTGTGGTATTATATATTATCAAAGGTGATAATATTATAAAGCAATGAAGTGATAGTTATGTGATTTAAAATATTATCAAGGGATTGATAATATTATTAAGAGATGTAAGGTTATGATTAAGTGATAGATGATTAAGACATATATGGTAAGGTTATTAATGTTAAATAAACCTATATGTGTTATGCTAATTGGAGGATCAATGTTGTTGAATATTAGGTCACCCAAAGGAAGTATTTTTAAGTTGAATAGCAGTAGTCAGCGGAACAGGCAAGTTTCTCTGAACCTTAACTTATATTTATTTGGCAAGTTATTTATGTAGAATCTGAAATTTATTTCAAAATGCATGATGAAATAATTATTAAGAATTATTTCATATCTATATTGTTATTGACAATCGCACTTAGGTGCATTTGCATGACTGTTCACGTTATGAACTGTTTAAAGAGAAATATCTATGCTATTTGTTTCAGCTAGATATTGCATGTGATATTATGACTGTTCTTGTTATGAACTGTTCTAAGTGAGGGTTCTATGCCAATTGTTTTGGCTAGACCATGTACGATTTAAATTCATAAATCTGAATATTATTGAAGTTAGTCCAAACCATATTGTTGTGGTGCGGAATCTGATGGGATAAGCTGAAATGAACAGAGCATTATAAGCAGATAAGCTTACGGTCGGATGGAATATTCCCGATCAAAATGAACTAGATGGTTATATTGTGCACTCTATAAACGTACGATAGGCTGATCACCTAAAGTACCCATCACCGGATATGTCAATCGAAATGATTGTTAATATTCAAAACGAACTGACAGACTTCTGTCTACAGGGTATTGTAAATACTCAAAACGTGTGTTCATGGTCTTGTGACCCTTTCAGCATGATGAAGCAGTATGTTATGTCAATTGAATTATATTATTCAAAGTTGCATGTCTTCACAATTATTGTATATTGTTGAAGTTTCCAGAGCTAAATCTTTTTCATTCATGATATATCTTTTATTGTTTAATTAAACTTGCTGAGCAAAGTAGTTGCTCACCCTTGCTATATCATGAACTATTTTTCAGTTAAGCCGAGTTATTTAAGGAGTACCACGGCAAAGGAAAGATGAACGAGTAGACGTAGTTAGTTCGTACTATTTGTGTAAATCTTTTGTATTATAAGGTAATGATGATGTATTAAGGTTAGTGGAACCTGGGATTGAAGGTACGTTTCGTAATGAAATGATGTATGATTTTCGCGAGTTATTGAAGTTATATTTTATGAATGTTTGACAAGTGTTGAATAGTGAGCACCGAACCCGAGGTTCAAGGGACTCAGATTTGGGGGCGTCACAATCGATCCAGCAGTGAACTAAAATCAACATTGAACGTGATCAACCCTACCGAAATTATTTTATCGTTTATTCGTTTTATACAAATCTTATGTTTTTAGCTATTTAATATGTGTGTGTGTATATATATTAAATAATAATTTATGTATGTTGACAACTGTTGAAAAAATTATTCAATCTATAATAAAAAAAATTTATGCAGTTAATTAATTCATTAATTAAGAATACTTTTTGAAAATTGATATTTCTATAAGAAAAATTGATATTTTCGCAAGACTCTACTCACATAAATAGTAAATAAGGTTCATCTTTATGTGAGTAAAATTTTACGAAAATATTAAATTTTTTATGAAAATGTCAATTCCCTACTTTTTTAGCATAAAGTAAATATCTTAGGATATTAAGGGAGAATTAGACGTATATTGAGAAATTAATTTATATGTTTGTTGTGGTTTTATAGTTAATTTTGGTAATTACCAAGGACCCATAACAAAGTTGAAAATTATTGTCTGAGATGGGACATCCACCTTAACAAGCCTCCAACCTCAATTAAAATGAATTTAAAATCATCTTATTTATACGTGTGCAATTAACACGGTCTCAATTAATTAAATAACCTAATAAAACATGAAAATAATTTTAAACTTCAAAATCAACCTTTTTCCAAAATTATTCATCAATTAATTAAATAACCTAATAAAATATGAAAACAATTTTCAACATTCAAAATCAACCTTTTTCCAAAATTATTCACCCGACAACAAAGAAGGAAGAATCCCCTCGGCTTGGCCCTAAATTAGACAAGCTCATCATATCCTTCCAAGTATGATTTGGAAAAAGACCTCAAACCTATATAGACGGTACAACATTCAAATTTAGGAAAAATTATTAAATGTACCTCCGACACCTGACACGTGGTATTTCATATCACTCATATACTTTCATTTTAGCACTTAAAATAAAATATCTCACTTTAAGTGCTGAAGTGGAATCACATGAGTGGTGTGGGGCATCACGTGGCAGGTGCCCTAGGATCACTAAATAATTACTCCAAATTTAGTATATATACTATACCATGCACACTGTAAGATCCCGAATTTTAATAAATAGATTTCAAATTTTTTTTCATAATTTTATACTTAACAATAAGGTGTTAAATTAATAAAAATTAAAGATGTTATATGCAAAAAATTTAAGTCAGACAATATTTGATTGGTCGGGAAATATTTATTCTATCGGGGAATATTCGTTCTATTGGAGAATATTTATTCTATCGAGAAATATTCGTTCTGTCAGGGAATATTCGTATGACGGCGCCGAAATATTCAGTTATGGGTGGACCCCACAATGAAATATTGTCGGATGAAGAAAACGACAGCAGTAGCCTTTCTAAATAAAAATGGTCAACGGTATTTTCACTTTTAACTATTAAGCTACCCAGTAATAAAAGTATGGTAACATATGATATTTTACTGTAGCACGCGGTATTTTACTATTGATCATGGTATTACATAGTAGCACACGGTATTACACAATATTTAAATTATTGAACTGATAAAGTGACTATTGCACAGTATTTCATCAATAGTTGTCATTACATAGTATTTTATATTATTGAATCAATAATTGTCATTACACAATATTTTACATTATTGATTGCACATCGTTCCATATCATTGAATCAATAATTGTCATAATACACAACATCTTGCATTATTGGGCCAATAATTGTGAAGACTTAGTTATTGGGCCAATACTATACCATGCACACCCTTACCTATTACATGGTGTCTAGGCTTGGTTGTGATTAGGGGTGAACATAAAATCGAAAATATCAAAAAATCGATTGGACCAAGTCGAACCGTTAATAAATCAAATTGAAAAAAATAAAATAAAAAAATCAAAAATTTTAAAAACAAAAAATCGAAGTTCAGCCGGTCGATTTCGGTTTGGTTTCTACAAAAATCGAAACCGACCGAATTACTTAAAGTTTTAAAATTATAATATAATTATATAATTTATATATATATTTTAATAATTATTTATTTTATATAATTATATATTTATATATTATAAAATATAAATAAATTACATTACTACTCAAATTCTAAAAAATGACATTTTAATTTATCCACAAAATAAATTGTGTACACTACTACTCTGCGGAAAATCAGTTTTTATTAAGAAATGATATGAAGTACTTGTCAAATTTATCTTTAGGATTTTTTGAATTGTTCCAAACGATATCCCAATACCTAAAATTTAATGTTAATTCAATCACTAAACATGAATAATTCATACGCTGTGTTCCAACCAGGCATATATAATAATATTTTCTATAATTGGTTACTAAAATTCAAAAGATTACCCACCATCTGTTTTATTCTTTATTTTTCTCTTCCAATGTATTGTCAATTCCATTGTATTGTATCCCAGTTATCATACCCTCAGGAGTTGAGAAAGTGATTTTGGCAAATCCATTGTCCATCACAGCCTATCATCAATTAATTAGTTAAAATAAATTTATTTTAGTGGTTCAGGACATTTGCCAACTAAAATATACTACTATAGGATTTATTACCCACTAAACCTTAAACTGATTGATTTAACTGATAATCGAGTAGGCTAATAACCGATTACGATTACAGAGTAAAAGTTTGGGTAATTTTGGTTTCTAATTTTTTATAACCGACTTAAATGGTTTGATTTTTTTATATATACAAAATCGACCAAACTGACCATTATACATCTTTAGCTGTGAATGGTATACCCATAAAAGAATTTAACAGAAAAATTTACTAACTGAGGTGTCGTCACCCTTTTTGTTGAATTCTTATTTCGATGTAATGTTTACCAATTTTTCAAGTATGGCCCGAAAAAAAATATTGTTGGCAATTAAGTCGAAGCAAATCAAATAATATAAAATAAAAGAGAGTTAAAAAACACAAGATTTAACGTGAAAAACCACAAGCCAAACTCCAAACCTCCACTATATCAATAATAATAGACTTATAATAATCCTCTCAAGTTTTACGTCCTAAAATTTAAGACTCCACAATACCGTAATACAACTTTTTTGCACGGACTAAAAACTGCAAAAACCCTAATTCTCACGATAGTACAACTTTTTTGAACAGAATATATAAATTGCAAAAACCTTCACCCTTACACAAATACAAAATACACCCACATCCTATCTCTCAACTCTTAAGATGTTGCATTACTTTTAGTTGTACTACGTTTCAACAACTAAACATAATACTTTATTTTATAGAGTACTCACAACTTTACTCTTCTTATTCAAAATATGACACTTTCAAACTTTCAAAATAAAATTCCTACCAAAATAAGATTTCTTCTAATAATAGGACTCTAGCATCTAATAAATCTCCTATTAAAAATAGGACATTTTTCTTTCTATAATAACAATTATTTTCTGAATAGAATTCGAGGAGTACCCCAATAATTTTTCCCTCAACTCGAATCAATAACTACTTCAACTTCATATCTGAATAGGATTTGAGGAGTATCCCAACAATTCATTTCTCGACTCAAATCCCCTAACACTTTAACTTCATCACTGTTACTGTTGTCATATTCATCACCATCATTATACCATCTGTATCATCTGCGATATCCATATTATTTGCATTATTCGATCACTATTACAATTTTACTGCATAGCGTGGCTAATGGCGCGAAATCTTTATGCGACAGAACACCATCAGCGACTGAAAGTTGGTCGCTAATATTGCCACGTTAACTATATCAACAACAGACTGCGGTTATTGGTGATAATTAGTCTAATCATTTTAGTGACCGAAGTCGGTCGTTGATCTATTTCAAATACATCAGACACAGCGCTGCAGATTAAACGCAACGAGAAAGGAAGAAAGAAGAGGGATAAGGATAGAAAGAGAAGAAGAAATAGAGAAAGAGAGGGAGGTGCATAGAGAGAAAGAGAGGGAAACTGCCACTGCACCGCCACTGTGACGCCCCCAAATTCGAGTACCCTTACCTCAAAATCAGTGCTCACGATACAAACCATATAATACATATATATACCCATTCGTACAACATAATATAAATAATTACATTACATAAGGCTTACATAACATTCCAGGTTCTAATAACCTTTACATTACATCAATGAACTAATACAAAAGATCATAAAGGTTCATAATATTCATAAACAATTCAGACCCTAACTTTAACTTAAACTACTTTACCTCCTTAGCCATTCCCTTATCTTTAACGAGGTTACCGGTCTTTTCAGTCTTAACTGTAGGTAAGGTACATAAAGTAAGAGTGAGCAACGAGTTCGCTCAGCAAGTATACAAAAGATAAAGAACAGTAATCAAGTGTAAAGATTCATAAGCTCAGGATACTTAACAATTGTCAATAAATCTCAATGGAATTTAATTGATCAAGAATGAATCATTTTCAATAATTCAAGTTTTGAGGAAAAATACAAAGTCTGGTCAATTCGTGGGTAAACAACGTTCAATTATCTGGCAGATAGTCAATTGCGAAGTTTCGAAATAGGAATATTTTTATTACTGAGTGATCACTAAGGCCCAGTGAACTCTTCATGGGGTTAATAGTAATTTACTGAAAACCTCAAAAAGAAAACAAGTACATGAGGTGATTAGCCTCATAGTACCTTACATTACGCATAACCTTTAGTCTCCGTGTGCGCGTACATGTCGGATTCACCGACATAAAATAATTCTCCATTTTATCAAGGATGTTCACCTCAGTATCATAATCAAAGTCCATACCAAAACAATTGGTTTGGATGACTTTCTCAAAGAAATTAAGTCATAATTTATTTCATTTCTTATTTAGTCGAATCAATTGACATAGACTCCTTTCCCAAAACGATCTCATACATAATCTAACTTCTGATGTCAACCATTTGATGTTTGAAAGATCTCGTGAAGATATACAATTGTGGATTTTTAAGATTCTCAGGTTTACTAATTCAATTTAGACATATTTTTCAAGATAATTTATCACGAACATGTGTATTCAATATGAATTATTTTTCAATAGATATAACATTGACATACTTGTACGGAACAATAATAAGGCACAATTCAAGATACTTACCTGTTACGTCTGCTTATCCTTCTTCTAAGTTATCATCCTCTGGTTTACCTATATAAGTGGTGGTTCGGTCTACCGATTAGTTTCTATCGTATCACAAATAAACTTATATCATCCTATCCCTAACTTATGACCCTTCATTATTTATCTTCATACCCATCCTTCAACTTTATCCCGTTTACTTCATCTCTCCTCATCGCCTTCTCTACGTATTTTATTTGTTAATGTTTCACAAATAAAATAATCTTTATTACTTTATTTGTTTAAGCTTTTCTTGAAACCATTTATTAATTATTAAACATTCTCACTAATAAAATAACTTATTTTATTTCTTACGAATAATTTCCATTATTATTCTTATTGTTTGTTTACTTATTATCATGTTTATCATTTACAACTAAAATAATATTTGCTATTATTTTATTTTGTTTAGTCATTCTTTACACGTCTTTACTTCTTAACATCCCTCATTAATATTTTTTCAGATCATCATTATCATTTTCTTCGCAAATAAAATAATCTCATTATTATTTTATTTGTTACATCATGTCTCATTTATTATTTCACATTATTATTTCTCATTAATCACCATTATTATTCTTCACAAATAAAATAATTGTGTCACAATTATCTTATTTGTTTAATCATCTTTCATTATTATTAATCTTTACTATTATACAGCACATATAAAATAATCTTCATTGATTTATTTGTTTAATTATCTCCCTTGATTAATTATTATTTATTCATTAACTTCCATGAATAATTCTTTATCATTATTCACTTTGTTTCTTCATTATTTTTTACAAATAAAATAATATTTATTATTATTTTATTTATTTATTTATTTATTCTCACAATTAAAATGATTTTTATTATTTTATTTGTTTAATTATTATTATTATTATTTATTTATTTATTTTTTATGGTCCGACCTGAACCGACACGTTGACCATTACCCAACCCGGTTTGACCCGGGTCAACAAATTTTCCAGTCCAGCACCCCGATGTTGGATTTGAACTAAAATACAGCGCCCTGATGCTCAAGAGCAAAATGTTCTGCTGTAGTTTATTTTCAGTTTCCAACTTTTCGATTTTTTATTTTTCTTGCTTCAAGGCTTAACAACTTAATTTTTATACATTCAAATGACTTCAAATTTGAGTCATAACATCTTAGATTCATGCTTTAACATCATTCAAAGATTATTAACATTTTTAACAACATTTACTAACCAAATCATGGATTTAAAACTTTTAGGGTCGATTACCAGCATGCTTTGCTAGAAATGTTATCGTAGCTTCATTTTAGCTTTGTTTTTGTTTGTTCCACTTGGATTATGTTCGTATTTCATAGATCTTCACGTACAAGTCATAAATCTTAAGATTTAACATCCTCATCTTAGGTTATTAGTTTGAAAACCAAGCATACCACTTAGGTTATTTTCATAAACTCATCCTATGTTCATTTTCACATGTCAAGCTAAGATCTAACCACAAAACCTCCATCATAACCACCTTACGTCTTCGTAATCCACCATGATTCTCTCAACATATAACCTCCCCCAACAAGCATCCATAAATATGCCATCGAAACTTAAAAGTTTCAAGTTAAGAAGATTTATACCTTCTTGATGCCTTCTTTCTTTTAGCTATGAATTTGTCACTGTGGCTTCTCTCCTCCTTCTTGCTTCCAAGATCTCTACACTTAATATTTCTTCTAAGCTCTCACCTTTTTCCTCTTTTTTTTTCTCTAACTCTCTATAGCTCTTTCTAACCCTTGGTGTATGGAATGGGAAGTAACCTTTGTAAATGTGAAGGAAAGGCTCTATTTATAGAGAAGTCTTAACTTTGCGTAGCCCTCACTAATCATCTAACACTAGATAATTAGGCTAATTAATCATCCCAACCAAGCTCCATAATTTAGGGAAAAAGAGGGTACACCTTGGAGTATTTTATGGGACTTTTTAGTTTCTCAAAAAGTGTGCAATGCCTAGGTTTTGACTCCCCCAAAGTGAGTGGCTGGATTATTATTTTTTGGAGTATTTTAGAATTGGTCTTTAAAAAATTAGGACAAAGGTTTGGGCTCCTTTTTAATTGATGTTTGGGCTACACCTTAGGTTTTATTTTAAATAATTCCTTGGGCCGTATTTACTCCAACTTAGACTTTAATTTAGGCCACAATTAAATTCTCTATAACCATCTTATTTCCCACAACATTGGGCCAAGAAATTTTCTTTATAAACATACATACATTGGACTAACCCAAGTTAACATAAAAAAGACTCATTCTTATAACACTTGGACTTAGTTAATCTTTATTATAAACTTAATTCATAATTCACTCAATTATTATTTTAGATTTTTATTAATTCACTTTCATGAATTAATCAATACTTGATTAATTCATAATCTCACATATTCCTTATCATGTCATACAAGGCTAATTTTCCCAAACTTAGTTAATTCATAACTTAGGCATGTCATAGAATCTCATAATTTATAAATTCATCTTGACTTCTTCCTTTAATTCAAATTTATTGAACTAACTAAACTTGTGTCCTTCCTATCACATAGTCACACATACAGACATAAGTGTACGTAATAAAGTTTCAAATAGTTTCCCATTTTTATTAATATAATATTCTTTATAAAATTTTTGGTCATTACATTCTCCCCCTTTGTAAATATTCCATCTCTGGAATCAGAATCGGAATCGCTACAAGGTTACACCAAAAGGTGGGGTTAATCCCTCTTTATTCTATATTTAATTCCTACGCAGTCTTCTTGGCATTGTGGTTCCTCCATACTACCTTAACAGATGGTATAACCTTATTATGTAATATGTGTTCCTTCCTATCGATGATCTGCATAGGGATCTCTTCATAAGTCAAATCTTTTTCCACTTGTATAGGTTTGTAGGATATTACGTGATTGTAGTCGGGCTTGTACAGTCGAAATACTAAAACATGGAATATGTTGTGAATATGCTTCAGTTCAGGAAGTAGTGCTACCTCATACACTACTTCGCCAATTCTCTTTAATATCTCAAAAGGTCATATGAACCTAGGAATGAGTTTTCTTTTCTTGTCAAATCTTATTTTTCTTTCCAGGGAGACATTTTTAAAAATACAAAATTGCCAACTTCAAAGTCTCGATTTCGTCGGTGTAAGTCGGCGTACTTTTTTTGCCTATCTAGTGCTGCCACTAATCTGGCTCTTATCACTTTGATGATTTCTGTCGTTTGCTATACTAGTTCTGGTCCTTAAAGTTGACGCTCTCTTACCTCATCCCAGCATAAAGGTGTTCTACACTTTCTTCCATATAGATCTTCGTACAGCGACATGTCGATGCTCGCATGGTATCTATCATTTTAAATAAATTCAACAAGAGATAGATGGTCATTCTAACTTCCCTTGATGTTGATCACACAAGCTCTGAGATTATCCTCCCGCGTTTGAATAGTTTTCTCTCTCTGTCCATCGGTCCGGGGATGGTAAGCAGTACTCAGCCTCAGATGAGTCCCCACGTGTTCCTATAGATCCTTCCAAAAGTTTGACGTAAAGCGTAGATCTCTATCCAATACAATAGATACTAGCACTCCATTCCTTGACACAATCTCTTTTATATACAGTTTCGCTGAACCAAGTTAAATTGAGTCTTTATCGTCAAAAAGTGTGCTGACTTCATTTACCTATCCAAAATAATCTATATTGCATTGTAGCCTTTCGGAGTGATTGAAAGTCCTACTACAAAATCCATTGTAATGTGCTCCCACTCCTATTCCTGTATTTCTAACAGTTGTAATAGACTGCTCGGCTTCTGATGCTCCGCTTTGACCCTCTAACAGGTTAAGCATTTCCTAACGTATTCGACAACTTCTCATTTCATGTTGGGCCACCAGAAGTATTGGTGAAGGTCTTGATACATCTTTGTGCTCATTGGGTGAACAGAATAAGTCAAATTGCGCGCTTTATGCCAAATTTCTTCCTTCAATTCTAATACTGCCGGAACCCATACTCGTTCTTAAAACCTTAATATTCCTTCCTTATTCACCTTGAACTTTTCCTCATCATTTTCTGTTATCCTTCGTTTTATCATCTCACATTTCTCATCTTTTTCTTGTGTTTCCTTTATTTTATTTAACAATGTCAATTGAACTTCCATCATAAATAACTTTTCCTTTGACTCCCTTGGTCCCTTCACTTCTATTTCCATCCTCGCCATTTTCGCAATCAACTTCTCTTGAACTGTCAACATAGATAACTCTTATTTCCCTTTTCGACTTAGCACATCCATAACTACGTTTGCCTTTACTTCAAACAATGTTTTTTTGCCTCATATTCAGTTCTTTCCGTGTGAAGATATATTTCAGATTCTTATGGTCTCTATATATATATATATATCACATTTTTTTCCTTATATAAATAATGCCTCCAAACCTTTAAAGCTATGCTACTGCCGCTAGCTCCAAATTATGGGTCGGATACTTCTTCTTGTAGTCTTTTAGCGGTCGCAACACATACACGATAACCTTGTCGTTCCGCATCAGTACACATCTAAGCCTTTTGTGCGACGCATCACTAAACACCACAAATTTCCCTATATTGTTTGGTAAAGACAACACGGGCGCCTTAATTAATTTCTTCTTCAGTTCTTGAAAACTCGCTTCGCACTTATCTGTCCAAACAAACTTTACTGTCTTCCTTGTCAAATTGGTTAACGGGGGTTGCTGTCTTAGAATTTTTTTTGAATGAATCTCCGATAATACCCCATCTGCCCTAAGAAACTACACACCTCTGTCCGAGTCTTCGGCTGCTCCCAATTGATCATGGCTCCCACCTTTGCCGGATTCACTGATATTCCTTCTTTATTGATCACGTGTCCCAATAAACTGTACTATTTCCATCCAAATTTTGTATTCTAAAAATTTTGAGTACAACTTCTCCCTTCTCAGGGTTTCTAACATCAATCTTAAGTGTTCTGCGTGTTCCTCCTTGGTCTTGTAGTAGATATCATCAATAAAAACCATGACAAATTTGTTCAAGTACGACTTAAATACTCTGTTTATCAAGTCCATGAACATTGCTGGTGTGTTAGTCAATCCAAATGACATTACCAAAAATTCATAATGTCCATATCGCGTCTTAAGGGTCGTCTTAGGCATATATTCCTTCCTCACTTTTAATGGATGATATCCGTTTTTTAGATTTATCTTTGAAAATATTTTTGCTCCCTTCAGTTGCTCAAAAAGGTCATCGATTTAGGTAAGGAATACTTATTTCTTGATCGTGACCTTATACAACTCTCTATAATTTATGCATAATCGCAATGACCCGTCTTTCTTTTTTATGAATAAAACTGGTACTCCCGTCAGAGACACGCTCAGCTGAATATAACCTTCATCTAATAATTCTTGTAAATGGATCATTAGTTCCTTAATCTATACTGGCGCCATATGATACGGAGCCTTAGGAATTAGTGACGTACCTGACACTAAATCTATCGCAAACTCGTATGGAAATTCCTTTACTGTAAGTATCTTATTCATTTTTTCTCCCACTTTCCGGGTATCTACAATGTGGCTAAATAGTCTGCACATCCTTTCCTTAGCAATTTCTTGGCGACGTGCTACCATACAATACTACCTTAGACAATTCAGGGTTTGAGGGTTTACTCTTTTCCCTAACAATCAATTGCCAGTCCATTCCTAACATCACATCAAAGTTTCCTAACTTTATTGGGATCAAGACAACATAGGTTCCCTTATATCAACATAACAATTCTATTTACGTACTCTACGGAAATTACTTCCTTATTTGTAACTTCTATATTCATAGGGGTTTTTACTTCTTTCCGGGGTAGATTTAATCGTCTAGCAAATTTGTCATACATAAGGGGTAGGTAACACCCCAAATCAAATAATATGTAATCATTATTGATTCGAATATTACCTGACACTACGTCCTCTGATACTATTGACTCCTGCACAGTCATGTCGATGGTTTGAAAGGTTGGTCGGTTCTGCGGTTGCCAGCTTCTTGTTGTTGCTGCCTCCCTTATTTCTACTTCTTTCACCAATCGCATTCTTCGGATAATCCTTGGTTTGATGGTCCGTTGGTCCACATGCGAAACACCCTTTTCTCTTTTTTAAATTTGGACAATTGGGGGAGATATGTCCTTCCTGTCCGCAATTATAACATATATTATTTTCCTTCAAACACTCCCTTGTATGGTTCTTCCCACAAATACCACAAACTCCTCATTTCCTTTTCGAATCCTCTTGTTTACTTCCAACATTACTGATGTTACTCCACTTTCTTTTATTTGGATTACTTTCTCCACCACTCCCCCCTCGATCACCTACTGCACTCTTCTCACTCTTTTTCTCTTTGTGATATTGGCTCAAAGCTTCCCATTCCCTTTCAGTCTTTATCCTCTTCCTGGGGTAATTCTTTACTAAATGGTTTGGTGCACCACACCTGTAACATCCTTTCATTTTCTGCCTTGGGTTAGGATAATTTAGTGAGATGTGTCCCATCTGCCTTTCCCCTTTAAACACACCTTTAAGCGATTCTTTCCACAACTCGCACATGCCTCTGTCTTTTTTTTCTTTGTATTTTCCCCACTTCTATTATCCTTATTCCATTCCTTTTTAAGGTTTCTATTGTTCTCTCTACTACTTCTTTCTGTTTGACAGTTCTTCACCTTCTTCAAAACATGGATTACTCTTTTTGTGACTGGAGTGACTTCTCTTTCTTGATTATTAATTTTTGCCTGACTTTGCCAAAACTCAGAGATTGCTTCTACAAAAACTTTCACTATTACATTCATTAATCGCAATACAAGATTCTGATCCAGTTCCCTAATTTTAATTTCTATTATTTGATATGTTCCTTCAGCTTGAGGTCATTCTCTCAACATTTTTGCTTATCACAAAAATGGTATTATTACCTCCTTATTTGCTTTTAAGCATGTATCATTAACGTTAAAAACTTGATCACATAAAGAATATTACACGACGTCTTATCATTCTTATACCCCTTTTCACTTATTTTTCCCATTTGTAACTTATTATTCACATTCCCCTTTTCTTCTTCTTTTTTTAACAGTTTGATAACTTATCTGTCACTTAACAATCTACTCTAATCGCTCTATGATCTTCCTTTACAATCATTTCATTCTACTATCGCCTTCCCCCTCTAAGATTTTAATAGCCATAACGTACATTTAATAATCGTTTTATATTTATACATTTCTCATGAATACATGGTGTTTACATATTATAGCATCTTGCTATTAATCTTACATACCCCTGTCTTACAGCAAAAACTAGAGTTTACAAGGTCATATCCCACATATTATACAAAACCTGGGATTTACATCACTTCTTTCTTCTCTTACTATACTTTACCTTACACCCATAACTTAATATATATCTCACATCATTTCATTAAACCGTCTATCTACTCTTTCTGCCTCCTTAACTCTTCCTTTGGGGCTTCCGCTTGCTCTTCTGTCCTCAATCTCTTCCTAATTTCCTCTTCCCAGCGTGTCTGCATATACTGGTTACTAGTCTAAAGGTCTTGAACTTTCGCCTCCAATTCCCATATATTATTTTTCATCTCATATTTTTGAGTTACTAAGTCATTTATATGTGCCCACATCTTAAAGAAACCTTACATCATTTTCGAATCAGAAGCGCTATCCTCGGATACCTTTTCGTACGGTACGATATTAGAAGTTGCATCCTCTAATAGCTCTGCTTCCTCGGTTTCACTATCCAACATAACTATTACCTCTTGCCTGGGTGCCACGGGTAACCTTTCCTAGATTACCGAAACATCTATAAGTTCCTCTTCTCCTAACATCCTACATCCACCATCATAAAAACACATCAGTGTCTCGCAGTAAGGTATATCCATCCCTATCACTAACTTAATTACATCTCATCGTATAATATATGATTATTATTGTCTTTTATTATTGTATATCATCTTATAATAACTTATTTCCCCCTAATGAATTTCCCATGATTTATCATCTAAACTCAATAAGAGTTCATCTATCACTACTTTCTCATCTTCCCTAAAGTTATATCCTAAAGTTTTTCCACAACTTAAGGCTTATAAACTACAGCTTTGATACTAACTAGTGATGCCCCTACATTCGGGTATTCTTACCTCAAATTCAGTGCTCACGATGCAACCTATATAATGCATATATCTACCCATTCGTAAACCGTAATATAAATAATTACATTACATAAGGCTTATATAACATTCCAGGTTCTAATACTTTACATTACATCAACGAGCTAATACAAAAGATCATAAAGGTTCATAATATTCATAAATAATTCAAACTCAAACTTTAACTTAAACTACTTTGTTGCCTAAGCCATTCCCTTGTCTTTACCAAGGTTATCGACCTTCTCAGTCTTAAACTGTAGGTAAGGTACATAAAGCAAGAGTGAACAACAAGTTTGCTCTGCAAGTATACAATAGATAAAGAACAGTAATCAAGTTCAAAGAATCATAAGCTCAAGATACTTAGAAATTGTCAATAGATCTCAATGGAATTTAATTGACCAAGAATGAATCATTTTCAATAATTCAAGGTCTGAGGAAAAATATAAAGTCTGGTCAATTCGTGGGTAAACAACGTTCAATCATCTGGCAGATAGTCAATCTCGAAGTTTTAAAATATAAATATTTTTATTACTGAGTGGTCACTAAGGCCCAGTGAACTCTTCGTGGGGTTAACAATAATTTACTGAAAACATCCAAAAGAAAACAAGTGCATGAGGTGATTAGCCTCATAGTATCTTACATTATGCATAATGTTTAGTCTCCGCGTGTGCGCACATGTCGGATTCATCGACATAAAATAATTCTCCGTTTTATCATGGATGTTCACCTCAGTATCATAATTAGAGTCCGCACCAAGACAATTGGTTGGATGACTTTCTCAAAAAAATTGAGTCATGAGTTATTTCATTTCTTATTTAGCCGAATCAAATGACATAAACTCCCTTTCCAAAACGATGTCATACACAATCTAACTTCTGATGTTAACCATTTGATGTTTGAAAGATCTCGTGAAGATATACACTTGTGGATTTTTTTTAAGGTTATCGGGTTTACTAATTCGATTTAGACATATTCTTCAAGACAATTTATCACGAACATGTGTATTTAATCCGAATTATTTTTTAACAGATATAGCATTGACATACTTGTACGGAACAATAATAAGGTACAATGTAAGATACTTGCTTGTTACGTCCGCTTACCCTTCTTCTAAGTTATTGTCCTCTAGTCGACTTACATAAGTGATGGTTCGGTCTACCGATTAGTTTCTATCGTATCACAAATAAACTTATATCATCCTATCCCTAACTCATGACCCTTCATTATTTATCTTTATACCCATCCTTCCACTTCATCCCGTTTACTTCATCTCTCCTCACCCCCATCTCTACGTATTTTATTTGTTAATCTTTCACAAATAAAATAATATTTATTACTTTATTTGTTTAAGCTTTTCTCGAAACCATTGATTAATTATTCAACATTCTCACAAATAAAATATCTTTATTTTATTTGTTGCGAATAATCTCCATTATTATTCTTATTATTCATTTACTTATTCTCATGTTTATTATTTATAACTAAAATAATCTTTGCTATTATTTTATTTTGTTTAGTCATTCTTTACACGTTTTTACTTCTTAGCATCCCTCATTAATATTCTTTTAGATCATCATTATCATTTTCTTCATAGATAAAATAATCTCATTATTATTTTATTTGTTACGTCATGTCTCATTTATCATTTCACATTATTATTTCTCATTAATCACCATTATTATTCTTCACAAATAAAATAATTGTCACAATTATCTTATATGTTTAATCATCTTTCAATATTATTAATCTTTACTATTATACTTCACTTATAAAATAATCTTCATTGTTTTATTTGTTTAATGAGCTCCCTTGATTAATTATTATTTATTCATTAACTTTCATGAATAATTCTTTATCATTATTCATTTTATTTCTTCATTATCTTTTACAAATAAAATAATATTTATTATTATTTTATTTATTTAATTATTCTCATGAATAAAATAATCTTTATTTTTTATATCTCTTTAATTATTATTATTATTATTTTTATTTCTAGCCCGATCCAGTTTGACCCAGACCGAACCATTGACCATGACCTGACCCGGTTTGACTCAGGCTCGGGTCAACAAATTTTCCAGTCCAGTGCCCCAGCGCTTAAGAGCAAAATGCTCTGCTACAGTTTATTTTCTGTTTCCAACTTTCCGTTTTTTTATTTTTCTTTCTTTAAGGCTTAGCAACTTAATTTTTATACATTCAAATGACTTTAAATTTAAGTCATAATATCTTATATTCATGCTTTAACATCATTCAATGATCATTAACATTTTTAACAACATTTACTAACCAAATCACAGATTTAAAACTTTTAGGGTTGATTACCAACATGCTTTGATAGAAATGTTATTGTAGCTTTGTTTTTGTTTGTTCCGCTTGGATTATGTCTGTATTTCATAGATCTTCATATACAAGTCATAAATCTTAAGATTTAACATGCTCATCTTAGGTTCTTAGTTTGAAAACCAAGTGTACCACTTAGGTTATTTTCATAAGCTCATCATATGTTCATTTTCACATGTCAAGTTAAGATTTAACTGTAAAACCTCCATCATAACCACCTTATGTCTTCGTAATTTGCCATAATTCCCCCAACATATAACCTCCCATGACAAGCATGCATAACTAGTTTACATAATTAAATATGCCATCGAAACTTAAAAGTTTCAAGTTAAGAACATTTATACCTTCTGATGCCTTCTTTATTTTAGCTATGAATTTGTTGAGGCTCTCCACTATGGCTTCTATCCTCCTTCTTGCTTCCAAGATCTCTACAATTAATATTTCTTCTAATCCCTCACCTTCTTCCTCTTCTTTTTTTCCTCCTAACCCTCTCTAGCTCTTTCTAACCCTTGGTGTATGGAATGGGAAGTAACCTTTGTAAATGTGAAGGAAGGGCTCTATTTATAGAGAAGTATTAACTTTTCTTAGCCCTCACTAATAATCCAACAGTAGATAATTAGGGTAATTAATCATCCCAACCAAGCTCCATAATTTAGGGAAAAAGAGAGGACACTTTGGAGTAATTTATGGGACTTTTTAGTTTCTCCAAAATTGTGCAATGCTCTAGGTTTTGACTCGGTGACTCCCCCAAGGGGAGTGGCTGGATTATTTATTTATTTCTTTGTTAGAGTATTCTAGAATTGGTCTTTCAAAAAATTGGGTCAAAGGTTGGGCTCCTTTTTAATTGGTATTTGGGCTACACCTTGGGCCTTCTTTTAAATAATTCCTTGGGCCTTATTTACTCAAACTTAGACTTTAATTTAGGCCACAATTAAATTCTCTACAACCATCTTATTTCCTACAACATTGGGCCAAGCAATTTCTTGGATAAACATACATACATTGGACCAACCCAAGTTAACTTCGACAAGACTTATTCTTATAACACTTAGACTTAGTTAATCTTTATTATAAACTCAATTCACAATTCACTCAATTATCATTTTAGATTTATATTAATTCACTTTCATGCGTTAATCAACACTTGATTAATTCATCATCTCACATATTCCTTATCAAGCCACACAAGGCTAATACTCCCAAGCTTAGTTAATTCACAACTTCAGCTTGTTACATAATCTCATAATTTATAAATTCATCTTGACTTCTTCCTTTAATTCAAATTTATTAAAATAACTAAACTTATGTCCTTTTTATCACATAGTCACATATAAATAAACATAATAAAGTTTCAAATAATTTCTCATTTTTATTAATATAATATTATTTACAAATTTCTTGGTCATTACAACCACTGCCACCGTGTCACTGCTACCGCGCCGCTGAATTGCCACCGCGCAACCATTCACATTATTTCAGGTATCAAAAACTTCATTCTTGGTACAAAGATTTTTGCTCAAAAATTCTTTTTGCAATTTTTGGTATATGCTACTACTATTATTTTGGGTGTATATGGTACTACTATTTTTGGTATATGCTACTGCTATTATTTTTTGTAATTTTTGGAAATTATTTTGTGTGTATATGTACATGCTATTGCTACAATTCACAATTACTTGTGAATTATAGAAATTGGTCACTTACTTGTATGCATTTGCCTTTGCAATAATTTTGCAATAAAATGAGTGTGGCAACTTTTTTTTTTTGAAGGACTCTTCAATGGAATTTGCGTGGTTATTTTATATAATATAATAAACTAAGTAGCATTTATTTAGTTTTGTACTTTTAAAAAATATAATTCAAAATAATATAATAAATTAAAATCAAATCAAACATAATAAAATATAATAAAACAAAATAATATAATATAATTTATAATAAAATAAAATAATATAATTTACAATAAAATAGAATTTAATTTCAAATATCATATTATATTATATACAATAGTATAATATAATAAAATTAAAATGAAAGAAAAAATAAAAAAAGTAAAAATAAAAAAAATAAAAAATATTATGATTTAATACAAAATACTAGAATATAATATAATATTTTCCACTAGAAACTTGTTCAAGATTCACTCATTATGATTGAATTTTGCATAATCCCTATTTTGGGACTGTTCTTATATGTTCCGCTCTCACTTAAGCTAGTGTCAATGACTAGAGCACATGTATCTATTTGTTCTAAAGAAATATTGGTTTGTTTATCTTCTATTGTTCTCCAAGTGCATACTTAGACTATATAAATCATAGTTTATTTTGTATACTTAGAGACCGATGGGAGATTTAGTTGAAATTTCTTTCGAACAACAGATGCATGTGTTTAAGTCATTGACATTAGTGGGACTCGCATACTTGAATGTGGTATAAGCCTGACCGGTGTAATAAAGGTGGAGACATATTTAGATAGGAACCTTGCATTATACCAACCGATGGCACGGTGTAATACAATAATTCTTATCAAAATAGGTACCGTAATATCATGATTTCTATTCAGACTGTAGTTGGATGAGGCGACGAAAGTCGACTGGCCATATAGGTGCTACAACTGAATTTAGAACTAGTTACGAAATATTTTTGAATTATGCATATAGTCACAAAGAATTTATCAATGATCAAAACAAGATAAAATATCCTTGTTTAAAGTGTAAAAATATAAATTATGCGAACAGAGAGATGGTCGCTTATCATTTACTTGTTAAGGGATTCATGAATAATTACGAAGAATGCTGGTGGGCACATGGGCAGAAAAAAGAGTATGGTATCGGACAGGTACATAATTCATCCAGTAGTACCCATCGTATGAATAACATATGAGAATTATTCCTATCTAAGCGAGAATTACATGATGCACATACTTACATTATTCTCAATTGCGAGGATATTGCCGGCTTTGTGAGGTATACATGTAAAACTCACACTTAACTTGTACTCCTAAGTTATAATCTCATAAATTTGATTCATGTTTATAATATATGTATAGAGCATACGATGATGAGTTAAAAGCAAACCAACACGGCATCACTGATAAAAATATTTAACTGAGTCATGATAAAAAAAATTTCACAGTGGCCAAAGGATTGAGTAAGTTATTTAACTTAATTAAGTATGATTTAGTATTAATTTAACAATTCATTTAATTTAATTTAAGAAGTAATTATTCACATTGTATTAAATAATTGTAGGCTCTTGATGACGATAAAATTCTTTCAAATGTATAAGTCCTAGCTATGGGCCCAGACAGAGATCAAGTCATCCGCATTAGTTATAAAATAAATGGTTGTGACTTTCATACGGAGACATATGTCAGCGATGAAAAATAACTAATACTGGAGTGTGGGTTTAAGGAGATTGTTACAATGAGGTAGGTTGTGCCTTTTATGGGGAGTAGGAGGAAATCATTAAGTTGTCGTACAAGGGTACCTAAGGAGGTTAGATTAATCTGTTTAAGTGTCATTTTTTTGATTCAGAAAAAGGGATACGTGTCGATCAACATGGAATTGTCGATATTGACCTCTATAAAAGGACGTACATGAATGCCCCATTTATGTTGCCAACTCAAACGCTACAAGTATACAACACTTCTAGTGCTAATAGGAAAAAGGATAGACTGCCCATAGATTAGCAAGTTATAATTCATACTCCCCCGCGTAGTTGTGTCCAATTAGTAGACGGAGAATTCTACCAAGAGGAGATGTAATGTAACCATCCTATAATAAATATGGAGGACAACAATGAACTAAACTAGTTAGAAGGTGGAGGTGATGATGATGAATTACATCCCGAGTCAGTACCTGGGTTAGATGATACTAATATTGAGGAGGAAGAGTTACTGACTAACACTGACATTGAGTTTAAATAAGAAGATGGTCATGAATCTGCACATTCTTTTGAAAATGATTCTAAATCAGAAAATGATTTCCATTAAACTATATGTTTAGTGTTATATATATATATATACTTGTCATGCTTATGTACATTTCTTTTTTAGTTATAGTACCTAACTATTACAAACCATTACATGTTATTATATTGACTTGTCATTTTATTTGTTTATTTATTATCATATAAGTCATAGTAACATATTAATTTTTTGTATAGATGTCTTCTTCAACAACGCTTAGAAAGCGCGGCTTGGGTTGGGGTCCTAATCAGATCCCAAAGGCCCCGACTAATTCAAATGAGCGTATTTTATTAAAGATTAAACCTGATCCGGGCACAACGTAAGTTAGCAACCATATTTTTGATCAATTAATTGATATTAACATTATTATATATACTAATGTAAATTGTTATATATTTTAGTAATTTTATAAATATTAGGGTTGTTAAATGTATTACATAACTATGTTTATAAAACTGGCCTAGATCGGTTATTACATGGGCCAACACACCTCTAGTCCACAAGCAGTCAATTTGGTAGGAGCTTCAGGTATTTTGATTTTGGTAAAGTATAAATATTTTAATGAACTAATGTTCAGTATTATTAAATTATATAATCCCTCCGTCCCAGTATAAAAGTCCTCTATTGATTTTTATGGTCAAATTGACTATTTTTCAAATCAATATATTTTATTATTCTTTTATATATATAAAAAAAGCTTATAAACATTATAAACTACATACAATTTAGTACTAATCTCAATATTTATTTTTTTGAAAATCTAAATATATATGTTTAATTATTAATTTTAAAAATGATCAATTTGACTGCAAAAGTCAATGGAGGACTTTTATCTTGGGATAGAGGGATTATATAATTTAATAATACTGAACATTAGTTCATTAAAATATTTATACTTTACTAAAATCAAAATACCTGAAGCTCCTACCAAATTGTATTTTTATTTTAGAAAAGGTACAAGTGGGATGAGGCACATGCAACAGTTATATAGACTCTGTTCTAGCAAAAGTGTGTCGTACGAACGAAAGACTATCTGAAGAATGAATAGGATAAAGCACTACATAATGATGTCATAGACCATCCTAGACAGGCGGAGTAATATATACATGAGTACGTCCCTTGGTGGTGCTTACACGATATCTGGGCTGGGATATGTCAATAGTGGCTTATTGAGGATTGGCTGAAGAAAGGTAAGACTGCTGCCAAGAATAAATCTTCAAGTGTACTAGAAGGGTCAAAGGCAAATGGTACATATAAATGCGGTAATATATCACAGTCACAACATGTTGCTATGAGAGTACGTACTTCGTAAAGTTTAAGTTTATTTATGTTATAGTCATATTATTAGTATATAAGCATGTGTATGATATATATATATATATATATATATATATATATATATATATATATATATATATATATATATATATATAGACAAACACACACACACACACACACACACACACACACACACTTATCATACTTGTAAGAGGCTTCGTCCTAAGGCCAGCCTAGTCTGTTTGATGCTGTTCAGATAGCTATAGGTTTTTATTTACGATATGTTGTTTCTAACTTTTTACGTCATTCTTAAGTCTTATTATTTATTTTTAACTATTTAATTTTTAACTTGATTATAGGACACCTACAATTAATTAATGAACAAGCAATATCCCCCTAGCGCCTGTGCCTGACGATAGATTAGGAACTATGGGAGAGGGCGTCAGTTGTGAAGAAGAATTTTGTCAAGGGGCAAGAGCACGACGACGACTGACAATTAGTGGTTTTAGCAGCAAGAGATCGACGATTAATGGTTTTGGCAGCCCTTGCTGCCAGTCCACTCAATCATCATGTCAGTCGATATCACATACAACCATTGACTGTGTTAGAGCAATATGTCGAGACCTTATTCATCTTCGTACACTACAAGCTCATTTGAAAGGTTTGAGTCTTGATGATTTAGCATATGCAGTTGCGATAGTAGTCCAACAGCAAGATGAGGACGAAGAACATGACGGGGTAATCTTATTACTTAGTAGAATCAAATTAATCACTTAATATATAGTACTATATTGAACATATTTTTTTTCTTTTATTATAGGAACATTTGAACAATGATGCGTGAGAAGAAATATCTTCGTATTCTCTTTATCTTACTATGTTCTATTTTTTAAATTCTTCTTTTTTTTGAACAACTGTATGCATGGATGTTTGTTTTGATGATTGTACGTATATTTTAATTTGGTTGGATTGTATATAAATTAATGTATTTTAGTTTGTTCTATATGAAGTTGATATTAATATTTGGGTAGAGTTTGTGACACCCCCCAAATCTGGGTACCTTTACCTCGGATTCAATGTTCACAATCTAACATATTTACACATCTATATTACCCACTATACTAGATAACATTCAACATTTCACTTTTTTCTTACAAAACTTACATAACTAATCTCAGGTTAACTAACCTTAACTATTACATCAGTCATAATTAAATATTTACAATGATTATCTTACAAATAGTTCAAAAAAAAGAGTTAGGTCATCTAAACGTCTACTCTTGAACCTTATCTTTACCTTTACTTGTACTTATCCCTTCAGACTTCTCGGTCTTAGCTGAAAATATTTAGTTATTCAAGAGTGAACAATTACATTGCCCAACAAGTATAAACAGTTTTAAAACAATATGTTTCGTATAAGAAATAAATATCTACTGAAAACTTTCTACAGTTGAACAATAACTGTGAAATAGTTTGAATAATCCACTTTCAAAACATTTTTATTGACTTTTAAAATCATAATCATTACTGAGGGTCACAAGACCTTGAACTAATTCATAGGTTAACAAGTATCTCTACCGTAACCTTTAACAATCATAAAGACTATGAACATCTTTTTAATCGCACGCTGGAGGATTAGCCTATTATACTTATGTATTGTGCACAGACATATTAACGCATAAGCGTGAATCAAAATTATAGGATCCAGTAAACTTTTTCCTTTTATAAGGTTGTTCGTCTCAATTTTCATCATTTGAATCCACACCAAAATAATTTGATTTGGTTTAGCTTTTAAAGAAAAGTATGGATTCTACAAATATGCATCAACAACTGTTTAGTTGAATCGAGTAGCATAGACTTATAATAATAGTTTATAATTGAACAAACTTCAAAACAATATCTCATTTTGATACTCGAATAATATTTTTTTCAAAAATGCATTAATATGAACGCATCATGGTTTAACAAAATCATTTACAATGATAGTTAGAATACTTGCCTTCTCGTTGTTTACGCTAATGCTTAGCTTTATCAATCACCATACAACTTATGTATACTAAGTCGGGCTTTATTAGATTATTAAACACATAGCACATTTACGAATTTCATTCTAAGCTTAGCATTCTTTTAGATTAGTTTTCTAGGGGGTATCATAAGCCACTGGGTCTCTGATGTTCAGCTTTAACTCTTTGACAAGTTATGCATTTACCAACGCATTCTGCGACCTCTCTTTTCATATTTGGCTACCAAAAATATTGTCGAAGATCTTGATACATCTTTGTACTTCCGGGATGAATTGAGTATCTTGAATTATGGGCCTCTTGTAATATCTCTTCCTTCAATTTCGGTACTGATGGTGCCCACACTCGCTTTTTAAATCTCAGGATTCCATCCTTATCTATTTTTGGATTTAACTTCTTCATTTTCTGTTATCCAATTCCTTATACGGCCACATTTTTCGTCCTTCTCTTAAGCTTCTCTGATTTTGTCTAATAGAGTTGGGTGAACTTCTATTGTAAACAACTTCTGCTTCGATTCATTCAGACATCTCATTCGAGCTCCATCTTAGCCATTTCCCTTATTAATTCATCTTGAGTTGTCAAAACTGACAACTTTTCCCTACCTTTCCTGCTCAACGCATCTGCTACTATATTGGCCTTCTCGGAATGATATAGGATTTCACAGTCGTAATCCTTAATCAATTTCAACCATCTTTTCTATCGCATATTTAACTCCTTCTGTATGAAAATACTAGTAATTGCCCGTGCCTGAAGGCACGATGTAACAAAAAATTAGATTAAAATTCAAAAAATACTTCATTACTTAAAAACGCTTTAAAACCTAAAATAACTTACAATCACACATAACAATTATCATAATTCACAACACCACCATAATTATTAATTTTCCTTTAAAAATAGATATCCATAAAAATTTAAACATGTCTACAAAACTTACAATCATCAATAACAACTATCATAATTCACCACACCACCACAATAATTATTATTGTTGTTATTATTATTGTTATTTTTATTTTTGTTTTTGTTGTTGTTGTTATTGTTGTTGTTGTTGTTGTTGTTGTTGTTGTTGTTATTATTATTATTATTATTATTATTATTATTGCTTTTATTATTGTTATTATTATTATTAGTTGTTGTTATTGTTATTATTATTGCTTTTATTATTGTTATTATTATTATTATTATTGTTGTTGTTGTTGTTGTTGTTGTTGTTGTTGTTGTTGTTGTTGTTGTTGTTGTTGTTGTTGTTGTTGTTGTTGTTACTATTATTATTATTGTTATTGTTATTATTGTTATTATCATTATTATTATTATTGTTGTTATTGTTATTATCATTATTATTATTGTTATTATCATTATTGTTATATTGTTGTTATTGTTATTATTATTATTATTATTATTATTATTATTATTATTATTATTATTAACATAATTATTATTATTATTGTCATCATTATTATTATTACTATTATTATTATTATTATTATTATTATTATTATTATTATTATTATTATTATTATTATTATTATTATTATTATTATTATTATTTTGAATTCAAATTTGAATGAATGAGTGTGAAATGAAGTGCTAATTTGGGTGGAATTTGTGTGTGTGTGAGATGTTATTATTATTTTGAATTCAAATTTGAATGAATGGGTGTGAAATTGAGTGTTGATTTAGGGAAAAATTATTTGTGTGAGATAAAATGTGAGCCATTAGATTAAAATTAAAAGATCCTAACCGTTGTTGTGTTTTGTCAAATTTTGAATTTATAAATATTTCAAATTTTTATGGTCCTTATATATATTTTGTAATGATATGTATTTTTGATAAATGTTGTTAATATTATAAATAAATAATGACGTTAAAATTTTGAGACGTGACATATGTTTTAGGACAAGCAATTTGTGTGTTATTTGATTATAGAATAAAATTCAAGCTTATTGAAACAAATTGGGATCAAATAAGATTTGTATGAGCCAATTTAAAGAAAAAAAATGGCTTAAGAATGATTTATGGAATGTTTAAATTGTCCGGATAAATAGGGAAAGGTCCATAGTAGCTTTGATAATTAGAAAATGACCTTGGTGTCCTAATGGTGGTGAATTGTCCATTGTACCATTAATTTTTGGTGGGAAAGGTCTTGAATACCCTTAACTATGCTTGATTAAGCTAACCTAAGTGGAGTTAAATGTAGGATGTATACTTACAAGCTATGTATGTATAGAATTAGCAAGATATTAGCTAGGTTATCCCTTTTTCATTTCATTTTACGTTCTTAGTGTAGGAGAGCTTGGAAAAGAGAAAGAGTAAGAAAGACTTAAGAGAGAGAGCTTGAAAGATTAGTAAAAAAGAGTTTTAGAGATCAAAACTAGCAACCAAAGTGGATCATCCATCTTTAAGGAGTTTCCTAGCAAAGGGGAAAGGATCTCATAGAAGGTTTAAAAGTTCCTTTGTCTTAAACCTTTAAGTTATGCATGTATATATGTGTATTTGGTGTTTTAATGGTTAAAAATGTTGATTAAGTGAGTTTATATGCTATGTGGTTGCTACATAATGAAACCCTAGGTGCTAGGGTAGTATTACAAAGGTGGTATGTGTATTTGCATGCTAGGTGGTATGCTAGATACTTAGGTATGTAGAAAATGTGGTTTTGTTTGGGTAAAAAATCTTATGTGACGTTTTATGTGCATGAAAATCAAATATAGATGATTGCATGAGGTAGTAGAGTCATATGAGTGTTGTATGAACCTATAGTATAGGTAAATGGACTTGTGGTAATGTATATAGGAAGTGAAGTTAATAAAATCAAAGTTGGTTTTATGAATTTTTTTAGGTTAAGTTACAAAATCCTATCAAATGGTGATTTTAGGCTATTTTGAATATTTAAAGATAAAATAAAGCTAAATGACTAAGTTTTATTTAAATACACGTGTCCATATCGATTTGGTAGTCATTTGGTGTATATGACAATAAAAGTGGATTTTAGACGTTCGAAAACGTTCGTCAGAGCCTAAAATGAGAAATTGGAAAAAATACATTGTTTGGAAACTTAATCGATTTTTGAAGGCCTAGACAGGTCATATATATGTTATATATGTTAAATCATGTGTTGGAATAAAGAGATGCAATATATGGTCAAAAATAGCATGAGAGAAGTTTGAAAAACAAATTAGAAAATTGATTTCAGTCAATTATGCGGACAACAAGATATTTGAACTGAACACTGCGCCGGGGCGCAGTGTAACTGAAAAGAATTTGCAGCCAGTGAAGTGTTTAATACAAAACACTGTGCTGGGGTGCAGTGTTCTGGTTTTTGATTTTTTTTATTTATTCTGAAATGAAGTGTTTTGATCTTATATGATAGAAACATGTATTGTAAACCATAAATTGATAAAAATGATCAATATGGTAGGTATTAAGGTATAAACAAGCAGCGTGTTATATGTTAAGTTAAATGTAAAGATAAAAGGTGATTAGTGTGTTAATGTAAAACAGTAACGTATATGTAACTAATGTGTTGACCAACATCATGCTTATGTAGGTTGTAAATGTGGTAAGGTAGTAACAGTAAAATTAAGCAAGGACAGAGACAAGTATTCTTTTCGAACTCTCTTTTGTAGTTCATTGACAGTTATGCGTTACTAAAATACACTCGGTTATTAAATGTGTTTTGATATGGATATGTGTTTAAATTAATATGAGAATGTGATATGTGAATAATAAAATAATAATCATGATATAAATTGTTATTAAATAGAAAATGCCGCCTAGACGAAGGTAGAATGTGCAACCTCCACCAGAGGAGTCAGTTAATGCTCCAGAGGAGCTAGTTAATCCCATACAACCTTTTGTAGATATGTTATTGGGAGCATTTTAGAACCAGGATGCTCATCCTACAACTGTTCAACCTCTAGTCGGTCGAATTGCTTCCTTTAAAGATTTTAAAGTAGTAGGACCCTTAGAGTTTAAAGGGACTATTAATCCGATAGAGGCCCAGATGTGGGTGATTGAGATGGAGAAGGTTTTTGATGTTGCTAATGTGGCAGAGGAGCAGAAAACTGCCTTTGCTACATTTATGTTAAAGGAAGAAGCCAACTATTGGTGGAGAGCCAACAAAGGAAGATTGAAAGGGGGAGTAACGAATTGGGAGCGATTTAAAGAAATATTTTTCGAAGCCTACTTTCCTCCGATTACGCAAGACATGATGAAAGTAAAATTCCTAGAGCTGAAATAGGAAAATATGATAGTGGCCGAGTTTGTGGCTAAATTTATTGAATTGATGAGGTTTGTTCCACATCAGGTGGACATTGAACAGAGAAAGGCAAAACATTTTGAGCAAGGATTGAAACCTTGAATTTATAGTAAGGTTTCAATGTTTCAGATCAGAACTTTTGCTAGAGTATTGGAAAAGGCAATTCTAGCAGAAGAAGGCAGTGAGGCCTTGGCAAAGTATAATCAAGACGATCATGGAAAGAAAAGTGATGGAACTACCAAAGAAGGGAGCAATGGAGGCAGTGGAACAATAATAAGAACACTGGGAATAAACAAGGTGAACATAAGAAGAAAGTAGAGGTGTACGTTATTTGTGGAAAGGGTCAATTGGCTTGAAAGGGAATAATGTGTTCTATAGGTGCAGTCAAGAGGGGCATATTGTGTTTAATTGTCCGACCCCAAAATCAAACAAGGGATGTTTTAATTGTGGAGAATTGGGGTGTGACACCCCCAAATCTGGGCACACACAACCCAAACTTGAGTTGTCAAAATACTATAATAAAATTTATTACAACATTTAATAATATAGAGAATAATAATACACAACTAAGTCTTCACTATTATTGCCACACTATTTTACAACACGAGAAGACTACGATAGCTATCCTTCAGACTCTCACTCCATCCCCCGGCTAGACCCAGCTACGTGCTCATCTCCTGTTGAAAAATAATGGAACGAAAGGAAAGTGTGAGCTCAAATAGCCCAGTAAGAAATATCATGACTAAGATAATGACGAATAACTTATCATTAGCCTTCAACAGTTGAGTTTTTAATAGAATACAATAGACTACAAGGTTTATATCAAAAACTGCAGTTAAATTCTTGAACAATATTCAGATCAATAATAGCAGCGGAATGAGCAATTTATTAGAAGAATAATCCAGACTATAATGTCCACTCGCTTCTCTTTTTAGGAAAAACAACATCAACTTTTATCATTTGAAATACCATTAGTCATGATAATACAAATTCACAGTTCCTGGTCATAATCATGTAAATCAACAGTTTATCGTTGCACTACGGGCCAAAGATATTCAATATAACACCAACGGTCATGATTATACTAGTATTCAGCCTTTGATCATAATCATACCAAACAACAGTTCATCTTTGCACTACGGGCCAAAGATATTCAATTTAACACCAACGGTTATGATTATACCAGTATTCAGCCTTTCATCATAATCATACCAAACAACAGTTCATCTTTGCACTACGGGCTAAAGAGAACTTTCACCACGTGTCATAAAACACACCGAACAGATGTATCGCCTTTAACCTATTATATCGCCTTTAACCTATCATCTGTTCAATAATTATATCGCATCTGTGCCCCCGGCCACAGATATTCACAATAGCTTGATTCTTGATGATTAGTATAAATAATAGTGATACAAATGATGAACAGAAGAAATAGGATAAACAATAAGTATCGGAAGTTTACTTTGTGCAGATTCAAATAATGTCCAAATTGTTAACATGATGTGGAGTGAAATTCAAAAATGATATTCAAGATCCACAGTTCAGAATAACGGTTACAGTTCAATAGAAATGTTCATAAAATAGGAAGGTTCAATTAAAATGATGAAGTGCAACTATTATGGAACATATAATATTTTCTGGAATTATAGAAGCAATAATTTCATAATAAGTTTCAATTTAGGAGTATGAAAGAAAATAATATCCCTTACCGTAGCAGGTTTGATTAACAAAAGGTGAAGAAAATTAATATCCCTTACCATAGTAAGTTTGAATAATGGAAGATGAAGAAGATAATGGAATAATGAGTATAAAGGAAAATAATATCACTTACGAATATGAAAGAAAATGATATTACAAACGAATATGGAATAAAAGTGTCATGTGATAATTTGTGTAGACAAATTATTTCCACAAGAGACAAATAAGAAATAAATACAAAGGGTTATTCACCAACAGGCGATAGTCCGCGCAGTAAGGTTATTCCCACAATTTAATAAAATTTGAATACGAAGAGTTATTCACCAAACATGCGGTAATCCTCGCCGTAAGATTATTCTCAGAGATTAATAAGGAATGAATACGATAGGTTTTTCACCAATAGGCGGTAATCCGCGCCGTAAGATTATTCCTACAAATTAATACATGGAAATAAATGGCACATCTTATGAGTAAGAAAGAAACGATATTATTTTCGAGAATCAAATAATGATAATCCATTCCAGTAAGAAAGAAAATAATATCCATTTATGATGATGAAAAGAATGATACTCCTTACCGTAATAAATTTAAGAGTGTGAAAAGAATGATATTCCTTACCTTATCACGTGACTGAATATTGATAAAAATGAGGTTGATCAACATATATATTTATAATATAATTAGTAATTATCACATATAAATTTCAAAGGGTATGATAACTCATATAGTATGAATTATCAAAATTATATATATTTAACATAATTTTTGTAGTATAATATAATAACTTTAAAATAGTTTTTAAAATAATATTCTAAAATAAATCTTCCAAAGAAAGCTTTTTAAAAATGAATCTTCTCAAAGAAGAGTCTTCTAAAGGAAGATTTGTGAATACCGTGAAAAATAGGAATTTATGAAATTACTACTCTTTAATAAAAGACTTGCTTGAAAATTTCCTGCACTCCTTTTGGCTTTCAAACACTCAAGATAACCTTACTATTCTCAGAGAAAACTCATAAAATTCTTATAGAAATTTTTTATGTTTTAGATGTGATTTTTCTATTCAGCTGAGCAAGCTATTTATAGAAGAAAAGAAGTTACTATGCGTGGTAGGTGGGGGTAGGTGGATGGCTGCTGCTCGCCAGCAGCAGCAGCCGAGCAGCCTCGTGCTGCAAATTTCTTCAACAAATTTCTTCACCAACCATGTGGGCCCCACCAATGGGTCCACATGTTTCTTACTATTCACGTTTCTATTCACATAAAATAATAATTAATTAATTTTTTTCCTTCCTACGGGTCCTGCATATAAAATAATGCTACAACAATAATTCAATAATAATGTAATAAACACGTTACAGATTATTATTAATTTAATAATATAAATTATAGTGTATTTGCTATGACAATTATTAGGTTCAATAATTTTAAACTACAGTGCCCCAACAATTATTGAGTCAATGATATGAAATACAGTGTAATGACAATTATTAAATCAATAATGCAAAATACTGTGCATCAACAATTATTGATGAATACTGTGTAATGACCATGTTATCAGATCAATAATATGAGATACTGTGCAATACCGTGTGCTACTATAGAATACCGTGTGCTATAGTAAAATACCATAAATTACTGTATGCTACTATTCTTTTATCACCGGTATTTTAACAATTAACACCGTTGACTATTTTTATTTAAAAATGTTACTTCTGTTATTTTCTATATCTGACAAATATTTCGTTGTGGGGTCCACCAATAATTAGTTATTTCGATGCCGTCGTACGACCCGAATATTCCCCGACAAAATGAATATTGTCTGACAAAATAAAATTTGCACATAACATCCTTAACTTTCAATTTCGTCAATTTAACCACTTACTGTTTCATAAAAAAATATATATAAAAAAAATTAAATTTTATATTTCATAAAATTCGGGATCTTACATGGGGCATCAGATAAAAGATTATCTTAAGAATAAAACATAATGAGGAAGTGGAACAACAGTGGGAAGCTCTCAATTGGTGGACCAACACAGTTTGGAAGGCCGATAACATGCACGTTTAATATGACAGTTTAAGATGCGGTGGCATTAAAGGATGTGGTGTCAGGTGTCATTTCTATCAATAATATAAATGCTTACGTATTATTTGATTCGGGTGCTACCCGTTCATTTGTGTCTGATGAGTTTACAAAGAGATTGAATCTACCTCGAGTAAGGTTAGAGAATGTTTTAAATATAGAAGTAGGGAATAAAGAAGTAATTCAGGTGGACAATATTCATTGAAATTGTTGTATGGAGATGAGAGGGCATAAGTTAACAGTTGACTTAGTCCCTATTTAGTTAGGAGAGTTTGTCGTCATACTTGGAATGGATTGGTTGTATAACCATGGTGCAGTAATTGATTATCAGAAGAAATGTGTGAACCTTCAGACTCCTAATAAGTCTAAAGTAGTATTTTATGGTAGCAAGTTGCCAAGACAGTATTGTTGTCTGATGATGCTGCAGGCCAAGACGTTATTAAGGAAATGATATGTTGGATATTTGGCTCAAGTTGTTGATACTCGGAAAGTGGGGTTAGAATTGAGTCAAATACCGATAGTAAATGAATATGGGGATGTATTTCTAGATGATTTGCTAGGTCTTTCGCCAGAAAGGGAGATTGAGTTTGTCATAGATCTAGTACCGGTAACAACACCAATTTCGAAGGCACCATATAGGATGACCCCAGTCGAATTGAAAGAGTTGATGGTTCAACTGCGCGAATTGTTAGACAAGAAGTATATTCAACCAAGTGTGTCTCCGTGGGGAGTACCAGTGTTATTTGTAAAGAAGAATGACGGATCGCTAAGGCTTTATATTGACTACAGAGAGTCAAAAAAAGTGACAACCAAGAATAAGTACTCGTTGCCGAGGATCGACAATTTGTTTGATCAGTTGAGGGGAACAAAGTATTTCTCGAATATAGATTTGAGAACCAGTTATCACTAGTTAAAGGTGAGACCTAAGGATGTACCTAAGACAACATTTAGGACTCGTTATGGTCATTATGAGTTCCTAATGATGTCGTTTGGTTTGATAAATGCGCCAGCTGTATTTATGGATTTGATGAATAGAGTGTTCAAGCAGTACTTGGACAAGTTTATAATAGTGTTCATCGACGATATTTTGATCTATTCCAAGACCCAGAAAGAGCATGCTGAACATTTGAGATTAGTTTTAGAGACGTTAAGGGAAACAAAATTGTATAAAGTTTTTGAGGTGTGAATTCTAGATGGAAAGGGTGGGTGTAGTTTTTGGGACATGTAATTGATCTGGATGGAATATCATTAGACCCAGCAAAAGTAGAAGCGGTAATTAATTGGGAGCAACTAAAGACACCAATGGAGGTGCGAAGTTTTCTTAGATTAGCTGGGCATTATAGAAGATTTATTAAGGACTTCTCGAAGTTGTCAAGACCTCTGACGAATTTGACATGGAAAACTGTAAAGTTTATTTTGACGGAGAAATGCGAGGAGAGTTTTGTAGAACTCAAGAAGAGGTTGAGTGAGGCACCTGCGTTATCACTACCAGATGATATGAGAGGTTTCGCGGTGCATAGGGGACTTGGTTGTGTTTTGATGCAGCATGACAATGTCATAGCGTACGCGTTAAAACAACTTAAGGATTACGAAAAGGGTTATCCTACTTATGAGTTATAACTGGCATCAGTGGTTTTTTTCTTGAAGATATGGAGATAATATTTATATGGAGAGAAATATGAGATATACACAGATCATAAAATCCTGAAGTATATTTTCATTTAGAAGGATTTGAATATAAGGCAAATGAGGTGGTTAGAATTAATAAAGGACTATGATTGTGAAATTCTGTATCATCCGGGGAAATCTAATTAATGTGGTGGCCGATACCTTAAGTAGAAAGGGTCGGGAAAGACTGGAAATATTGACTGCTAGGGAGGTGTTAATCAGAGAGATGGAACGAATGGAAATAGAAGTAACATATTCGATGAAGTCGGAAGAGAAGTTGTATATGGTGGACGCTCATCCAACGTTATTAGATAGAGTAAAAGAAGCTCAAGTGCAGGATGAGGAATGTGGAAGAATAAAGGAACGTATGTCTGATGGTCAAGAAACTAAATTTAAATTAGATGATAGTGGATTGCTGAGATTCAAAGGAAGAGGATGGGTACCGATGGGATTCGAAACGAAAGATAAAATTTTATAAGAGGCACACAGTTCGAGATATTTGATTCATCTGGGTAGCACAAAAATGAATTAAGATATTCGTCAGCACTTTTGGTGACCTAATAAGAAGAAAGATGTTGCAGGGTGTGTCAATAAATGCCTAACTTGCCAAATGGTTAAGGCAGAGTATCAGAGGCCAAGTGGTTTACTACAACCATTAGAATGGAAATGGGAACACATTACAATAGATTTTGTGGTGGGACTTCTAACTACGCAACAAGGATATGACTCGATATGGGTGATAGTAGGCCGACTAACGAAGTCAGCACAGTTCTTGCCGATCAAGATTAAATTTAACATGGATCAGTTAGTAAAGCGATATGTGAAGGAGATTGTATCTAGACATGGAGTCCCGGTATCGATTGTTTTAGATCAAGATTTGCGATTCACATTAAAGTTCTGGAAGAGTTTTCAAGAGCGTATGGGGACCCAGTTGAGGTTGAGTACATCGTATCATCCTCAAATAAATGGGCAAAGTGAAAGGACAATTCAAACGTTAGAAGATATATTGAGAGCCCGCGTTATGGATTTTAAGGGTAATTGGGATGATCATTTACCATTAGTTGAATTTGCGTTTAACATTAATTATCATGCGAGTATAGGTATGCTGCCTTATGAAGCATTGTATGAAAGAAAGTGCAGAACACCTCTGTGTTGGGAGGAGGTAGGAGAACATAAGATCGAGACTCGTAGCAGCACAAGAAAGACAAAAGAAATATGTAGACTTGCATCTACAGAAGAGAGATTTTGACGTAGGATCACATGTGTTTTTAAAGGTATCTCCTTGGAAAGGGAAGATAAGATTTAGAAAGAAAAGGAAGTTGAATCCGAGATTCATTGGACTTCTTGAAGTGCTAAGGATGATAGGAGAGGTAGCTTACGCAATATCTATGCCTCCAGAGTTAGAGCATATTCAGAATGTGTTTCACGTATCTGTATTGATGCCTTATAAGCCAAACTATAAACACATAATAAAGTATAAACCTATTCACGTAAAGTCCTTTATACGACACATCACTATACACCACAAATTTTTTTATATTATCTGGCAGAGATAACACAAGTACCTCACTCAATCTTTTCTTCAACTCTCAAAAACTTTCTCGCACTTTTCTGACCATACAAACTTTACTGTGTTCCTTGTCAGATTGGTCAACGGGGTCGCTATCCTAGAAAAATCCTGGATAAATCCATAATAGTAACCCGCTAATCCTAAGAAACTTCTCCCATTCGTCGGTGTCTTCGACTATTTCCAATTTATTACTGCCTCCACCTTTGTAGGATCTATGAAAAATCATTCATTATCAATTACATGTCCTAAAAATTGAACCATCTCTTATCAAAATTCACACTTTGAGAACTTTACGTATAACTTTTTATTTCTCAATATTCTAACACTACTTTCAAGTGTTCTGTAAGCTCTTCTTGCGTTTTGGAATAAACCAAGATGTCATCGATGAATATCACAACAAACTTATCTAGACATAGTTTGAACACCCTGTTCATCCTGTCCATAAATGTTGTTGACGTGTTTGTCAAATTAAACAACATCACCATAAACTCGTAATGTCCATAAAGGGTTCTAAATACCGTCTTGGGTACGTCCTCCTTCCCAAATGTTAACTAATGATATCCAGTTCTCTAATCTATCTTCGAAAAATATTTTTTCTCCTTTCAACTGATCAAAAAGATCGTCAATTCTTGGTAATGGATACTTATTCTTGATCGTCACTTTGTTCAATTCCCTGTAATCGATACAAAGTCTCAACGATCCAGCTTTTTTCTTGACAAATAATACTGGTGCTCTCCATGAAGACACACTCAACTGGATATACTTCTTATTTAATAACTCGTGCAGATGAATCATCAACTCTTTCATCTCGACTAGAGTTATTCTATACACGACTTTCGATATAGGGGTTGTCCCTAATACTAAGTCAATCACAAACTCAATCTCTCTATCTAGTGAAAGTCCTGCCAATTCTTCCAAAAAGACATCGGTGAATTCCTTAACTATTGGCATATGTTCCATCTCAAGTGTATCTATAATGTGAGCTAGATACCCTACACATCATTTCCTTAATAATTTCTTGGTCTACATCATCGTCAGACAACACGACTGTCTAGGAGACTTGCTACCATAAAATACTACCTTTGACTTCTTCGAAGTCATAAGGTTTACACTTTTTTTTTGACAATCAATCATTGTCCCATGGTTATATAACCAATGCATTCCTAGAATGATAATGGGTTTTTATACATATCTATTATATCTTTTTAAGCTTAATTATTTGTTAATTTTTAAGTATTTTAATTGATTTTAGGTAATTTATTTAATTTTATGTGTTTTTTATTATTTTTTTATTATTTTTATTTATTTTTAATTAATTTATATTTAATTTTGTTGGTAAAATAAGCATGGATGGCAGGATCGCAATTAAGCAGCACGAAAGGGCAATCTAGTAAATATTTAGTATGACCGGTGGCATTTTCGTAATTAACCAGAACCAGGTCAGGCGCGCCATGTGCGTGTGACATTAAAAAGGAAATCGAGCAAACTGAACGACATCGTCGTGAGGAGTCTGACAGAGCGAAAGCGCTCAAGGCGTAGATGGTTATGGAATTAGCATTTAGGCGATTACACGGGCATCGCTTGCATGACCGGACATGCAGGATATCGCGCAATGCGCGCCAGACGTTGGGTTTGACTGGTTAAAGCGAGCGAAGGCCTTGTTTGGTTTGTGCAGAATTGCTTGGAACGAGATTATTCGTGGAATTAAACATTAATTTGATTCCGAATTGAATTTATGTTTCACATTAGCTTAGAATTATTAATGTACTTCTATAAATACACTAATGTAGCTCTTATATTCAGAACATTAATATACATTAGAATACATTAACATAGTTTAGAATATATTAGCGCAAATATTCAACACGAATGATTCAAGAATTGAAGGCGGAGCTTGGGGATTAAAGACTGTTGTCCAAGTGATAGACGAATATCAACACAAATTTGATTTCTTTTCTTTTCCTTTTATTTTTATAATTTTGAGATGTTGAATTATTTGTGGTTAATTTATTATTTAATTATAGACTAATTTTTATTTAAGATTGCAGTTGAACCTAATGTGTAGTTTAATTTAATTTTTTTTTATAATTATTAATGATTATATATGAGTTGTTTGGCATATTTAGTGCGTTCATGTATAATTATTTGCACAATAATTAATGAGATAATCTATATAAAATTAAAAGTGAATTATATGTTTAGATTCGGATATGATAACATGTGAATTTGTTTATTCTTTTTAGGAAGAGTATCATAATAGTATGTAAGATGAAAATACCTATATGCTACATGTAGCTTTGTTGAGAGTTAGATCTTAATGAGTTTATTGGAATAAATATTTTTATTAATTCTTGAAAAAAGTTATTAAATAGTTAAGAAATTTCAGTTAACAATTTTATATAGTTAATTAATTAAAAAGGAAGTGAAGAGATTTAAATGAAGTATTAGAGAAAATTGTGATCTTAACTATTTTTAATTTAATTAAATCATTTTCATTAGTTTAATTTAGTTGGTAATTTTAATTAGTTTATTTTATAATTAAATTGTGATTGTTTAAATAGAATTAATTTGATATTAAATTAGTGTTTGGTAATAATTATTTTTAATTCTCTGTGGGTTCAACACTCTACTTTATCACTTTATTACTTGTGGATCGCGTATACTTACGTGCAAATTCCTATTTAAATTTAGGAAAACATATAATCACATTGAACTCTCCGAGTTGAATTGGAATTAAATCCACAAACATTTTATGTCCCCTTATAATAATAATATAATTTTATGCATGTGTATAACAGGACTAATTTCCTTGTTCGCAACCTCTATATTCAAAGGGTATTCTAGTTTTTCTCGAGGTAAGTTTAATCTTTTAGCAAATTCATCAGACATGAATGAACAAGTAGCAGCCGACTTAAATAATACATAAACATTTATATCATTGATCAAAATAATACCTGATACCACATCTTTTGATTCCATAACCTCTTGTACCGTCATATTAAATGTTTGAGTTGTCGGTCGGGTCAGTTGAACTGGTCCCGTGATAGTCAACTTGGTGTTGTTATTATTTCCTTTATTTTCTCTTCCTCTAGCTATCATTTTCTTTGGGCAATTTTTGGCTAAGTGATCATTTGACCAACACATAAAACATCCATTCTTTTTCAAGCTGGGACAATTAGCAGTGATGTGACCCTCTTGTCCACAGTTAAAGCACACTCTTTTTTCCTTTGAAGCAAACTCCTATATGATTCTTTTCATAGTAGCCACACACTCTTATCTTCTTTTTCATATCTCCATGTTTGTTTCCAAAGTTGTTGTTTCACTTCCTCTTATTGGTATTACTGCCACTGTTATTTCCTCCTTTGTTTCCTCCTTCTCATTTCTTATTCTTTTGGTCTTGGTTATATCTAATCAACACTTCGCTTCCACCCTCGGCGATAATCATTTTCTCTAGCATTGCAGCAAACGAGTTTATCTGAAACATGGAAACTTGGCTATAGAGCTAGGGCTTTAGTCCCTGTTCAAATCTTCTTACTTTTGTTTCATCAGTATTCACTTGATACAGGGCAAACCTTGCCAGTTCATTAAATTTCGTAGCATATTCTGGCACTGTCATAGTTTCTTGTTTCAGTTCCAGAAACTATACTTCCATCTTATTCCGCATACATGGTGGAAAATATGTCTCAAAAAACATTTTCTTAAACATTTCCCAAGTAATACCTCCATCTCCTCCTCTATTTTTATTGGCTTGCCACTAGTAACTAGTGTCTTCTTTCATCATGAAGGTAGCAAAAATAGTATTTTGCTCCTTTGCCACTTTGGCAACTTCAATTACCTTTTCTATTTTCATTACCCAAGTTTGGGCCTCTATCAGATTTGTAGTCCTTTTAAACTCTGGGGTCCTACCACTTTAAAATTCTTAAAATTAGCTAAGTGAGTTGGTGGAGGGTTCAGATTAGTTGCCACTAGGTTTCTATTCTCCATTGTACCCACTAAGAGATCTACGAATCTCTGCATTGGATCTGCTAGATCCTTATCGTTATTGACGAACTCTTTTTATGTCTGTTGAGCTTGTGGTCCTCTACGAGGTGGCATTTTTCTGCTTAATAAAATCCATGTTATTATTTCATCATTTATTTTTAAGCATTCAAATTTAATTTAAACACTCAATCTACACAAGGCACATTTAATAAACATAGTTATATACATATGCCATTTCGTAGTACATCATATCGTACTTTACATCATGAAGCATCAGGTTACAGATATTTCTATCCTACTTCATCTATCAAAAGCTTGGGATTTACACAAACATATTCTACTATTTACACAAAAGTTAGGATTTGTATCCTATTTGCATAAACATACAACCATATCTATCTACTAGACATCCTACGGAAGCACTCCCCGCTGAATTGAGTCCTTATACTCGTCATCCAATATGTCTATCACCAATCCCTGACTCATAGTATAGCGGGATTGACCATATTGAATTGGGTAATGTAATATCATATTCCGTGCTCTCCCAAATGCTGTCCAACAAGTATAACTCATAGTGTCGACCTTTGCCTTTTTGGCTCTAACTTCCCGCTCCACGAAATCTGAAAGTAGTATGCCCTCAAGCCAATCACATTTGATGTGATAAGCATATATTTTGTAATCTTATTCATTTCTTTATAGGCATTTTATTTATCCACATTTAATTGATGAATTAATTGTGATAAACCCATAGTTTTTTAGCAATGTTTTTAGAACCTTGATAATGATTATGCGAATGAGATCTAAATTCAAGATAGTTCAAAACTAAAATTATTCTTAATCGTGGGTTCACTAAAATGGGGATTAATAAATCTGGATAGATTAATACTTATTATGCTTACTCTTATGAAGATGATGATTGATCTTATAATCATTTGTATGGAGACACTAAATCAAGTATGTAGGTGTTTATTAGAGAATAAGTTCAATAAACGTGACTCACTAAAGGAACACCTAATAGGGTTTTACTTACCTGTCAATAGGAGTTCCTTATGTGATACTAGTACAAGTGATCATTGGACTTGAGATCATCATAGTATCTTGTGTATGATAAGTTATGCTTGGACATACTCCTTTAAACCTACAAGATATATCAAATGGTATGTTTGAGTATAATAAGTTGTACATGAAGATAGGTGAATGATCAACAAATAATCTGTCACTTCTAGTAGAAGGAGTGTATGTCTTATGTGATCCGATAAATGACAACTCAGTAGTCCTTAGCCAAAGCAGAATGAAATTAGAAAGTAGTTTCTAATTTACATTATTTAGAGTTGTTCATTTGAGAATCGTAATACATATAATCAAATAAAATAAGACTTGACAGAAATTTCATATCTTATATTTGATTGGGACATTGTATGACAAAATGATTGAATTGTAAGGTAACTATTAGCTGAAAGGTTCTTTTAAAGATCAAATGTTGAAATTTATATTATCTATAAAGTTGTTGATCGCTAAGGGAGCTTACTCTTATTGTGTAATAAATATTATTTATTTAAATGAATTAAATAGTTTAATTTATTTATTTAAATAAGATTAGAATTGTTATAATTAATTTATTCTACAATCGGTTTAATATGGAGAACCTAAAGGGTCACACCGCAAAAGAAAAATATTTATTTAAGAAGTGAATGACATAATCATAATAATAAATTAAGTATATTTAATTTATACTATGTGATAGAATAAATTAAATAGCTTAATATATTTATTTAGTATTTTGGAAATACTATATATAAATTAAAAAAAGGAGTCTTGTTATTATTATTATTATTATTATTATTATTATTTAGTTCCTAAATGGTTTAGAAATTAACTAATAAGAGTACTCTTATAATAAATAATTAAGTTTCTAAATGGTTTAGAAATTATAATTATTATATTAATTGAGTTCCTAATTAGATTAAGAGTTGCATTAAAAATCCTAACCCTGTTCCTAAAGAGTTTAGGATGCTTGATTATATCTATAAATAAGAGGAGTCTTATTGTGAATTTTACAAAGCAACAGAATCTACTCGTTTTGCAGGTCTAACCCAAGCATTCTCCATTCTCACTCTCTCAGCAGTCTCATCCGCTAAGTTTTCTTGCATGGTTTTCTTCTCATCCTCTAACTCTACCAGCTTATGCTCAGCCTGATGGAGTTTAGTTCCAAGTTCTATGTTCTGAATGGCTAGAACTTGAACTGCAGTCTCATTCTGCTCTAACGCTTCCTGACACTCCACAGCCTGTGTCTCTAACTCTTGCACACGATACTCCAAGTCACTAACTTTATCTCATAGTTTAATTTTTTGGTCCAGTAGGTCGTTTAGAAAATTTTCCTCAAAAGGAGAATCCTCATATAGTTCCCCATTTGAGTTCTCCTCCAACTCATTATCTGATTCATCAGCCCTCTCCTCAGGATCCTCCTCAAAATCCGTTGCAGGCTCAAATTTCCTGCCCTCAACTGTAATTAGTGGAATCGGCTCCACTAATACTGTGACGCCCCGAGATCCCACCTTTTTTAATTATATCCGATTATATCTGGATTACATAGTGATTAACTTAAAACCTTATTAACCGGGATCCCGTGCGTTAAACTTTAACCTTTGACCTTTAAAATCGTTTTGTTGACCATAAATTCGGTCCATTTTTTTTTTAAACTTATTTAAATTACATCTCTTATTTGTCTTAAGATCGCAACGTTCACCTACTCTTTATTAGAACTTAGGTCAAACCATTATAATTTGTGACCTAGTCTATTACCTTTTAAAACCATATATATATATATAAATTCGATTTCACATAACAAAACCTGTAATTAAATTTCGCCATGAAGTCTTCGTGCATGGCCCTGTTTACTTGTACCTGTGTTGTACCTGCCCTTGATAACACATAATCATACATCATATCTACACAATATATACCTGTACCCATACATATCTTGATCCATACATATTTACCATACTTGTGAGTTCTAGTATATGTCCGACTCAAATTACAATAATAATACATAACCTCACATCATCACTATCCTTCTCTGATTAATACATACATGCATATTCATTGCTATGGATTTACAATTTATATAACCTTTATCACCATTATGGTTTACATTTATCTGTTATACAAAAATATTACACCGATGACATTATCAAATTCTCTTCATACTTTCCCATGTAATCACATTCTTTACCTTAGCATAACCGGAACCTCCGGCCTTCTTATATTTTACCTGAAAAGTTAGTACATAGCAAGAATGAGCATAAAGCTTAGCAAGTAATTCAGCTAACACCTTTCATGCTCACAATCTATAATATGCGCCATGCATCCTTTACCTTAATATCCATGCTTAATGTCACGTAATTCATTTAGCACTTAATCACATAATTGCACGTAAGGCACATTCAACTCATATGCTATCACGTAGCTCACCTAAAATATCTACTGTACTTAAGTCTGAAAAACTTGCCTGTACGCCTTTATTTTACTTAACCTGTACTTCTTCAATCATCCTTCGTTATCCGTCTTGTCGGCTTGCTCATTTCAAACTCTGTCTGTCAACATATAACTTATATGTTATTATAAGATCATAAACTTGTATAACTTATCAAACTAATTCCATAAATACATGATCATCCGTCTTTAACCATTTCACATTTGATGTATTACACCTTATGTAGGTTTATAATACACCCTAACTTGCTTCCGACCTTTTTCATAACTTATAACATGTTTTGGCTTAGCTTTAGGCATGTTATATTATGCCATTTATCATTTTATTATAACTTAACACCCTTTAATTTAACCATTATTATCACTTTTAGGGTTTATATAACTCATTTATATCATTCCATATCAAAATATAGCTTTTTGGAAGCTTAAAAAAATTTCAAATGCACAGACATTGCGCCCCGGCGCCACCAGAACTCGCTGGCCGCGAAATGTGACGACCCCAAATCCGGGTTCCATAACCTCGAGTTTGGTTCTCACTATTCAACACATTACTAACAATTAAATACATACATTGCATTTAAATATCGCGGAAAATACATATTGGTTCCCTTCAAAAGGTTACAATACCAGGGTCTATCAACCTTAACATAAAAACAGTTCCTATCATAAGGAATTACAAAAGGTTTAACAACCGTAAATACATAAATAAAGATCTAACTAGCATGCATAAGCTACTTAAGCTTTGGCCTTTCCTTTTCCCTTATCCTTCCTGGAGCAATCAGGATTATCTGAAAAATGGTTCATGATATAGCAAGAATGAGCAACTAGTTTGCTCAGCAAGTTTATAACAATCATATAGATTTAATATATCATGAATGAATGGGAAAGATCATCAATGGTTCAACAATAGATATAACAATTGTGAAAGAAACATGATTCAAATTTTAATAAACAGAATATTTGAATCTTAAAATGCTGAGTGGTCACTAAGGACCCTGAACTAACTAGGGTATAATAGAGTTTCCTCTGACCCTTTGAGTTGTTTGGTTTTCAAGGGGATCAGCCTATTCAACCCGCTGTATATGCATTACATTTAGTCACTGGCGCCCAAAGTCGGTTTCCCGACACAAAACCCCCTAATTTAGGGTTGTTCAATTCTCAGACTTAATATAAGAAATCCGCACCCAACAATGGTTTGGATAAGCTTTTAAAAGTATTCAAGTTATTGAATTTAGAAACGTAATGTCTAGCTGAATTATTAGCTTAAGACATTTTTAATACAGTTCATGAATCAAGAACTAATAAGCTTCAAATGCACTAAGTGCGATTATATAAACAATATGGATGTGGAATAATTTTAAATAATTAAACCACTGCAAGCTTTAACAATAAATACAAGTATGGAAACTTGTTCAACGATAATAATTGAGTAGGGTTAGAGAACTTGCCTGTTTGCTCAGCTACAATAATTGTCTAGCTTTAACTAACTTGCTTTGAAAGACCTAACATTAATAAAGTCGGTCTAATAATTAGTACGGCGTATTTGCATAACTATACGCTTAATAACGAACTTATTTACCACACATAAGTACTAACACATAATTTACATTAGTCAAAACAATATTATTAACCTTATAGACACTCAATCATTTTAGGTTAATAATTTAATAAGTTAGAAAATATTTTTCTTAAGTGTTGGACACTTATTAAACCTTTAAACAACTTATTATAATTGTTTAATTAAATTCAATTTATTTTATTAACTCAATCTCTTTTTAATTACTATTTAATATTGATTAAATAGAAATTAATTAATTAACTCTAGTTATTATAAATAATAACTAATTGTACTTACCTATTATTTAATTATAATTAAATAATAAATAATTGTTAACTTAGTTTTAACCTTCTTTAATTTAATGTTAATCAACCAATAATTAACTAAGTAATTAACCTTACTTATTATTTAATTAAGGAAATTAAATAATAGTTTACTAATCTTAATCCTCTTTAATTATTATTTAATGTCAATTAAATAATAATTAATTATTTAATTAATTTTAATTATTATTTAAGGTTAAATAATAATCAAATCATTCTTATTTATTATTTTAATTAAATAATAAATTATTACTCTAATAACTTAATTTCCATTAATCGTTATTTAATGTTAATTAATTAATAATTAATTACTTAATTATCCTTATTTATTATTTAATAATATTTAAATAATAAATAATTAATTTATAAATTTTATCTCTCTTTAATTATTATTTAATTGGAATTAAATAATAATTGCTAATTCATCACCTTTATTTATTATTAACATTTAAAATAATAAATAAATAATAATTTATTTAACTTAACCATGATTTAGCTAACTAGATTAATATTTAAAATATTTAAATATTAAACTTAATGAAAAATATACTCCCCAATATTATTTTTGTATTATTATTATTTTTGTTATAATTTTAAATTAGTTTTTAAATAATTAAATTAATTAAATTTAACCCGAATGGCATTTTCGTAAATAACTTGAAAACTGATCCGAGGGCATAAAAGTAATTTTGCCAAGAAAAACACGGAGGGGCATAAATGTAATTTCACCGAAAAAGACCGGAGGGGCAGAATGGTAATTTTCGCCTAAATTCGTTTACCGCGCCTTGCGCGTGCTGTCATAAAGAACAGCCAAAACGGTGCCGTTTTAATAACCAGTTGCTGGTTCCGCGCGTTCGCGCGGCGTTTGATTTCATTTCCTACGCCATACGGCGTCGTTTAGAGCCGGCGTTAGCAAAAATCTGCTGGCGCGCAATGCGCGGCCAGTACCTTTTTTTTTATTTTTTTATTTCCAAACAGAATATGAACAGTACCGACAATACACTAACAATTAAACATTATACCTTCAAGTAAACTTTTAATCTTCAATAAAAATCCAAAAAAATTACCAATCACCTTATATTAATTTATAACATAAGAAAATAATTTTTCATGATTTAATATCATTATTTTTTTATAAAAATTTTTACATCACATAAACTACCATAAATCATAACTTTTTGTATAAAACTCCATTTTGAGTGATTCAAACTTTGTTTTTCTCATGATTTAATGTTCTATAATATTAGAACATCAAACTTAAGTTTTATAAAAATATTTTTGGACATAAATTCCAAAACTTGTTTACACACTATTAAATACATATTTTAACATATAAAATATACCAAAATACAAACCAAACATATTAAACTCAAGCATGGCATAAATATTACCACTACACATTAATAACCATATTAACATGTTTATACTAACATGATGATTTATTTAATTTAAAAACAAAACTTCATTTAAAATAACAATTACCTTGATTTAATGGCTATTCTTCTTTTTCTCCCAAAATATGTTGTGAATCTTGAAGACATAAACTAGCTTAGCACTCCTTCTCCTTCTCTTGCTCTCTCTCAAACTATTTTGCTCTCAAACTCTCTCTTTTGATTTTTGGAGCAAAATGAAATAACATCTATCAACTTTTCAAGTATACTTGAAAAATTAGTAGATACACATAATGTATCTAATAATTTTGACCACTACAAGCTAGCTATTGGATACTTACACAAGCCATTTAGTCCATACATAGTTGGTGAAAAGAAGCATGGTTTCATGTACTACAAAAATTAAAACAAGCAATCCTTAATTAAATAAATGGAAAATCAAATAATAATAATAATAATAATAATAACTCATTCTCTCTCCTCCCTCTTGTCGGCTGGTAGCTTCATCTTTGTCCCAAATTCAATGACACTTTTCATTTTTTAAACAATTAATAGTTAATTTAAGTATTTTCCAAGTGGGTCAATCATTGGGCTTTAATTTAAAATACCAATTGGGCTTCTATTAAATTGTTTGGGCTACTAAATTGTCAAATTTTTATTATTCTACCCTTGGGCTACTAATTGACCCATGTTGGGCTAATTTAATAATTTATACATTAATTATTCAATCCATGATTAAATAAATAATTAAATAGAATAAATAATTAAATATTCTAACCCATTAGTATTAAATTACTAAATGGACTAATAAATATTATTATTAATATTTCACATTATTTACATTAATTAATAATCATATTAATTAATTTATTATATTTAATTCACTCATTATATTCAATTTAATTGAATATTTAATTAATAGTAAACTTATCAATTATTTTGATATTAAAACTTTAGGGTTTGTTTACTAATTTCATAACATATTAGTGACCCCCTTTAATTAATTTTAGTAATTAATTACATAATTATTTAATCACATAATTAATTAATCACATAAAAAGATTTAAATAATCTCATAAAACTAACTCGTTGGAAATTAAATTAATATTTTAATTAATAAAAATGTGGAAATTCTAGGACATTACATTCTCCCCTCCTTATAAAAATTCCGTCCTCGGAATTGTAAAAATAAGGTTACTCAAATAAAAACGGGTAATTTGCCCTCATTTCCTCCTCTAATTCCCACGTAGCTTCTTCAATGGCGTGATTCCTCCAAAGTACTTTGACAGAATGAATTATCTTATTTCTCAGTTTCTGTTCCTTCCTATCGAGTATCTGAACAGGAACTTCTTCATATGATAAATCCTTCCCGACTTGAATTGGTTCATAGGAGATAACGTGCTTGTAGTCTGGTTTGTATGGACGCAATACCGACACGTGAAACACATTGTGAATATGTTCCAATTCAGGAGGTAAAGCTACCTCGTATGCTACTTCACCCACTCTTCTCAATATTTCGAACGGTCCTATGAACCTTGGACTCAATTTCCCCTTCTTTCCAAACCTGATCTTCCCTTTCCAGGGAGATACCTTAATGAACACAAAACTCCCCACCTCGAAGTCTCGTTTCTGTCGATGTAAATCGGCGTATTTCTTTTGACGGTCTTGAGCTGCTACTAGCCGAGCTCTTATTACCTTGATAATTTCTACCGTCTGTTGAACCAATTCTGGCCCCAACAGTCGGCGTTCTCCTACCTCATCCCAACATATAGGTGTTCTGCATTTTCTGCCATATAAAGCTTCGTAAGGCGGCATACCTATGCTCGCATGATAACTGTTATTATATGCAAACTCAACTAGTGGTAGATGGATTTCCCAACTGCCCTTGAAATCCATCACGCAGGCTCTGAGCATATCTTCCAATGTCTGAATTGTTCTCTCACTTTGCCCATCAGTCTGCGGATGATACGCTGTACTCATTCTCAACTGTGTCCCCAATCTCTCCTGAAGACTTCTCCAAAATTTTGACGTGAAGCGCGGATCTCTGTCTGACACAATCGATACCGGCACCCCATGTCTTGAAACTATCTCTTTGAGGTACAATTTGGCCAACTGATCCAAATTGAACCTAATCTTGATCGGCAAAAAGTGCGCTGACTTTGTTAGTCGATCCACAATCACCCAAATTGCGTCATATCCCTTCTGTGTTGCTGGAAGTCCTACCACAAAATCCATTGTGATATGCTCCCATTTCCACTCAGGAATTTCTAACGGCTGTAACAATCCACTTGGTCTTTGATGTTCGGCCTTTACCCTTTGACAAGTTAGGCATCGGCTGACACATTCTGCAACCTCCCTCTTTAAATTCGGCCACCAAAAATGCTGACGTAAATCTTGATACATCTTCGTACTCCCCGGATGTATCGAGTATCTCGTACTGTGGGCCTCTTGCAAAATTTCCTCTCGTAATTCAGGCACTAGCGGTACCCAAACACGATTTTCAAATCTCAGCAATCCCATGCTATCAATTTTAAACTTGACCTCTTCTCCATCGGTCATCCTCTTCCGGATTCTGTCACATTCCTCATCTTTGTCTTGAGCCTCTTTCACCCTATCTAACAAGGTTGGGCTCACCTCGACTTCTATTGACTCGTTTGGACTTCTCACTTCCAACTCCATTCGAGCCATCTCTTGAACCAATTGTTCTTGATCTGTCAATATGAACAATTTCTCCCTGCTCTTTCTACTCAGAGCATCCGCTACTACGTTGGCCTTGCCGGGATGATATAGAATTTCACAATCATAATCTTTGATCAATTCCAACCATCTCCGTTGCCTCATATTCAGCTCCTTCTGTGTGAAGATATACTTCAGACTCTTATGGTCTGTGAATATCTCACATTTTTCTCCGTACAGATAATGTCTCCAAATTTTAAGGGCAAACACTACCGCTGCCAGCTCCAAGTCGTGGGTAGGATATCCCTTCTCATAATCTTTTAATTGTCTGGACGCATACGCAACGACTTTGCCGTTTTGCATAAGCACACAGCCAAGCCCCTTGTGCGATGCATCACTGTAGACCGTAAAACCTCCTGTATCGTCTGGTAAGGTCAATACAGGTGCTTCACTAAGTCTTTTCTTTAACTCCTGAAAACTTTCCTCACACTTCTCCGTCCACACGTATTTTACCGTCTTTCTTGTTAAGTTGGTCAACGGTATTGCTATCTTTGAGAAGTCTTGAATGAACCTCCGATAGTAACCCGCTAACCCTAAGAAACTTCTTACTTCTGTCGGCGTCCTTGGTTGTTCCCAATTCATCACCGATTCAACCTTCGCCGGATCAACCGAAACTCCCTCCTTGTCAATAACATGACCTAAAAATTGAACTCTCTCCAACCAGAATTCACACTTTGAAAACTTAGCGTACAACCGCTCCTTCCGTAAAATCTCCAACACCAATCTTAGGTGTTCAGCATGCTCCTCCTCCGTTTTGGAATACACCAGAATATCGTCAATGAACACGACTACAAATTTATCCAAGTATTGCTTGAATATTCTGTTCATCATGTCCATAAATGCGGCTGGCGCATTCGTTAGTCCAAACGACATCACCAGAAACTCATAATGCCCATATCGAGTTCTGAATGTCGTCTTGGGTATATCCTCCTTCCTGACTTTCAACTGATGATAACCAGTCCTTAAGTCAATCTTTGAAAAGTACTTCGCCCCTTTCAATTGATCGAAAAGATCGTCAATTCGTGGTAACGGGTACTTGTTCTTAATTGTCACCTTATTCAGCTCTCTATAATCCATACACAATCTCATCGATCCATCCTTCTTCTTTACAAACAGCACCGGTGCTCCCCATGGAGAAACACTTGGCTGAATGTACTTATTGTCTAACAACTCCTGCAATTGCACCATCAATTCCTTCAGTTCTACCGGAGCCATCCTATATGGTGCTTTCGATATCGGTGCTGTCCCCGGTACTAAATCAATCACAAATTCTATCTCCCTGTCCGGCGGTAAACCCGGCAGTACATCTGGAAAAACATCCGTAAACTCCCTAACTACTGGTATTTGCTCCATCTCGGGACTCACCACTTGTGTGTCAACCACATGAGCCAAATACCCTACACAACCTTTCTTCAATAATTTCTTGGCCTGCATCATCGTCAGATAAGAAGATTGTCTTGACGATTTGCTGCCATAAAATACGACCTTAGACTTATTTGGTGTCTTAAGGTGTATGCACTTCTTCTGACAATCAATTATCGCCCCGTGGTTAAACAACCAATCCATCCCAAGTATTACATCAAATTCCCCCAGACGTATTGGAATTAGATTCACATTTAATTTCTGACCCCTGATTTCAGCACAACAATTTCTATGTATGTACTCTACCGGAATCACTTCTTTATTAGCAACTTCTATGTTCATTGAGTTTTCTAGTTTGTCCCTAGGCAACTCTAATCGTCTAGCGAAATCATCAGACACAAATGAACAGGTAGCACCCGAATCAAACAATACATATGCATTTATATTATTGATCGGAATAATACCTGACACCACGTCTTTTGACCCCACTGCATCTTGCACATTCATGTTGAACGTCCGGGCTGTCGGCTTGTTCTGTGGTACCGGTCCCCCGATAGCCAATCTGCTGTTATTGCCCTTGTAGCCGCTACCCCCGTCATTCTTTTTCTTGGGGCAATCCTTTATCAGGTGGTCAGATGCTCCGCAAGAAAAGCATCTCCCTTTCTTTGGGAGGGGACAATTTGGAGAAATATGTCCCACCTGACCACAATTGTAACATGTATTCTTCCCTTTCCTGCACTCCCCGAAGTGGTTCTTCCCACATATATTGCATGCTGGCTTTTTCTGAACACTTCCTTGTTGATTCCCCGAGCTCTTGTCGTTACTGTTGTTGTCCCATTTACGCTTATTACTGTTATTATTATTATTGCCTCCGTTGTTACTGTTCTTGCTTCCCCCTTCATTTTTCTTCTTGTTTCTCTCCTGGTTAAACTTGGTCAACGCGTCGCTTCCACCTTCAGCAATGATTGACTTCTCCAACAAAGTTGCGAACGAGTCAATCTGCAGTACTGCTACCTTGTTGAATATCCAAGGTCTCAATCCATTCTCGAACCTCTTGGCCTTGCGTTCCTCCGTGTCTACCTGATGTGGAGCGAACCTGGCCAACTCATTAAATTTTGCCGCGTACTCCGGTACCGACATGTTCTCCTGTTTCAGTTCTAGAAACCTTACCTCCATCCTACTCTTCATACTTTTCGGGAAATAATTCTCGTCGAATATTTCCTTAAATTTCGTCCAGGGCACCACACCATCCCCAGCCCTATTCTGATTGGCTTCCCACCAGAAATTGGCTTCGCCCTTCATCATGTAGGTAGCAAAAACTGTCTTTTGCTCCTCAGCTACTCTTGCGATAACGAACGCCTTCTCTATCTCCTTTATCCAAGACTGGGCCTCTATCGGGTCCGACGTTCCCCTAAACTCTGGCGGTCCCACCGCTTTAAAATCTTTAAAATTCGCCAATTGATTTGGTGGTGGTGGCGGATTTGCTACTACAGGGTGGCGGTTTTGCATTGCCTCAGCTAGCATGTCGACAAAGTTTTGCATAGGGTCTACGTTGTGTCCCCCCGCGTCGTTGTTAACTGACTCTTCTACCCCCTGGTTCCTTGGTGGTTGTCTACGTGGCGGCATTTTCTGTTATAAACAAAAATTTACATTATTATACTGGTTTCATCTTTTTCATTTCATTATTTTGTATCTTAGACAATGTTTAGCTAAAATACAAGTAATTATTTCAACACGCATATAAACATAAATTCAACTGCATTTATACTCATATGCTAAAACAGGAGTGCGTAGCACTTTACATCAAAAGCATACTGCTATAAATGCTTCTATCCCAGAGAAGCTACAAAAGATGGGATCTGACATATTCTACAACTTCCTAGAGTTGGGATTTAGTGACATATTAACCCTCTAATAAAACAAAAGTTGGGTTTTACTGCATCTATTTACATACGAAATTAGAAAACAACTACTACTACTACTGAATGCGCATCCCCCTACGGATCGCGTCGTCATACTCCTCATCCCCGATGGCCATCACCACACTCCTGCTGATGGTGTGCATAGACTGGCCCTCCTCAGCTGGGTAGTAGTGCACCCTGCTCTGAAGCCTACCATATGAAGATCGGTAGACGTAGCTAAGTCTATCCGTCCTCACCCGCTTCTCGCGGACCTCCTCCTCTAGCTCAATTATCTGTCCATAAGCGGCATCCCGCTGTCTCTCCATCTCAATACGGTCCTCTATCGCCTCCTGCCAGTGTGCATGGATGGCGGCCTTCTCTGCCTGAACCTGCTGAACCTTCAGCTCAGCCTCGGCTAACCTAGTCTCAGCTACTGCTAACTTAGCCTGCAGCTCCACATCCTGATCTACCAGCTGATGTGTCAGCACTGCAAAGTGCTCCACCGAATCCTCGTACTCCTGTACCTGATCCTCCAGTCCTACTATCCTCTCCTTCAGCTCTGTGTTCTCGCCAGAGAACTGGTAAGCCGCATCCCTATACTGATCCTCCATGTGCTGGTGGGTCAGATTCTGCTCCTCTAGATGCTGGACCCTTGCCTCCAGCCCCTCGTTCCTATCGGTCAGTCCCTCTATGATGTCAGCGGCAGTGGTGCCCATGCCATCAGCTGACTCCTCCTCCTCAGACTCCTCTGACTCTGCCTCATCCTCACTGTAAGGCCTCATGACTCCGCCCCAGACGGGCTCCACACGATCCCCCTCCTCAGGATCTGACTCTGGCTCCTCTACGGGCGCAGCCACCAGCGGCTGTGCAGTATCCATATGGATATCAATATAGTCCTCCTCAGCAGTGCGACTCGACTGTCCGATCTCTGCCATCCTATATCATAAAACAATAACACACGTTAGTACAACAATAAAATATATTCATTGATGAAATGAAATAATATTTTATCATGTACATCTCGGCTCGATGGATTTTCTCAATCCATCTCCAAAAATACACAACATGATGAATCTCCCCGATTCATCACCTAACACACTCGATATGAGTTTAATACTAAGGTTATAACTTAGGTTTCGCAAATCCTAACGTTTCTAACCTACGGCTCTGATACCAACCTGTGACGACCCCAAATCCGGGTTCCATAACCTCGAGTTTGGTTCTCACTATTCAACACATTACTAACAATTAAATACATACATTGCATTTAAATATCGCGGAAAATACATATTGGTTCCCTTCAAAAGGTTACAATACCAGGGTCTATCAACCTTAACATAAAAACAGTTCCTATCATAAGGAATTACAAAAGGTTTAACAACCGTAAATACATAAATAAAGATCTAACTAGCATGCATAAGCTACTTAAGCTTTGGCCTTTCCTTTTCCCTTATCCTTCCTGGAGCAATCAGGATTATCTGAAAAATGGTTCATGATATAGCAAGAATGAGCAACTAGTTTGCTCAGCAAGTTTATAACAATCATATAGATTTAATATATCATGAATGAATGGGAAAGATCATCAATGGTTCAACAATAGATATAACAATTGTGAAAGAAACATGATTCAAATTTTAATAAACAGAATATTTGAATCTTAAAATGCTGAGTGGTCACTAAGGACCCTGAACTAACTAGGGTATAATAGAGTTTCCTCTGACCCTTTGAGTTGTTTGGTTTTCAAGGGGATCAGCCTATTCAACCCGCTGTATATGCATTACATTTAGTCACTGGCGCCCAAAGTCGGTTTCCCGACACAAAACCCCCTAATTTAGGGTTGTTCAATTCTCAGACTTAATATAAGAAATCCGCACCCAACAATGGTTTGGATAAGCTTTTAAAAGTATTCAAGTTATTGAATTTAGAAACGTAATGTCTAGCTGAATTATTAGCTTAAGACATTTTTAATACAGTTCATGAATCAAGAACTAATAAGCTTCAAATGCACTAAGTGCGATTGTATAAACAATATGGATGTGGAATAATTTTAAATAATTAAACCACTGCAAGCTTTAACAATAAATACAAGTATGGAAACTTGTTCAACGATAATAATTGAGTAGGGTTAGAGAACTTGCCTGTTTGCTCAGCTACAATAATTGTCTAGCTTTAACTAACTTGCTTTGAAAGACCTAACATTAATAAAGTCGGTCTAATAATTAGTACGGCGTATTTGCATAACTATACGCTTAATAACGAACTTATTTACCACACATAAGTACTAACACATAATTTACATTAGTCAAAACAATATTATTAACCTTATAGACACTCAATCATTTTAGGTTAATAATTTAATAAGTTAGAAAATATTTTTCTTAAGTGTTGGACACTTATTAAACCTTTAAACAACTTATTATAATTGTTTAATTAAATTCAATTTATTTTATTAACTCAATCTCTTTTTAATTACTATTTAATATTGATTAAATAGAAATTAATTAATTAACTCTAGTTATTATAAATAATAACTAATTGTACTTACCTATTATTTAATTATAATTAAATAATAAATAATTGTTAACTTAGTTTTAACCTTCTTTAATTTAATGTTAATCAACCAATAATTAACTAAGTAATTAACCTTACTTATTATTTAATTAAGGAAATTAAATAATAGTTTACTAATCTTAATCCTCTTTAATTATTATTTAATGTCAATTAAATAATAATTAATTATTTAATTAATTTTAATTATTATTTAAGGTTAAATAATAATCAAATCATTCTTATTTATTATTTTAATTAAATAATAAATTATTACTCTAATAACTTAATTTCCATTAATCGTTATTTAATGTTAATTAATTAATAATTAATTACTTAATTATCCTTATTTATTATTTAATAATATTTAAATAATAAATAATTAATTTATAAATTTTATCTCTCTTTAATTATTATTTAATTGGAATTAAATAATAATTGCTAATTCATCACCTTTATTTATTATTAACATTTAAAATAATAAATAAATAATAATTTATTTAACTTAACCATGATTTAGCTAACTAGATTAATATTTAAAATATTTAAATATTAAACTTAATGAAAAATATACTCCCCAATATTATTTTTGTATTATTATTATTTTTGTTATAATTTTAAATTAGTTTTTAAATATTTAAATTAATTAAATTAAACCCGAATGGCATTTTCGTAAATAACTTGAAAACTGATCCGAGGGCATAAAAGTAATTTTGCCAAGAAAAACACGGAGGGGCATAAATGTAATTTCACCGAAAAAGACCGGAGGGGCAGAATGGTAATTTTCGCCTAAATTCGTTTACCGCGCCTTGCGCGTGCTGTCATAAAGAACAGCCAAAACGGTGCCGTTTTAATAACCAGTTGCTGGTTCCGCGCGTTCGCGCGGCGTTTGATTTCATTTCCTACGCCATACGGCGTCGTTTAGAGCCGGCGTTAGCAGAAATCTGCTGGCGCGCAATGCGCGGCCAGTACCTTTTTTTTTATTTTTTTATTTCCAAACAGAATATGAACAGTACCGACAATACACTAACAATTAAACATTATACCTTCAAGTAAACTTTTAATCTTCAATAAAAATCCAAAAAAATTACCAATCACCTTATATTAATTTATAACATAAGAAAATAATTTTTCATGATTTAATATCATTATTTTTTTATAAAATTTTTTACATCACATAAACTACCATAAATCATAACTTTTTGTATAAAACTCCATTTTGAGTGATTCAAACTTTGTTTTTCTCATGATTTAATGTTCTATAATATTAGAACATCAAACTTAAGTTTTATAAAAATATTTTTGGACATAAATTCCAAAACTTGTTTACACACTATTAAATACATATTTTAACATATAAAATATACCAAAATACAAACCAAACATATTAAACTCAAGCATGGCATAAATATTACCACTACACATTAATAACCATATTAACATGTTTATACTAACATGATGATTTATTTAATTTAAAAACAAAACTTCATTTAAAATAACCATTACCTTGATTTAATGGCTATTCTTCTTTTTCTCCCAAAATATGTTGTGAATCTTGAAGACATAAACTAGCTTAGCACTCCTTCTCCTTCTCTTGCTCTCTCTCAAACTATTTTGCTCTCAAACTCTCTCTTTTGATTTTTGGAGCAAAATGAAATAACATCTATCAACTTTTCTAGTATACTTGAAAAATTAGTAGATACACATAATGTATCTAATAATTTTGACCACTACAAGCTAGCTATTGGATACTTACACAAGCCATTTAGTCCATACATAGTTGGTGAAAAGAAGCATGGTTTCATGTACTACAAAAATTAAAACAAGCAATCCTTAATTAAATAAATGGAAAATCAAATAATAATAATAATAATAATAATAACTCATTCTCTCTCCTCCCTCTTGTCGGCTGGTAGCTTCATCTTTGTCCCAAATTCAATGACACTTTTCATTTTTTAAACAATTAATAGTTAATTTAAGTATTTTCCAAGTGGGCCAATCATTGGGCTTTAATTTAAAATACCAATTGGGCTTCTATTAAATTGTTTGGGCTACTAAATTGTCAAATTTTTATTATTCTACCCTTGGGCTACTAATTGACCCATGTTGGGCTAATTTAATAATTTATACATTAATTATTCAATCCATGATTAAATAAATAATTAAATAGAATAAATAATTAAATATTCTAACCCATTAGTATTAAATTACTAAATGGACTAATAAATATTATTATTAATATTTCACATTATTTACATTAATTAATAATCATATTAATTAATTTATTATATTTAATTCACTCATTATATTCAATTTAATTGAATATTTAATTAATAGTAAACTTATCAATTATTTTGATATTAAAACTTTAGGGTTTGTTTACTAATTTCATAACATATTAGTGACCCCCTTTAATTAATTTTAGTAATTAATTACATAATTATTTAATCACATAATTAATTAATCACATAAAAAGATTTAAATAATCTCATAAAACTAACTCGTTGGAAATTAAATTAATATTTTAATTAATAAAAATGTGGAAATTCTAGGACATTACACGAAATGTCCTCAGTTGTGAACAGTAACATGGCGCCCCGGCCAAATGTTCAGAAATTTCTGATTTTTTGCCCTACCTTTGCCGATTTTTAATTTCTTCATCTTTCATCCAATTAAGCTCAAATTTGGACCACATCTAGACCTTACTACATAGTATTTTACAAAAATACTAATTGTCTCATTTGGATTCTTAAAAGTAGAGATACACTAGCCCCTAGGAGGGCTGTTCAACACATTTCCAACACTTAGAATTTTTTTCAACTTCAAAACCAACTTTTACCAACTTTGTGATTTTTGGCCATAAGCTTTAAAACTTCATTCTAACACTTGACATAGTTCATATAACCCATATACGACATGTCTAGATTTTCAAAACCATAAAACTTCACACGAGGCGATAATTGTCCGTAAAAATCCATTTCAGGTCGAAACGATCGACTTCGATCGTTCGAAACTCATTTTCATTCTAATTCTCATCCATTGATTTCCAAATCAACCTAAGCACGTGTAATGATATAAACATGAGTCATTTGACTCCATTCCATCTTTAATTCATCAAATTTGCCAAAAATCACACCTTGGTTGGATTTTCATTAAAATTTCCAAGCTTTTCATAAAATTCTCATTTCCAATCTTAGACTATTCTTAGCCCTTTAATCAATAACTTGATTCAAACTTAACACATAACACATATAACACATAGTTAACTTGCTTGGGCCTTCAAAATGTTTAAAACTTTTCATATGACTTCATTTTTCTAAAATGTTCGTTTTGGTCGTCAGCGAATGTTTTAAAACGTTTAAAAACTTCAATTGTCGCCATGCGAATCGAATGACTTCCAAATCATTCCTAACACATGTTTTAACATCAAGATTAGCTTTATGGCATCATTTGATCACCAATTACACAAAATGGCCAACTTCACCTATTGATGGAATGTTATCAACTTTTCAATTTCAAACTTAAATTCACTTAACACTTTAATCTTAACACACCACATAGGCAATCACCAACACATTTAATGACTTTATACGTCTCTATAACTTCCATATGCACATCCAAGTGCACTTTACAGGTACAGGTTATTACGTAATCCACACAAAAAGTATAGCATAATATTTAATCTTCTCATACCAAAACATGATTTTCAAGTATTCTTGAATCTATAAAGCTACCTAGCATGCAATCTTTCATACCTCAAACATGTTTATCCCTCCAAACTGAGTTTCCATCAAATTTAGCAACATATTACACATGATCATGTCTTTAATCATAATTTCTAGCTTAACCATACACATGAATAATACACCACCTTTGTTCTAGCAAATTTAATCTTAGGGTTTCACTATAAATCAACCATATAACACATAAAACACATAAACTTCATATAATCTTTACATCTAACCATGACTACATGCATGGTTACCCTTATTCTTGAATTTAATCTCATAAACATCAACTTTTATAGCAAGAACTTGGATATACCTTCATTGAGCTTGTCTTCCTTCTTGCTTTGAACCTTAAGAAGATTATATACTCTATTTTGAAGGCTTTACATGCCTCACTTGAACACTTTTCAACAATTTCTTCTTGAATTTCATAGAACCCTAGCCTTATCTCTCCTTTTTCTCTCTTAAGCTCTCATTCTTCTAGCCCCTTCGAAAGTTAGGAAAAATCAGCTAATGACTTAGCTATGCATGCTTAACATGTATATACACATATATAATATATTTCTAACACTTAACCAATCATTGGTTAAGTTAAACATACATAGTTAAGGGCTTTTAAGACATTTCACATACATTTTTGATGGCATACATGACAATTCATGCAAGAAGGATACTTATGTCATTCCTTAACTTATCAAGGGCATCTTTGTCTTTTCTCAAATTTCCTAGACATTTAATTCCTTAAAATCATAATTTGCTCATTTTCAATCAATTTCAAGTCCTTTTTTTTATCCAAATTTGTTCCATCATACTTGAATTTTATTCCTTCATCGAATACTTCATAATTTGCTTGTCCCATATCGCTTGTCACACTTTGAACATCGAATTTCCTTAATATTAATAATTCACAAAATTGCCAAATTTCATATTATTCCTTAAATTCTAATTTCTATGAACCTTTTGATTCCTCAATAAATAAATTCCAATTTTCAACATTTCAAATAGTCATTTTACTCACATTTTCCATAAAACGCTTCCTCGAGAAGCGAACCTCGACCGGATTACCACAATTCATCGTCCTTTAACCTTTAACTCATAATAATCATTTACAACTTTTAAGTCCATTAGCTTATTTACTTAATATACATATTTACCAATTTAATCATAGTTGCATACAACTTCATTTGTACTCATTTTCAGGGTATTATCTTCCATTTCTACACATCGTATAACTACATAACTAATTTCAATCCATAATCGCAATTTCTTCATAACTTCACAACATTAACAAATTATTATCCTTACTATTCCTTAAATCCCTAATATACAAATTAGGTCAAACTGTTCCTTCATTACTGCACATACATATCTTCGCCTCTCCAGGCCTATTCATTTAACTTGTCTTTAAAATTCATAACTAATTCTCAATTCACCTATGCTTTCCTCATTACCTTTACTCTTCTTTCTATATTTAATCATATAGTTTCCTTTTTAATATTTCAACCACACCAGTTCATTCTAACACCTTGATCGCATAATAATTCATATTTTATCATTCCTTGATACATCTATTATTCAACACTAGGTTTTAACTAATAACCTTTACTTAATTACCATAATCCTCATTTAAAATTCTTGTTAAATCCTGGGGTGTCACAAATACAACAACCTCTGCTGCTACTGGGAACTCCTCACATATTGTATGTATGTCTCGGGGCTCCTATTCCCTCATCTAACTTAACTCATTAGTCTATGACATCATACAATCATAAATTTAAATACTTGATCAGTACCTTGAAATAAAATCTTTTTATTGTTTTCAAATTACACATACTTTATTTTTTTTTAATTAATTTCCATTAGGAATTCCTTAACTCATCACTTAGAACTCTATACGAGTTTCAACTGACTTCTATTTTCACTGTCTCTTATAAGGCTATATCCTATGATTTTTCTACCTAAGGTTTATAATCTACAACTTTGATGCCAACCTGCGACGCCCCCCAAATTTGAGTACCTTTACCTAGGATTTAGTGCTCATAATCCAACGTATTTACACATCTATATTACCCAATATACTAGATAACATTCAACATTTCATCGTTTTCTTACAAAACTTACGTAACAAATCTCAGGTTAACTAACCTTAACTATTACATCATACACAATCAAATATTTACAATGATTATATTATAAACAGTTCAAAATAAAAGAGTTAGGTCATCTAAACGTCTACTCTAGAACCTTCTTCTTCTCCTTGCCTTTGCCTATACCTGTCCCTTCAAACTTGTCAGTCTTAGCTAAAAATATTTAGTTACGCAAAAGTGAGTAATTACATTTCCTAACAAGTATAAACAGTTTTAAAACAACATGTTTCGTATAAGAAATAAACATCTACTGAAAATTTTCTATAGTTAAACAATAATTGTGAAATAGTTTGAATAATCCATTCTCAAAACATTTTGATTGACTTTTGAAATCATAATCATTACTGAAGGTCACAAGACGTTGAACTAATTCATAGGTTAACAAGTATCTCTACCACAATCTTTAACAGTCATAAAGACTATGAACATCTTTTTAATCGCATGCTAGGGGATCAGCCAATTATACTTATGTATTGTGTACGCAAACATACTAACTTATAAGCATGAGTCGAAATTATAGGATCCGATAAACTTTTCCCCTTTATAGGGTTGTTCGTCTCAGTTTGCATCATTTGAATCCGTACCAAAATAGTTTGGTTTAGTTTAAGTTTTAAAGAATAGTATGGATTCTACAAACATGCATCAACAACTGTCTAGCTGAATCGAGTAGCATAGACTTACAATAACAGTTCACAACTGAACAAACTTCAAAACAATAGCTCATTTCAATATTCGAATAATAGTTTTCCAAAAATGCATTAATATGAACGCATCATGGTTTAACAAAATCATTTACAATGATAGTTAGAATACTTTCCTTCTCGTTGTTTACATTAACGCTTAGCTTTATTAATCGTCGTACAAGCTATGTATAATAAGTCGAGCTTTATTAGATTAATAAACACATAGCACATTTACGAATTTTATTATAAACTTAACATTCTTTTAGATTAGTTTTATAATCTTTAATTCATTATTCAATTTGATTGAACATCCCATATATAAGTTCCAAGTTGGATCACATAGCCTAAATTCATAACATTTTAAAAAAATAAAAAATCTTTCTTCACACCAGCGCCAAAGCGCTAGGATTTGGCCCTGGGCCAGCGCCGTGGCGTTAACCTGCAAATTCTCCAGGCTTGCATTTTTCTAGAATTACGAATTTTTTTATTTTTCTAACTACATTGCAAAATCATAACTTGTTCAATACACATCTGATTGCTTCCAGTTTTGGACACAACCAAGATTATACTACATAGTATTTTAGAAAAATATCACTTACTCAAAATGGCTTCTTTAAGCCATGAAATCAAAAGCTCGAAAGTATGCATTTAGCATAGTTTTCGATTTTACATTAGTTTGGTAGAAAATCTTAAAAACCATTTGGCTTTTATTTCAATCACCCATAACACTTGAGTTAACCTATAACTCATGTAGTCACAACAAATTCACATAGATACCAACTAATTCTCATGTTTTAATAAAACAACCTCATTGAGGAATTTTATTAAACATGTTATATGCATGCTTAATATATCTATCAATTTCATGAATTTAAACATTCAAACACACAACTCCATCCTTGTAATCCATCCTTATACTCTAAATCCAACATGATTCACATTAATCCACACTCCCACAACCAAACATGCCATAATCAAAAACTAATATTAAAGCCAATTTCTTAAATTAAAGGAAAATGGTACTTTTAAACATTTGGAAGTTTGAATGTTGAACACTCTTGCTCAATTTTGATTATGGCTTGATATAAGCTCCGTCTTGACATAAATTTCTCTACACCTTCTTTAATACCTGCTTGTAACACTAACTTCTATATAGTTTTTAGTTTTGGAGGAATTTTGTGTGTTGAATTTAGGAGCTCTTGGGTTGATAACTTAAATACTTGGTAGCGTAGAAGGAATGAGCTTAGGACATAGAGTAGAATGCTGAACTTAGAATTTTTTTTTATAGAAATCCACTAATAAGCTAAGGAAGTAGTTGGCGTATTCCACTCATAACTTAAAGACTAGGTGTCACTTATTAAGGCTTATTAAGCATTCTCATGCTTTTACTAACCAAAATTTAGCATTATATATCCTACAACATATATACATTATATGCATAATATGTATATTACATAATTATTATTCAATAATACATACAATATAATTAATATTAATAAAATATAATTTGGTAAAATTTATACATATGCATATAAAATCCTTCCATTAAAAATGGAATTAACCAATAACACTTTTTAATATTTAAAAACTAAATTGACTTGACTCCTTCCATAAATTATTTTTAAATAATTTATTTATACATTAAATATATATACTTAATATATTTGACCATTATTCAAATTATTATATTAATAATTTAATACACCTCCATTTGACATAATTTCATACATTAAGTCATTATATCAATATTACATGTAATACATGTAACATATCATCATTATTAAATTTAATTACATCCATCAATTAAAATTTAAAATATAACAATTAATTCTCTTAATTAAATAAGCGAATCAATTATATCGTTCATAAATTTTTATTCATCATTAACTCGATATCGCACAAGGCTCGTCAAGCTATATTAATTCATAATAATAACTTTAACTTACTAAAATTAATTTAATGTAAATTAATTAATTCACATAACTTCTTTTCCTTCATTTCTTAGTTAATTTAAACCAATTAAATTATTAATTTAATTAATTATTAAAATCTCATTTTTCAAACATATGTATATATTACATGTATATATACATATTTAATTACAACTCATCCACATACTATATTTCAAATAAAAAAAGCATTCATTAAAATAAAATTTTATTTTCAATGCTTTGTAATATTTTCGAATATTTCAGAGTTACTTCGTATATATCAACTGCTGTGTGTTGGGATATTAATACAGGTACAAAATATTTTTAGGAAATCTATAAAATAGAATTTTTTTTTTTAATTAAGATTATCAGCGATTGCAGTCGGTCGCTAATACTTATAAGCGACCGATTGCATTAGTGACGGATTTCGTTCGTTGATAGTTTCGCCGACCGATAATAAATAGTGATCGATTGGGTCGTTAATGTCGGTCATTGACATGTGGCATTAAGTCTCTCGAATGCTAACTTAGATCAGGGATGACTTCGGTCGCCAATGTCGGTCGCTGATGTTGGTTGCCAAGTGTGTTTTTAGCTACCTGATTATCTGAGATTGAATTTAGCAACCCAAATCGATCACTGATATGTGGTCGCAGATAGCCTTTTTTGTTATAGTGTTCGCATTATCCGTTACATCCACAATATTCGCACCATCTCCGTCAGTCGCACTATCTGCAAGATCTACATCATTAGCGTCACTCACACTATCTACATTATTTGTGTCATCTACATCATCTTCATCAGGATCTCTATTATATTCATCATCTAACGGCTATAACAACGATCTTTTATAAGCCCAAAATCTCTTGTTTATCATCATCATGACAAACATCGAATCCAGCTCCTTTAAAATTCACTCTTTTTATTTGTCGTGCGACTACTTCCCCTCTATATTAGATTCAATCAACCTAGCTCTGATAGCACTTGTTGGGCATTAAGTCGATACAAATCGCATAATATAAAATAAAGGGAGTTAAAACAATAACACAAAATTTAATATGAAAAACCCTTAAAGAGAAAAACCACAGGTTAAACTCCAAATCTCTATTATATAAATAATAATAATAATAATAATAATAGGCTTATAATAATTCTATCAAGTTTTATGCCCTAAAACTTGAAGTTCCACAATATTGCAATACAACTTTTTGCACAGACTAAAAGCTGCAAAAATCATTCCTCCCACAATAGTATAACTTTTTTGAATGAAATATAAAAGTTGTAAAAGCCCTATCTCTCACACAAATACAAAACCTACTCACATCCTCTCTCTCAATTTTTAGGATGGTACATTACTTTTGATTGTGCTACATTTCAACAACTAAACATAATACTATATTTATATAGTACCCACAACTTTCATCTTCTTATTCAAAATAGGACACTTCTAAAATAAAACTCATACCAAAAATAAGAATTCTTCTAAAAATAAGACACCAGTATATAATAAATATCCTGTTAAAAATAGGACATCTTCCTTTTTATAATAACAATTCTTTTTTCAATAGGATTTGAGGAGTATCCCAATAAATACTTTGTTGCTAAGGATCCTATGCCAACCAGATTGAAGGAGCAAGAAGAAACCCATCCAGTCAATTGAGATTGTGTTAACTTCTTTCATGTTTGTTGTAGTTCAGATGTCGGCTTTGGCCATTATGAGGAGAAAGTTGTGCAAAACTATTGTGCAAAATGTTATTTTCCTTACACACTTCCTTTGGGAATTAATATCCACTTTGATTGTCTCAAAAATAATTGGAAGAATTATCCTTTTGGTTCATGCGACGAAAGATAAAAGGTGGTCCTCCATCATATAGCTGAATAGAAGTACCTAACTAGGGACGAATGCACTCTTTGGCATACCTGGGCAATTGCCTCGGCAGCCGCCGACCGCCACTACTTGTCTCAGTTGTCTGCTTCTTCTTCCGGCAACTAAGTGCCCCGACAGCCAGAGGCAGAACTAGGGGCAGGGTCCTAAATTGGCTGCAAGCACTGCCATACCCATCTTGCTCTTGGGGAAGATATCGTTTGACGCTGTATTCTACCTCTGATCCGCTATTAACCCAGTTTGAGGTCCATACTCCTTCTTTTCACTTTTAGTTCGTCATCAAAATTCTTTCAATCTCCCCGTGAATATTCAATTTATACAAGTTTGTTTTTGGATTTTTTAGCGCACTTTGATTACCATTTTCAACTGATGAATCCCACTAAATAACATTTGAAATTATTTGCAGATGGCTTCGTCCACTCTAATATCCGAAAAACAACCGTGGAAGGATTTGAAGGTGATAATTACACATTTCATTTTCGTTTTTAGAATAAAATTGGTACTTATTGAATTTGGTTATATCATAGATGTAATATTTGATTGGAAATTTGAATCACATATATTTATTTATAGGCCCACTTGGAGGACATTAAAAAGACCCATTTACGCGAATTAATGAATGATACTGACCGCTGCAAGTCAATGATGGTGTATGTCCTTTTTCACGATGTTCTGGATTAGGAAATATTCTAAAAATTAGTATTTTTTTTTTTTTTGGGTTTTCTTGTTTTTTGGGTGTGAATTTTTAGTGAATTTGGTGGGTTATTCTTGGATTACTCGAGGCAGCGTGCCACTGTTGAAACTATGGATAAACTCTTCAAATTGGAAGAGGGGGGTGTAGCAATTTGCTCTTGTTTTTTCCTTTCTTTTTTTAGAAGTGTGGATGAGATGATAATTCTAATTGTTCTTCCTGTGTTCAAAATGCAGGCAGCTTACCTCAAACAAAAGATCACCAGTATGTTTAATGGGGAGCGTGTAAGTGGTCTTATTTAACTTATTCATATTATCATTAATCTAACAAAGAGTTACCTGGGCATTCATTAAATTTTATACTCTCTTTTTTTTTGAGATAAGGGACACTTAATTTTCTTAGAAGACTGCAATTCCTAAATCTTCTGCTTCAGATGTCATCTTCCTTTTTTGTTACGAGACCGAGTCTCATGGTTTCAAATTTATGCAGTTAACCTGCCAATAAGCAAAAGAATTTTGTGTATGATTTTGATATTTTTGGTTGGACTGGGACAATGTCCAAAAATCTGAGCATCGTGAATTATTTTGGGCGATACCATCAGATAAACAGCACGGATAATAGGCATGTCCTTCATGTAGCTCTACGTGCGTCAAGGGATGCAGTCCTGAAGAGTGATAACAAGAATGTGGTCCCTGATGTGTGGCAAGTGTTGGACAAGATTCGGGAGTTCTCCGAGAAAGTCGGCAATGGTTCTTGGGCAAACTTCTAAAAAATGCAAGATTGGTAGGTTGGAGCTACAGGAAAAGCATTGAAGGATGTTATTGCGATTGATATTGGTGGCAGCTTCTTAGGTCCTCTCTTTGTGCATACTGCTCTTCAAACAGGTGGAACTAATGCTCTCCAATTTGCATCCCTGTGATGTCAACAAGTTATTTACTTACTGTAATTATGTTTATGTTTGAACCCTATCAAGGACAACCCTGCCAAAATGCTCATCCATTAATTTTTGGCAACTTACAGATCCAGAGGGTATTGAATATACAGCAGGACGACAGTTGCACTTGTAAGTATATATCAACACGTTTTCAATGTATATAGTTCTTGTTAGTGAACTGCGAAAATCCTTAACTAACTCTTCATAGCCTTTTTATTGAATTGTTAATCCTAAATTGGCTGCAAGCACTGCCATACATAGATTCCAAATTTTTAATTCTTTGTGTGTGTTAGTGCACGGTGCATGCATTGCCTATCTTAAGTCAAATAGAGACATAGATTGCATCATAGTTATATTATGTTCGCATTGCTGCTTTGTAATTGAGCATAAGCACACGAGACTAAGAGAAGGTATTGGATTGGTTAGTAGTCCTCACAATCAAGCAAGACAAGCTTATGATGATCTTATGAATCAAAAGCAACATCTCCGAACAACTGTGATGAAGCATTCAGACCAAACTCGTGACAAGTATTGAAAAAAATGTTTTTGTTTGTGTTAATAACGAAACCATAGTGCGACGTTTTTCACAAAATGAAAACTCGCCGTGTACAATTGTAGTTTGTATGTTTTTCTTTTCATGATACTAGTCTTTGCCCCAACTGAAAAAATTCCTTGATCCGTCCCTGTACCTAACAACTTAATAATTCGGGTGGAGTTTTTGTTAACGCTCAAATATATCCACACATTCAACTAGCAGTTTAAATGTGAACCTACACAGAAAAAATTACCAAAAACTAATTAACAACTTAGGCCATCAGATGCTACCATCGGTGTAAGAGTAGGTCTCAAGTAGGTTAACAATAGAGGTGACAAGTTTTTAGTATTATGTAGTAGAGACCCTATTAAAAATAATTACCATATAAGTGTTTGTGTAAGATATAATAATTAGTAAGTGCCTTAGGCGACACAGTGGTAGACCCAAGCCTATTCGACCTAGGGGTCCAACATAGGTGCGTAAGGCTTAATGGGTTGTTTGGGGGTGAAAAGATGTGGGACAGCTGTGGGGGGATTTTTGAGAAGCCACACGCCATCAATTCCTAAGAAAATGTGCACAATAAATCCCAGTCATTGGTTTAGACAACAATGAACTGCCAATTTCAAATATAAATAGAGAATACTTAGTAACTCTTCCACTTTCCTTGCCCTTTGTCTAAGTATTTGCTATTGGAGAGAGAGTATCTAAGCCCTAACCTTCTTCAAGTAATAAAACCCAGGCTTTAGGTCATCAATCAGTCTCAAAATTCTTGAATCAGGTAAGCTTTTTGATAATTTCCTCTTTCTATTTCATCTTTTATTATTGTAATGGTGAGCTCTTCGCGTTCCCACCCTCCAACTTCTTACTCCCACTCTAGGGACAAGGTCGTGTTGTAGTAAAGGGGATCCTAAAAGGGCAATATACCAATTACCTGTCGTAGAAAGGAATAGGACCCCACTAAAGATAGAGGCCCATAATCTCATCAAATATGCTAGTCGTAGAGATGAATAAGACCCCATTGGAGATAGAGGCCCATAATTTAGCCAAATATGTCAGTGACTTATATAGGGTAGCAAAGATTCCCTTAGATATCCTTCAGGGGTATTTAGATTTGCGGAAGGCTAAGTTATGTATCCATGATTGTTACAAGATTATGATACCCTCAAATGAGGAGATGATGTATTGGAAACTTGAGGTGGGATGGATTACCATGTCAAGTAATCTTCTCTTGGCTAAGGTTCCATTTAACCGAATGCTTATTGGAGCTTTTGCGTTCCATTGGCCTCAATTTGAATGTAATACCCCTAAGTTCCCAAGTCCCTCATCATGTAAATAGGAAATCATCAAACCTTAGTCCCACATCACCCCTTTAGCAAAACCCAACTAATTCCTTAGGCTATAAATAGGATGCTACCCTTCTTATTTTCCTTCACCAACTTAAGGGCCTCCAATTTGAGTAAGGACCTTGTTAGGTGAGGACTTTTTATAAAAAGACCTCATTAGTTAAATTTTCATCATCAAGGACGTAGGCAATTTACGGAACTCGTAATTTTCGGGTATGTTTCTTATTAATTTTATGTATTATTATTATTTGTTTTATATAGTTTTAAATATTGTATTTAGTTTGTTAGTATTTGATATATTTAGTTAGTAATTAGTATTTTTGCATTGTTATTATTTTTGTAGCTTTAATTATTATTTTGTATTTAGATTATTAGTAAATAGTTTTAGATTAGTATTATTGGTTATAATTATTATTTTTTATTTAGATTATTAGTTAATAATTTTAGTTTAACATTATTGGCTTTAATTATAATTGCAATTTAGATTATTACTTTGGCATAATAATAATATTTGTTTATAAAAAATGATTAAATATTGAAAGAATATTTTTGGTAAATATACTTATAGTTATTTTGAAAAAGAAATAAGAAAGCTGTTAAATAATAGAATTATCCTAATGACATTTATTTGTTCTAAATTTGTATTTAGGAATCGTTCGACTATTAAATTTTGTGTTCAGCAATATCGAGATAAGTGACTCTCCGAGCTGTTTAGTATTTTCGAACTGTATAGTGTAAGTGACTTTTCGAGCTATTTAGTATTTTAAAATTATCGTTTATAATTATGTATGCTTTAGAAATTATTCGGATGCCTAAATGTATAGTTTCAAAAATTGTTATTCTTTATTTAAGGCTTCCATTTGAATGAAAATGTTACACTTATATTTTGTTAAAAACTCGGACCAAGTATTAAAATAGAATTTTGATTTAGAAAATGAGATTATATGATTTTGAACTGTGAAATAAGTATAGTTTTGAATATTAAAAATATTGAGAAATTGCTTTTAGAAACCTCAGTCCGACTATGTATTGAAATCGTTAGTGTTTACGCTAGTTCCGGTACAATTTAGGACCTACTAAGGCGCACACCATTAGGTACCCTTCGGGGGGAGCTCTTTGGGGCACGTGCATGATAAGATACCTTAGTAGGGGCGTATCATTGACATTATCGAACATAAGGGTCGTGTTACAGGGCTGCTGTGACCTTAGTCGTTGGGGCTGTGGATTAAAAGATACATCGAATATATTGAACATATCGAAATTGTTTATTGAAATCGTTTTCGAATTGTGTTTTATAATTATTGATTTTGGTTTTGAAGGTATATATCGACTATTATTATCGAACAAGAAAAGTTTATTTTCAACAAGTATGTTTACTATTGTTATTGAACAAAAAGTTATTTCGAAAAAGGTTTTGCAAATTGTACTTGATCCACCTAAATAGTAAAGATTGTTACCTGCTGGGCTTTACCGCTTACCCTTACATTAATTTTTACAGGATACCTAATTAAGAGCCAAGCATTGTGGATACTTTTGGGGAAGGCTGAAGTTCTTTTAGTTATGACGGTTATTAGTATTTTGAATTTGATAAGACTTTTGTACAAGGGAGTTGTGTCTCCAAATTTATGCTTTCAGTTTTTAGTTATTGAACCTTAATGTAATTTTGATAATGAAAGCCAATTCAGTTTCAAGATGGTTTCATTATTGTGTTTTCGTTTAGGCTGCGCTATTGATATTGTTGCCTTGCGAGCCTTCGGGCTTGCGGCGTGTGACACTTCGGACATGTAGCGGGTTCGGGGTGTTACACTGAACCTATTGGTACCCAATTAATATTTTCACCTTCACAACTTTATGGTCTATTGCAATGAGCATAAGGTAGAACTTTCCTTAGATTTTCCTTTCCAATTCTTGAAGATTAGATCCAATTATATCCCCACCATTCACAAACAACTCTCCGCTCTTGTCCGTCCTAACAGCCACAGAAAAATTCGAACAAGCCACTTAAGCCGCTGAGGCCCCAATCATTACTTTGACAGGTCACCAATTAATAGCCACGACACTGCCTCTTCTGGGTAATACAATTGAGACTCTCACGCTTGTGCAATGGCTTGTTATCCTTATTATTATTGAATAAGATTGAACATGTCCAGGGAATCGATTGAAAATGACGTTGCGTGATCAGAAGAGCAAAGTCTCTTAGTAGAAGTGGAAGAGTAATAGGGTTTAAGGGATGTTATTGATGGATCTAGGGAGAGATTTGGGGTGTTTTAAATTTTTTGGAGAAAATAAGGATGTGTTGGTGATTTAGATCTAGATGTGAGGATGCGTGTGTTCTTGGTGTATTAGTGTGTGTGTGTGTGTTTGAATTTGTTTATATTTTAATTTTTTGTTCAGGTTTTTTGTATTTTAATATCAATAATACTTAATTATTTAATAAAGTCAAATATGTCTTTCGGCCACTTTCCGTTAAAATAAAAAAAAATGGGGGGGGGGGGGGGGGGTGGAGGGGGGAGAGTATATTAAAATTAGGTAATTGATATAACAAATGTGTAAGTTCAATTATTTTAGGATCAAAATTATGAGAAGGGTAAAATGTAGTGTAACGAAAGTATATTTTGCCTTTCTCTTATTATAAGGTTACTAAGCTTCCTAGATCTTGGATAAACAATGCACATAGGTTGGCTAAGGCCTCTAGATGTACTGCTTTTATGAATTATTGCATGCTATGTTTTAGTATTACAATAAATAAATAAATAAATCGCAATTTATAAATGGAGAAGTAATGACAAGGAAAATGTTTTTTGTTGTGCAATTTCTAATGGAGAAGTAATGAAAAGGAAAATACCAATAGATATGATTTAACCATTATTTCAAAAGTTTTAGACATATTTGAGTTGATTGTAGGAATAAAAATTCAGAATTCTGTCTTAACTTAAGATTTACTAATTTATTATAGAGCTTATTAATTCATATACACACACAGAAATATACATATACATATACATATACATAATATACAAAATATGCATAATTATTCTTTAAGCTTCTTCTTCATGGCTAACAATTTGACAATTGGATATTGTATATTAAATGATTACAAGTTTGCAACTCGCGTGAGACACGTGTTAGTTTTTTTATATATTTTTTTTACGTGATATGAGATTATTTTTTTTACTATTGGATTCATTTTAACCTTAGGTTCGTTCTTTTTTTATAGTTGTCTAGTAATTTTATGATCAATCAAATCAATTCAATTATAAGATTCTCTTATATATATATATATATATATATATATACAGGGTAATGATCCATCGAATGTATTTGTACAGATCCTTATATGACATACACCATTTATACTATTGAAAATAAGAATGAACGACCATGATTAGAATATGAAAATCAACATCCGTTACTATTAGTAACGGACGCTAATTTGGCTTTATCAATTAGGGTTTATTAACTAGTATTTAGGTTTATTAACCAGTGTTTAGGTTTATTAGTTAATAAACCTAAACACTAGTTAATAAATCCTAAACTGTAGTTAATAAAGCCAAATTAGCGTCCGCTACTATTAGTAACGGATGATATATGTTTTTTTTTATCGTCCGCTACTAATAGTAATGGACGTTGATTTTCATATTCTAATCCTGGTCGTTCCTTCTTATTTTAAATGGTATAGATGGTGTATGCATATATGCTATGGATCATACCCCATATATAATATGTTTCTTTCATGTGGCGTGAGATGCTTTTTTCTTCTTTTTTTTCGTTTTTTGACAATTGGATTCAATTCGACTTAAGTTCATTATTTTATATAGTTGTCTAGTAATTTTATGATCAATCAAATCAATTCAATAGTAAGATCCTCGTTTATATATATATATATATATATATATATATATATATATATATATATATATATATATATATATATTGTGTGTGTGTGTGTGTGTGTGTGTGTGTGTGTGTGATTATATAGTAGTAGAATAGATTTTAAGTTGGTCTTGCCTATTGCATAATTTTAGATCAATACAACCTTGCTCTTGAAAGTTTGAGCCCACCAAATAAGTATTGTTAGCCAACTAGTTAATTTAATTTAGAATACTCTCTTGGATTATTATATATAGTTATTGATTTGATGATCCCTCATTCTTATTTCTATCATGAAATTGATTGTAAAGGTAAATAATAATTGAAAATTAAATACAAATATTTTTTGATAAATGTGTTAAAAAACTTCATTCATCAAAGATCAATAGTGTATGCCATATTATAATACATCTTGTGTAATAATTTGACTCAAATCAAATCATAACACACCAAACTCAATATACTATCTCAATGATATCTTTTTTTATCATCTTTTAAGGAAAGATCATAACTAAAGCTACTATTAGTAACATATTTGCTAGCTCGTGCAAGGCACAGGTTAGTTTGAGGGTATTTATTTCAAAATTTTCTTTAGAATTTTCTATGTATAGTTACAATATTTTTATAATATTTGTTATATATTTATCTAATTTAACTAAATATAATGATCCTTATGCATTCATGAAATTTGAAAAACAAATAGGCATGACTATCTTATCAATGTTAAAATTTTGACACCTGTCGATTGGATTAGTTAGCGGCAAGAGAGAGGTTCCAGTAGAAAAGAGGCTCCGTCATTCAATTAACTACTGCACATATACAAGATAAAATAATAATAGATGAGAATTTGTGTTAGGAAAACAAATGAATAGACCATACACAGGTTATGCCTTAAAGAGCTGCATGAATTATAATAGCCTTAGCTAATGTAATGTGTCTTCACCATATACTTTAAAACTTCACATGAGAATGAAGGAAATTCTGTCATAATGTTTTTTGGTATACTACTTTGAAATTTTTGAGGTAAAACAATAAAACTTTGATTAAAGTATTGTTCACTTAATGAATCACACCATTTTCAAAGCATTACTTTTCATGCATCCAGATTTGATGATTCATACCATATCGGATGAGCAAGATTTGTTTTCTCTAATCACTGCATGTACTAAATTGTAGCAAACAAAACACAATCACTATCAAGAAATTTACTAATGTAAAGCAATTTATTAGTCTCAAAATTAAAAACAAAAAAGATTATGTGCTAAAGGGTAGATGAAGCAAACACCAAGCCTAACATTAAATCAAGAAACCAACTTACACTGAAAAATATTCTCGCCCCGTTCCCAAAAAAAAAAAAGAAGTCTCATTTGTACAATTTAATTACAAATTTTAATAATATACGTTGATTTCATTTTACCCAAAAATTTATTTTAGATGGCAAGATAACGAAATTATAACGGTAAACTTTACTATATTGTGTCATAACATTTAAAAAATTAAACTTTTTTACAGAACGAAGGAGTAATAAACAATGGATCTAAAATGGGGTTTGGATTGGACTTGGTGTAAGGATAATAATGCAAATGTCACTACTGTATATATTGTGACTTCTTAGTAGACACATGGTGTTTATTACAATGGTGAACTAATATTGAAGAATAAACATTTTAAGATGGTTCTAAAAGAAAGAATAAACTAGAAAAACTATTGGGAAGGTATAATTTTTATTTCTTATTTCTCCAAATTTACGGCTATTAGTTTGCCCCTTATATTCCCAGCAAGTCAGTTACTCATATGAAATGTTCTATTATAGATTACTAAATGATATTCTATTTGTCCAACTTTCACGTCCCCTTCCTCTTCCTGAAAAACTCATTCTCCCATTTGCCCTTATTACACTCTATTGGGGTGTAAATATTTAGGTGATGACTCACCATTTAGATATTTATAAAATTATGCAAGTGGAGAGATGATGTCATTTTTACTTTATTAGATTTTTGGGGCAGAGGGGCACCGTTATAAATATCTTTGTAATAGTTAAACATTAGAGAGGGAGAGGCGGTCAATATATATGCTTGATAAACTGGGAGCCAGGCAGAGAAGGAGGGAGAGGGGGATCAGCAGAGTGAACATCACACGGGAAGGAGGGAGAGGGGGATCAACAGAGTGAACATCACACGGGAAAGAGGGAGATCGAGATCAGCAGAGTAAACATCACACGGAGAAGAGAGAGAAATAGATTATACATCACACACAATACACAAACACCAAACCCAAAAGAATATTGTAACACTTTTAGTATCATTCTAGTGAACTTCGAAGATCTCTCCCCCGTGGTTTTTTTTTTCTTTGGGTTTCCACGTTAATTCCTGTGTTCTTATATTTTGAGTTCTTTCTTTACAGTACAATTTATATTTTTAGCATGTATTGGCGTACTTTTTGGCCTGCTCTTTTGGTGGTTTTGTCAGGTGCAAAATTGGACGTCAACATTGGCGCTAGAAGGAGGGCCTCCCGACGGCCGCAGTAATTTCAAATCACCAAGTTCCTTTTAAATAATTTTTGGCGAATAAAGGAAGAGATTGCAGTTGAAGGGCTGATCAACTTTTTTGCGGAATTATTTATGGCAAACTTCATCTAAAGGCTAAGTTATTTATTTTGTTTAATTATTATAATTTTTTGATAGACAAGTGTCTGTTTAGTTTTAATGTTTTGTCTCCTTGGTGCAAAGACTTCATATTCTCTCTCCTCGAACAGATTTAACTAGTGACGACCTGGGTCAGTGCTCGGTGGTGCAGTGGTGTGGGTGTTCGGCCGAAGGGGGTGCAACTCGATGGAGGCTCCACCTCGACAACTTGAGTGATGCTCAACAGTGGGCTGACGTAGGGCGAAGATTTGGCTAAGGTCACCGGTAGTGGGTGGCTCAGCAGTTCAGGCCAAGGTCGGCATCTCGGTGATCCGGGTTTGGGCTCGACGACTCGTGTCGGCAGCGTTGGGTCAACCATCAACGGGGTGGCTCGGCAGGTCGGTCTGGGTCGCAGCACAGCAGCAAGTGGGTTGGCAGCTTAGGCTAGGTGGTCCGAGGGGTGCTTAGCCTTGGCCGCTAAGTTGGGTCAGCGGTGGTTGGGTTAGCTCGGTGGTAGCAGCGACTTGATGCTTCTCGACAGTTTTGGTCTAGTCTCGGCGGCAGTTTGGGCCGTCTCGGCGTCTCAGGGTCAGCAGGGTGGGTTGGGGTCGACCGACGATAGGAGGAACTCGGCTCGAAGGTTCGGGGGGGGGGGCTTGGTGTCTGGGGAGGACCTCATCGACTGAGTTAGGTCAGCGGTGGTTGGGTTAGCTCAGTGGAATAAGTTACATTTTTAGGTTTTTCGCAGCAGGGGTGAAATGGCAGTTGTAGAGCAGGAGGAAAAGTGTTGGCAAAGGCACGACTGAAAGTCAGAAGCGACGCGGCGACTAGGGCAACATTGGGAATAAGCAAAATTACAAGGAGAATAATGGAGCAATTTTCAATTCTATATCAGTAAAGTAGTTTCATGGCAATGGCACTTGTGTAGAATAACAGTAGCACAAATCCAAAATATCTTTATGGAGACGTTACAAGTAGGAGGCAGCAGTGCAGAACCAGTGGTGCAGTGGTGGTACTAACAGCAGGGTGGCGGCAGACAAAACAGAAGGTGGAGGCTCATTATCATATAGAGCATAGCCACAATCTAAGCAATCAAAACCTAACAAGACATTCAATTATTTCGGTCGGCGGGGTCACGACATTATCATCAAAACTTACTATTAAAGCTTTGATCAAAGTATAGCGAAACATGAAGATATAAGGTAATTTCTCCCTCTCAAAGATGTAAGGTGGTCTCTCTTGAAGATGCAAGGCCAGACAACAGCCCCCTTAGGGGTCAGGAGCGTCATCTCAATGTTATAAAGATGGGGAGAGACATAAGGAAGCCCGGTCCTCGAACCGGCACAATGAAATCAGGTCAGACAACATACATTCATTTATGTTATACATTCATTCATACATACATTCATTAATGCATACATACATGTGGTACATGGATGGATGACTGACGTAATAATATAAGCTAACATTTCTTTCAAACTACATATTTGTTTCGCATTGTATTATGGCATTCTAAGGTCGGATGGCGTTATAAGGTTGGCCTAACCTCTCTTGTTTCCCTCGGGGTATGGGAGAGTTGCTTTGGAGATATGGCAGGCCTCCGTATTTCGGTCTGACTGAGGGGCAGTAATGGCTATCATTCTTAATTTTCTACCTGACCGGGACGGTCAAGGCGAAACAAGGGGTCCACACCAGTCTCAGGGTTATATGAGACAACGTGACCGGGTCGGTCAAGGGAATAAAAGGGGTCAATACCAGTCTTAGGGTTATATGAGACAACGTGACCGGGTCGGTCAAGGGGATACAAAGGGTCTCAGGGTTATATGAGATAACGTGACCAGGTCGGTCAAGGGGATACAAGGGGTCAATACCAGTCTCAGGGTTATATGAGGCATCATGGATGGTTCAGTTAGGATAAGTTTTGTGGTTGACAGTTACGGAGTTGGTCAGTTTTGTGGTTCGGGCAGTTTAAGTTCAATCAGCTTTAATTTGATTTGGCCAGTTTGGGTTCAGTCGGCTTTAGTTTAGTTCGGCCAGTATGGGATCATCGGCTTCGGTTTGGCTCGATCAGTTTTGGTTCGATCGGTATGGTTTGCCCAATTTGGGTTTGGTCAATTCAATTGTTTGAGTTCGGCAGTTTAGGTCGAGTCAGCAGTTTTGAGGTGGTTCGACGGCTTTTGGTTTGAAAGTCGATGGGTTTGGTGGACTTTTTGTATTACTCTCCTATTATAAGTTTTTATAACAGGGGAGTGGGGGGTAATGTTGGGGTGTAAATATTTAGGTGATAACTCACCATTTAGATATTTGTAAAGTCGTGCAAGTGGAGAGATTGTGACAGTTTTACTTTATTTGTTCTTTAGGGAGGCTGAGAGCCTTAACATTTTGGGTAGATATGAAGAGGGAAGATATATATATATATGTGTGTGTGTGTGTGTGTGTGTGTGTGTGTGTGTATAGAAAGAGAGAGAGCAGCTCATGTAGGGAGGGAAAGAAAGATATAAACAATCAACGTATGATCACTTTCAATAAAATTGTCAATGAATTATTAAATTATAGTAGCCAACTTCACTGCCTCACCTCCAGCGTTATGCAGAATAGGCAATGCCACGTACACACCCGGCTTTACAACATCAATCACAAATAGCTTTGCCTGCAACATCAAAAACACTCAAACACACTTGTTAAACTTGATCAATTTTCCCTTCCACCTACAAAATGAACAAAAACAATCAATTTCGACAAATGGGTACAAACAAGCAATCAATTTAGATAAATGGGTACTAATCAAAATTCATTTTTAGTGGAAAATTAATTACTCATTTAGGTAAATGGGTACAATTTGTTATTTAGGGAGGCTAAAAGCCTTACCATTTTGGGTAAATATGAAGAGGGAAAAGTGAGGGAGAGCAACTCATATAGGGAAGGAAAGTGAGATATAAAAAATCAACATATGATCACTTCCAAGAAAATTGTCAATGAATTGTTAAATTATAGTAGCCAACAAATTGTCACAATGCCAAGCAAAAATAACTACTTTCAAAAAATTCTTATTGTAGTGACAAATAAATTTGAGGACAGAGATAACTCTGCTTCATAGACGACTGTTCTACCTCTTATTGGTATTTCACCAAATAGGTGACGTGCATTATTGCAAATTGCATATAAAAAGTCAAAATGTATTAACCTACAACGATAAACTTTCAGTTACAACAAATTAAACCAAAAAAATATCATAACTCAAAGTGAGATAAAAAATTGAACATAAATTCAACACCCTAATGGAATTTGGAGAATGGATGCACAATGGACGACGTGGCATAAATTTTCTAAATAGAGTTTTGAGAGGAAAAACAGACTAAAAGTAAGGAGGATTGTACCTTTCAGGTTGCTGTAAAAAATTCTCCTCGTGGGCTTTTGTTAAGCATAAATCACACAAAAGGAAGGTATCAAACGAACGAATTTTGTTTCTAGCGTGATGTTGAGTGCATATTTTTTATGGTACATGGGTGAAGGAGGAAGGTATCGCCAACGAAGGTTTTGAGTCTCTCACTAGATTGAGTTTTAAAATAAAAAGATGAATATACACAAGACAGATTCAGAAAAAAAAAATTGTTTCACTTTTCTACCCAATTGCCTCGGAAGATGGAAGAGAAAAGGTTAGAAGATGGAACAGCGATGAAGAAAATGCCGATTCAATTGAAAAGTCAGACGATGGAAGAGCGAATGAGAAGAGACAAATTCAGTTAATGACTCGTGACTAACAAAATTTACTCATTTTAGATCGCCTCTTGCATTATTATATTATAGTATTGCTTGATTAGGTTGAACTTTATATACGTATTAAATTATCTCACATGTTTCAATTTGTACTGGGATGATATACCCACACGAGAGAATTCAACATAACAATTTACCATCACCATTTTTGTTGAATTCAAAGGAAAAATTAACCTTCGACCATTGTGGGGAAAGCTGCACAAAACGGCTTTGCAAAATGTTATTTTCCTTGCACACCACCTCTTAGGAACATTCATTTGGATTGCCTCAGAAGGTGTTCGAAGAATTTCCCTCGTGACTCCTACAAAGGAAGATAAACGTACGGTGGTCTTCCATCATATAACTAAATAAAAGGATCCAACAACTTGCTCAATCATCTGGGAAAAACAAAAGTTATGATCATACACGATAGACTATATGAGTGATCATTTGATTGATGCCATTTGTACCAATAGTGTCTCCACTTACGATAATAATAAATTAAGTTAGTATTATATTATTTATCGCTCTTTTTCTACTTTTTTTTAAACTGATATTTATACATGAAAAAAATATAATATTTTTACAAAAATCTTTCTCATATAAATGTGGAACCCTCTCATTATTCATATGACAATATCATTTTTCATGTAAAAATTAGCGTTGCCTTTTTTCCCACTTCTATGGACACAACTTCCTATAACGCCCCACGATTCCCAGCACTGGCTACGGGCGACCCCGGTCGTTAATGTACATCCTTCTTATAAAATCCATAACATTATATAATAAAATAGTGCTAAAAACTTAACAAATTTAAAATTTTTACAACATCTTTATTCACTTTGATCCTTTATTTTAGAATCAAAATCTTTACATTGATCTTACAAACTCAGATAATTTATAAATCATGACCTAGTGTATTATAATTATTGTGAGTATACAAAAGCTTACACTTCAACAATAAGTCGATATGACTATCTATCACTGCCTCGTAACTAACCGAATTCACAATTATAAGCACTCGTCTTAATGTATAACTTCATTTCACTACTATTACAAGATCTTCATTCAAGAATAATACAAAGCTATAATTATTGTAACGACCCCGAAATTCGACCCACTTTATTACTTTAATTTTCATATTTATGAAACATTATTTCCTTAACGTCCAAATTTCGGTCCGTTAATAAATCTTTAATCACCTTAATTAATTCATTTATTGACATTATTGTCCTCAATTACCAAATTTTTAGTATAGAATTTTCTTTTTCTCAATTCAATCATTGTATTAAAATATTTGGATATTAAAATCCTTACATCGTGATCCTAGTCCCTGGATCGCAACCTTTACTTTTCTTTTCTTTTCTTGTAGCTAATATCATAATGCTCATCATTTAAAATTTACTATTATTTATTATCATACAGATATTCTTTGCTTTGTAATTCCTAATTAAACATATAATAGTTTCTATCGTAACCATTATCCTGATCAATCACAGTTCATAATTGAACTTTTATCATATCCAGATTCAACTTATATATACATACAATTTATCACAGTAAATTAACAAATTTCTTACATTGAATTATAATATTAACAATATAACAATCACGTTTTCTACCTTCTAGGCAACTCATCTCAAACTTAATCCGATATTCCTGAAATTTATTTCTTTACCCTGCAAAAGTTTATTAAGCAAGTAATGAGCACAACGGCTCAGCAAGTTCAACAGTTTATACTTCACGTAGCACATACCTTATCATGCTTGGTGTGTGTCATACATCATGTGCTTGTGCTTCTACTATAGCAATATATCTCATATCATTGCAACAAAGTACACATAGTTGTCATATTATCCGCGTATCACATAACACATAATTCCTATATATTTGACAAGTTTTCACATATCATAACAGTTAAACATTTAACATAAAAGTACTGAAGAAATTGCCTCGGTTTGCGTTCATTACATAACACTTACAAACATCCGGCGTATAGTCTTGTTCGTCAATTAACATTTCTTTGATCTTTATCATTCGTCAAATAACCTATATATCATAACTCAGGTTATAACACAATTAATAATCTCGTTCCAGAAATAATATTCTTTTAAATTATTGTACTAAACTTTAATAACGTTGCCTTTATCGTAACTTTTCTGTTACTTAACCGCTTACGTTCACTAGTCCGTCAACACACGATCCATAACATCCTAACATCTCACGAGTCTAATAAACCTTCTAAAGTCTCTAGAATATTATTCTAAAATTTTCAACCAATTTTCACATTTTTCGGATTATCCGACAATTTTCTGTAATTATTTTATTTATTTGTAAAAACTATCATTTAATAGATTTAAAATATAAATAATAATTCAACATACTTTTATATCCTGCAACCACCATCAATATTTTAATCTCTTAATAATATTATCAATCATTTAATAATATTTTAATCATTGATTAAACTTATAAACAATTTAATTTAATTGTTTGTTCATTACTATTTCTTTTATCTTTAACAAACATAAAATGTCATACATATAACATTTTACTAAAAATGACCTAAATACCCTTATAAAATCTGAACATATCATATTAAAGGCCATTTGTCAATAAAATCATATTTACATAATTTTTTAATCTTCATTTAACTTAATATACTCATTTATTCTTAACTCAAACATTTACATGGAAAATACCAACACCACTCAGAAAATTTTCTTTTCTGTGAATCATCAATATATGATATCCTCGTGAACCTATATTTTTCTTGCATTTTTCCAATTTCGTTTACTATTTTAAAATGGTCCAAAACAGCCGAAAATTGTTACATTTATCATAAATTATCCTTATGTCCAAAAATTACGAAATTTTCACAGCAAGCTTCTATTATGAACATCTAGTTCCAGTAAAAAATTTACAATTTTCTGAGTTACACACAAAGAGTTATTCCTGTTCACTTTTAAAAACACGCTTTCTTATAAAAGCCATAACTTGAGTTCTATACATCCAAAATTTACCATCTTTGGACGGAAGCTTAATAATTCAGCATGTTAACATCCCACAAAATCTCAGAATTTTTAGAGGAAGTAAAGGGGACGAAAATGCCCATGGACCAAACTGGCCAAAATAGTTTGACAAAACTCTCCCTGTTCCGGCCAAATCCAACAATTCTTGGCCATTTAATTATTCTAAAGCTTAAATACACTACCTAGAGCATAACCCATCACCACCAGAGATTTACCCATCACTAACATTAACATCATAACTAAAATTTTCATTAATCCAAAAACACTTCTACAAAACAATCCACACAATAACTAAATTAAATACACGAACAACCAAGATTCATACCTCACACATTTAATTATGTAATTCATGGCTCATTTTCATAAATTGCTAACAACAATTTATTTATGTACAATATATATATAAATAATACTTTTAGTGTAATAGATTACACATCAAAATTTAATTGGCTTTCACAATTAGTTTTAAATAACCAAAATAAATTGTACAATTATTGTTGTACAATTACATATAACTACACACATTTTTCATAAATTGTTTTCAAACAATTTATTTACCTTTTCATTTATTTTAAATCCACACAATTCATCACCATCTTGATACATATTTAATTTAACAATTAAATTCCTTCACACACTTTAAATTACTTATATCATAAATAATTTAAACAATTTTGATAATTTTATCAATTAAATTCTCATTTAATATTATTAAAGAATTCCTGAAAATTCGGATCCTCACATTCTTCCCCCCTTAACAGGATTCCGTCCTCGGAATCATAATTGCCGTAATAATCATACGTATTTTATTTATAGCACATTACTATACCTTTATTTTGATGAATAACAATTTAATCTATAATAATCATATTTTATCTCTTTAATATCCATAACTCACATGGATTACCACATACTGATCATAACTGTCCAAATATTCAACTCTTAACTCAATTCACAATTTCTTTGATTTCTCATTCTCTAAAAATTTCCTTTTCTTTAATCATAGTTACCCTTACTCAATCCGCTTATTTCATATTCTCTATTCCACCTTATTGATACTTTACACATTCATTATTCTTTTCTTTAATTCGCATAAATCTTCTTCACATTTCATAAATTATTCCTTAATACTTCTATCATTCCACACTAGGTTTTAAATGTTATCCTTTACTTAATTTATCATAATCCGTATTTAAAATTACTCTAAAAATCCTGGGAGTCACATTCACCCCTTCTTCAAAAATTTCGTCCTCGAAATTTCCATGTGCTAATATCTCACTCATTTGCAATATACACATTTCCTTTGTATTTATTCCACAAATCTTTCTTCCCTTCATTTTTTGTGATCATTGCCCATTGAAATTTTCTAATCCATCATATTTCATAATTTCTTTATTTTACAATATTACTTTCATTATCGCTCACATTTAAAATACTACCCCATCATACCATCTAATCTTCATACGAGTAGAGGAATTCAAAATTTTTATTTTGGAAGAAAAACTTTCATGATATGTTGAATGAACATTTATCCCGGTTTACAGTACTTCGCTCCCCGAGTACTTCATACTGCAAACCCTGACAGTGGATCAATCTGTCATTAAAGTGATGGATGTTTCACCATACCTTGGCACGCCAGATGATCAGTCTGTAATGCCTGTGTCTTGATATGCCAGGTGACCATTCGATCAACCTGCAATATTCTTAATCTTTTTGTTCATCTCAGCCTTAGTATTCGTTCAAAAGTAATTTGGTTGGTTATAACTTTCAAAGAATATGAATTCATTAAATATTTTACAAAATTTGTCTAGCTGAATCAATAGCTCAGACTTATATTTCTTCAACGCTTGTCTAGCTAGATCAATTAGCATAGACTTACTTTTAACAATTTATAATCTGCAGAAATTTTAAAACATTTATCATGTCAAAACTTTTCAAAACGTCTAGCCGAGTCAAATGGCAATGACTTATAGCTTTGACATACCTTCATAAATCAAAATCATTTATGACTTCATGTTACTGCATCATCTTGACAGTACGTTGAGAATTCCGTCATTAATAATTCCCACACCATACTCTATGGCGTTGAATCATCTTTTGATGAAATAGTACCGCACCGTCTCAACAACACGTTGAGCATTCCGTCATTCATCACAACTACACCGGGCTAAAAGGTGCATTGATGATTCTTTTGAAATAAATTTTGATGTTAAAATAGTTTCGTCTAGCCGAAACAAGTAGCATAGACACTTTTTAAATCGCTTAAAATTCATTTGCATTTTCAGAAGCACATACATTTCAAATTAGCTTGAGGCCAAAAATTTTGAAATCTAGCAAAGCTAGAAGAGTGGGAATATCCTAAATTCCCTAAACATTCACCTTCTGCTTCTTCACTTAATTATTAACTTTATTGCTAGGACTATTATTAATTATCATACCAAAATTTCTAACTACTCCAACTTTTCTATACCCCCGTATAGTTCATCAAACTTGCCACACATTGTGAGTCCAGGAACTTACCACAAGAATATGAGTTTTAAAGCTTGTCCTAGCAATATGTAGTCTAAGAACAAATCAAAGACTATCCATATGCTGAGGGGCTCAAAACATACTGTCGACGCCGGGATTTTCGTTCGTCTCGTTTTTTTATTTATTAAAAAATGTCCCTTTCCAATTTTAGCCTTTTGAATTAAATGTGATTTTGAAAAGGGTCGGCTTAGTGTCGACGGGTTTTGAAAGATCGATTTTTTATGAGCCAATTGACCAGAGTCGCCAGTTGGTATATTTGAAATGGATGTACCAACTCATCCGAATTTGTTTTCGTAATCGCTGGCTCATATGTGACTCCGATTAATTGGTCCGCAAACCGAGATTCATAGAGTTCGGGGGCTTGCTTAAGCGAGGGGAAGGTGTTAGGCACCCCCCGACTTCCGTGAAACACGGTTACCGCAATCTTGATATTTTCCTATCCTTTTTAAATCCTAAAATGTGTGGTTTGCGTGTGTGTGCGTGCGTGCCTAGATGAATGTTTGTGGTGCGTTTTGCATAAAAGTTCGCTTTTATTTTTATATGGCAAAAGTGTTATCTGGAAAGTGTTTTGGACGTTCTTTGACCCAAATGACGAGGCTTCGCTTTTTATAAGAAAGATTGATTTTAATTTCGAAAGCGTTGAGGGTTTTTTATTTAGATGTCATTTTAGAAAACAATAGTTTTAAACTTTTGTCAAATAGGAATCGAGACTATACATTGCCTTCTAACAGTTAATATAAATAAATCGAGGGCAACTTCTAGAACTCTTTAACCCTATGCACAAAGTTTAATGAAAACATTTATTTATTTGCAAAATCGTTTTTTGTGACGTTTTAAAACCAACTAAAGCCTATTCATCAATTATGGATTAAAGTTTACCAAAACACTTAACCTTTAAACCTCGTGAATCTAATATCCTAAATTTGCTTGATTTTATAAAATCTTCATTATTTGCCTTATTTTGAAAACCATTTTTTCGTGTCGTAAATTAAAACATACATCCCACAACGTGTCGGGGTTATCTACGGGCATGTAAGCCATCCAGACAACCCCAAACACCCACAATCACATATTTTTATTTATCACGGGGCCTTAACCCGATCACGATTGATATCGCGTTAAGGCCCGATATTACAAATACATCGCCATGGACCCTATGCCACGATTACATACACCCAAAACGTCCATCATCGGGGTTCGATCACGAGGATCTCCCCCCTAGGCTCACAATCATCCCATCACAACACAACCAATACTAAACAAATCTAACAAGATCTAGACATTGGCTATCACATTATATCACCCAAATATCGCCCAAATCAACATTACACATTACTTATCACCATAACGAACGAACAAATCACCGTACGGATGTCATCGGGGTGTTAGGAGGAGTTACTTTCCGATGGAAACCTCACTAACAACCCCTAATCCACGGATCGTTACCAATATATCACAATAAACTAAATCAAATAAACCCAAATCACAACATTACACTAATAATAACACAAAAAGAAACCCAAGAACACACTCCTCTTTCACCTTGCAACAATCCAAATGAAGCTTTATATTCCACGAAGTGAGCCTAACCACAAGAGTATACAACTATCTAGCAAAATAACATGAAAATCTACTTCATATAAGCCAAACCCGAGCTATTCTCTCTCTCCCTCGCGTCTTTCTCTCTCTCTTTTTCTTTCTTTTTCTTCTCTTCTTCTCTTCTCGGGTGGAAAATGGCCGCATATAGGCTTCAGCAGGCAGCCGCAGATGCATCTGCGGCTGGCCGCAGATGCATCTGCGGCTGCCTGCTGTGGCCGCCTGGCCGCCGCCTCGGCTGCCGTGTGCCGTTCTCGAGCCTCGTGCCTGTCACTTCTGTCGGTGGCAGCGGTTGCATTCGCGGCCGTCCGGCTTGCTTTTTTGATTTTCGTGCCACGCGGTCTTAATTCGCCAATTTCCGCGGTATTATTTTGTAAGGCTGTATTTTTGCAGTCCGGAAATCCCTGGAAAACGTGCCATATTGTTCTGGGAGGCCAGTTCGGAGGGCCGCGACTTGATATGGAATTTGATAATTATGCTTGGCTTCCAGGGGGCGCTGCCCCCTTTCCACCCCCGCCAGCTCACCGGCGAGCTGGGCAGCCGCTCGCTCACCGGGGAGCGAGACCCCCGAACATTGTAAGCGGAGTGGCCATCAGTCGTCTTTTGTGGTTGGCTCAGGCTTTTCTGGATCCATTGTTCGCCCTGCCTCAAGTGATCGGATTCTCGTTGTCCGTGGTGGCGGCTTTGATCGTAAATCGCTGGGGTGGCTTGGTGTTGGGGTCCACCTTTCTTTCCGCATGTCAGGTCAAATGACGCTTTTGCCCTCCTGCCAGGATTAGTAGAGAAGTGCAAAATTTGGGTGTCTACACATACCATACGATTATGAGTCATGGACTTACCACATGCATGAGTTTTAAGAACTCGTGCCTAAACTTAATATTATTTACCTGTCAAACCACTAACGCGACTCTAACATTTCAATGATTATCACATAGTAATTAAGTAAACACAAGTCCCCTGCCCATACAAATGATTGTGCAACTCAGTCACTACGTGAGTCCTCAATTGAAATTTCGTACCCAAACTTTCTGCCCCCTTATCATAACATTTCTGTCATTCATGCTTTCTCTCTCTCTGAATTCTTTTTGTACTATTTCATAGTACCATATCTCTTTATAGCATTAAGCTATCCCCTTTGAATCATTAACAGGTTTCTCTATTATTTTACATTCTTACTTGATCCCATCATGACCTTGCTTTACAACCTATTCCTTATTCGATTCCCTTATCTCGTGATCGTACCGTAGTGCGATCCTCTTACCGTTCCTGATCATGTTATTATGATCTCTTCCTATACGTTTTGGGTTACCTTGTCATCTTTATTGCTTAAATCAGATGTCCCCCGATTATCTTTGAGATTCATCTTTGAATCATTTCTAATATTCTTTTAGATATGTTTTTAATTGAACTTATAATTTTCTCAATTCGTTTCATTCAAATCTTCCTTAACATCTTTATCTCTTCCTTATAATCTTATATCTTTCATATTTTCTCTACTTCAGCCACTATTTGAGATCTGTATTTCTTCACATACATCTTTCTATTTTAATCCCCCATGTTTATCAAACTTATCACGTATTTGGACTCAGGAACTTACCATAATCATATGGTTGAGGAGCTTGTCCTAGTCAGGCCATAGTCGCCCATTCGCTAAAGGGGCTCCACCATACAATCATGAGTCACGAGCTTACTATACGCTTGAGTTTTCAGAACACTCAACTAACCGTACTCTTTCTTACTTTAGGTTATAGCCTAAGGTATCATTTTCTTAAGGGTTATAACCTCTAGCTCTGATACCAACTGTAACGACCCCGAAATTCGACCCACTTTATTACTTTAATTTTCATATTTATGAAACATTATTTCCTTAACGTCCATTCGGTCCGTTAATAAATCTTTAATCACCTTAATTAATTCATTTATTGACATTATTGTCCTCAATTACCAAATTTTTAGTATAGAATTTTCTTTTTCTCAATTCAATCATTGTATTAAAATATTTGGATATTAAAATCCTTACATCGTGATCCTAGTCCCTGGATCGCAACCTTTACTTTTCTTTTCTTTTCTTGTAGCTAATATCATAATGCTCATCATTTAAAATTTACTATTATTTATTATCATACAGATATTCTTTGCTTTGTAATTCCTAATTAAACATATAATAGTTTCTATCGTAACCATTATCCTGATCAATCACAGTTCATAATTGAACTTTTATCATATCCAGATTCAACTTATATATACATACAATTTATCACAGTAAATTAACAAATTTCTTACATTGAATTATAATATTAACAATATAACAATCACGTTTTCTACCTTCTAGGCAACTCATCTCAAACTTAATCCGATATTCCTGAAATTTATTTCTTTACCCTGCAAAAGTTTATTAAGCAAGTAATGAGCACAACGGTTCAGCAAGTTCAACAGTTTATACTTCACGTAACACATACCTTATAATGCTTGGTGTGTGTCATACATCATGTGCTTGTGCTTCTACTATAGCAATATATCTCATATCATTGCAACAAAGTACACATAGTTGTCATATTATCCGCGTATCACATAACACATAATTCCTATATAATTGACAAGTTTTCACATATCATAACAGTTAAACATTTAACATAAAAGTACTGAAGAACTTGTCTCGGTTTGCGTTCATTACATAACACTTACAAACATCCGGCGTATAGTCTTGTTCGTCAATTAACATTTCTTTGATCTTTATCATTCGTCAAATAACCTATATATCATAACTCAGGTTATAACACAATTAATAATCTCGTTCCAGAAATAATATTCTTTTAAATTATTGTACTAAACTTTAATAACGTTGCCTTTATCGTAACTTTTCTGTTACTTAACCGCTTACGTTCACTAGTCCGTCAACACACGATCCATAACATCCTAACATCTCACGAGTCTAATAAACCTTCTAAAGTCTCTAGAATATTATTCTAAAATTTTCAACCAATTTTCACATTTTTCGGATTATCCGACAATTTTCTGTAATTATTTTATTTATTTGTAAAAACTATCATTTAATAGATTTAAAATATAAATAATAATTCAACATACTTTTATATCCTGCAACCACCATCAATATTTTAATCTCTTAATAATATTATCAATCATTTAATAATATTTTAATCATTGATTAAACTTATAAACAATTTAATTTAATTGTTTGTTCATTACTATTTCTTTTATCTTTAACAAACATAAAATGTCATACATATAACATTTTACTAAAAATGACCTAAATACCCTTATAAAATCTGAACATATCATATTAAAGGCCATTTGTCAATAAAATCATATTTACATAATTTTTTAATCTTCATTTAACTTAATATACTCATTTATTCTTAACTCAAACATTTACATGGAAAATACCAACACCACTCAGAAAATTTTCTTTTCTGTGAATCATCAATATATGATATCCTCGTGAACCTATATTTTTCTTGCATTTTTCCAATTTCGTTTACTATTTTAAAATGGTCCAAAACAGCCGAAAATTGTTACATTTATCATAAATTATCCTTATGTCCAAAAATTACGAAATTTTCACAGCAAGCTTCTATTATGAACATCTAGTTCCAGTAAAAAATTTACAATTTTCTGAGTTACACACAAAGAGTTATTCCTGTTCACTTTTAAAAACACGCTTTCTTATAAAAGCCATAACTTGAGTTCTATACATCCAAAATTTACCATCTTTGGACGGAAGCTTAATAATTCAGCATGTTAACATCCCACAAAATCTCAGAATTTTTAGAGGAAGTAAAGTGGACGAAAATGCCCATGGACCAAACTGGCCAAAATAGTTTGACAAAACTCTCCCTGTTCCGGCCAAATCCAACAATTCTTGGCCATTTAATTATTCTAAAGCTTAAATACACTACCTAGAGCATAACCCATCACCACCAGAGATTTACCCATCACTAACATTAACATCATAACTAAAATTTTCATTAATCCAAAAACACTTCTACAAAACAATCCACACAATAACTAAATTAAATACACGAACAACCAAGATTCATACCTCACACATTTAATTATGTAATTCATGGCTCATTTTCATAAATTGCTAACAACAATTTATTTATGTACAATATATATATAAATAATACTTTTAGTGTAATAGATTACACATCAAAATTTAATTGGCTTTCACAATTAGTTTTAAATAACCAAAATAAATTGTACAATTATTGTTGTACAATTACATATAACTACACATTTCATAAATTATTTTCAAACAATTTATTTACCTTTTCATTTATTTTAAATCCACACAATTCATCACCATCTTGATACATATTTAATTTAACAATTAAATTCCTTCACACACTTTAAATTACTTATATCATAAATAATTTAAACAATTTTGATAATTTTATTAATTAAATTCTCATTTAATATTATTAAAGAATTCCTGAAAATTCGGATCCTCACAATTATCCCAACCTATTACATCATGAGATTTAAACAATTATAATAACCAGGTTTTATAACCCAAAAATAACTTTAATCATTTTCTTTGCATTTACCGGGATCTTTAAATTCCTCACACCTCGCTGAAAATGTTTGATTATAGTAAGAGTGAGTACGACGGCTCATCAAGTTTAATAGTTATCACATAACACGTAGTTCATATTTAAATCATGCTTCATGCTCCATGCTTCGCATTTTATATAGACATCAAGTTTTTTATGCTTTGCATTTATTCAATTACTTCAAGCTTACAATGCGTCTCAATATTTAAAAGTTATATAATTCATATAGGGTTATATGTATATACACAGCTGTGTAGTACACAGTCGCCTATGGCGAGGCGACGGTTTAATCGTTGCAACAGGTTTGCAAGAACATTACATAGTACTGAAAAACTTGTCTGATATGCGCATTGACTTATGCTACTACTCTGCATCTGCGTCCATCATTAACGCCCACACAATTCACATTACTTCATTTGAAAGACCTAATTTTAAATAGGTTTATCTTTCAATTAGTAAAACACATAAGAATTCCTATATCATTCTCAAATGAATTGACACTTAAATATATAATTCCCTATTTACAAACATATAAATTATAAGATAATATTATTACCGTTGGACAATATTTTAGTTACCAACCTCTATTATTATACACCTAATAATACATCAACCATTTACTAATGTTATTAAGTATTTAACAACATCTTAATTGGTTACTAATATTATTAATCCTTTAATAATATTTAAACCTTACAAATATAATAACTCATTTAATAATAATTTAATCCTTTAGTTATAATTAAAGACTTAAATAATTAAATAAAAAATGTTTAATCACATTATTATTTCCTTAATTCCTTCAATTTATTTATTTAATATTAGTTAAATAAATAATTATTTTTTAACTTTATCTCCATTTAATTATTATTTAATACTATTTGAATAATAATTAATTAACTAATCATCATTATTCATTATTTAATATTAATTAAATAATAAATAATTATTTTATTAACTTCATATCCTCCTTTATTTATTATTTAAAAATAAATAATTATTTTAGTAACTCTATGTTTTGAAGTAACTCATCAAAATTTGTATCTCAACGATCTGAAAATATTTAGTTCAGCTTCATTCTTCAATCGTAAGTATATTGGTCTTTTCAGCATTTGTGAACTTTCATCTTTTCTTTTTCAGAGCATTTTAACCTTTGTTGTGCTATAATGATTCTACTTGATAGAATTATATATACTCTTCATTTGTGTTGATCTTGTGAGATGACTTTTACATCTTCATGGTTCTTTCTCCTTGATATATTCTTGTGCTCAATAATTTTCTCCTACTTGGCTCAAGATCCTCTTCATTTGATCTGTTCAGTTTTATCCTTAATGGTCTTGACAATTCTTCCTTATTTTGTATTCTTCAATTTGTTCTCTACTTGATGATCCTCTTTTTGCACTTCTCATGATGATTCAGTGATTTGATGTTTTGTTGATCTTATTAAATGACTCAGTTGTTGTAATACGCTCTATCCTCGTAATACAATTTTGAACTTGTAATGCAATTGGTGTGATGTCGCAAGCACCCAAAAATAAAATCTTACTTTGGAAAAATAAATATATGGTAGTGTAAGTAAGAGTCAATCCCACAGAGAATGATTAATTTAATTTTATGTTTTGTAAACTAAAATTGGGGGATTTTTTTATGAAATAAATAATTTAAATAAAATTAATTAAAATAGAGATGCAAGAAATAAATAAAAATAAAAAGCCTTGGTTTAAGTTAATATCCACCATCAAGAATTTACAACTGATCACTGATGCAAAAATAAATCAATTAATATTTTGAAGATTCACAATAGAAAGAACTACTCGCAGGTGGAATAATTTTTCTCCTCCCTCCTTAATTTTAGATAAGTAGAGCCACGTGGTCTAAATACCCTTACTATTAAACAACCCCCGGCACGTGCTAAAGATTTAATTTAATAGCAGCATAAAGAATTAGAGAGATCGTTGAACTAAACAACACAAGTCACGTGTTTGTATTTAATTTAGATGAATATTCTTCCTAAGATAAAATAATCTTTTGATCTGCAAAACAATTATTAAACTTAGTTGCTTCACAAATAGCAGTAGATTAATATGAATAATAAACTAGTAGCGCTCCTAGCAATTAAACAAACTAATCATAAAATTAAGCATAGAAGAATATTCAATAATCAAAATATAAATTGAACAATTAAAATAAATTAGATCTCACAGTGTATAAATCTTGATGGCTTCAATCACTTAACCCAAGAAAAATAAACTAACTACTCATAATAATAGAGAACACTAAATAATAGAAGAGAGAATTTTTATTCTAATAAGAGTTGTATCTTACAATGTGTCTCAAGCCATCTATTTATAGGCTCCAAAATCCTCCTAACCCTAATAGGAAGTACACTTTCTAAACCCTAATAGGATTTAAAATACAAATAAAAGTAAAAGAAAAATAAAATAATTATTATCCTAACTCTAATTGGAATTAAAATCCAATTTGGAATCAAAAAGTAGCAAAATTCGCGAATAATCTGATTTGGATAATTAACGCGCAAGCCAAACGGCCCCTTCGCTACAGTGCCCGGTATAGCCTTCCGCGCATTGCGCGGCTCCTCTGCTGAAACGGCGTCGTATTGCTCCGTTCTTCCTCGCGTCTGCTGCTTAGCCGCACATTGCGCGAGCCTCGGTGCCGTAAAACAAAACGACGTCGTTTCTCTCTTCTTTACTCCATCCGCGCAACGCGCCGTCGCGACTTTTCCGAAATTACATATTTGCCCCCGGTCTTTGCTGATTTTACAGTTTTATCCCTCAAGTTTTGCTGAAATTACAAAAATGTCATTAGACTTTTATTTCCTTACAAAATCAAATATAAAATAAATAAAAATAATATAAAAATACTAAAAATCCTAAAAACACATAATAATAAATAAAACACCTAAAATACTAAAAATAAATAAAAACACATAAATAAAAATAAATATAAAAATACTATAAAATTACCTAAATTAATATAAATTAACTAAAATCCTATAAAATTACCTAAATTAATATAAATTAACTAAAATCCTATAAAACCTATTAAAACCAAAATAAACTAAATAATTAAACATTTAAGCACACAATAAATATAAAAACGAAGTATTAGGGAATAAAAATATCATATAATTCAACCCTATCAAATACCCCCACACTTAGCTTTTTGCTCGTCCTCGGGCAAAACAAAAATAAAAATTAAAAATAATAACCAAACTACTTACTTGACTCGAACAACAAATCAATATGAATTCAACATTAGCCTCAAAGATTTTTTAAATGATAACTCAAAGAAAATTTCAAAACCATGCAAAATCTAGAATTTTAACATATTTATTAATCTTACTCTACTCAAGATATTTTGTGTGTGTGTGAATCCAAATGTATCAAACTAATTCAAATTCAGATAAGTTTCGGTCATTAATTACCTTATAAAAGATATATAATAAAACTCAATATATTTATTTTTTTCACCACTCTTTGCTAATATAGACAAATATAAATCAGAAGATCAAAAGGTTTCAAACAATTATATACACTAGGATTATCAATATCAAGTTTTTTTCAAATATTTTTTTTCAGTTTTTTTTTCTTTTAATGGGTGCATTTTATGCTCCATCCCATTTTTTCTTTCTTCATTTTTTTTTCACGGTGAGTGCATTTTATGCTCCATCTCACCAACGAGTGCGTTTTACGCTCCATCCCGCTTTTTCATGTGTTTATGAGTGAGTGCGTTTTACGCTCCATCTAAACCCACCACAAGAATTCTTCTCAATTTAACAATCCTAGAAAAGTACCTAAATCATCTCATCCAAATTATATTTTGTCTTATATTTTACTTCAAATAATGGTCAAATAAGATATAGAGTTCAAAAATATCTTTCATAAGCATTTAACCATAAAAACTTTCTCTTAATTAAAACTAGTTCAAACAAATGGATATAAGTGCATAAAATTTAAAAGATCTCAAACAAAGTAATAATCAATAAAAAGTCAAAAATTCAAACTAAGCAAAAATTTATTATTTTTCCAAGAGTTATTAAATAAAAATCAAAATTTTATCATTGGCTAAAAATTAAAATTGAATTAACTCATTGCTCAAGTGACACATCCTAAATAAAAATAAAAAAAATACCCCCATTTTCGTAGGAAACACAGTTACACTTAGCATGTGCAACAAGCCTTTAAACCCCAAGGTTACCCAAGTGGACGAGTTTTGTCTCGTGAGGGTTTGCAGTGAATTTACCCACAAAATTCAAAATTTTAAAATTTTAAAATTTTCTTAAAATAAATCAAATTTTTTTTTGTTAAAAAAAAAATAAATAAAATAAAACAAAATTTTAAAATTCCCTAAAAATAAAATAAATATCCTAAATCCCTTCTCCCACACTTAAAATTTACATTATCCCCAATGTAAACTAAAATGCAAAGAAAAGCAAAAATACTATAAAAAGAAAAAGGCAAAGAAATGCAAATTTAATTTCTTGGGTTGCCTCCCAAGCAGCGCCTTTGTTTTTTGTCTTTGGCTCGACAGCAGGCCAAAGTACTACGTTACTCCAACTTCATGAATTTTGAGTACCCCATCAATCACGTTATTCTTCATAGGTAGATTCAGTCTCCCTTGCACGTGACATGAATGTTTTACTCCCTCTTCAACGAATAAATATTTATCATGAGTGGAAAGAGTCTTTATATTCGGAATAGGATCCTGCAAAATAAAAGATAAAAATTTATTATGAGTAACAGGCAATGGAATGGAAATAATTGCATTATTATCAATAATCATTGGCAACGAATTTAATGGAGCTGTATCCTCCTTCAAATTTGATTTCAGCTCAATTATTTCTTCCTCTAACTCCAAATTGTTGGTAATTGTAATCGCTAACTTTTTCTTGTTTATCTCCTCAACAACTTCCGCCACCGTAGGCATGTCATTATCAAAAATAACATCATCGTCTACATAAACACTGTCCGCTTCATTGATGTTGTTTGTTTTCTCTTGCTTCGGTGATGGAGAGACTGTCTTTTCTGGATCTTCTGTATCATTAGCACTTTTTAACACTTGTGCACTTGTATTCTCTGTTGGATTATTCACTGTTTGAGAAGGTAATTCTTCATAATCTAGTTCCTCCAAGTGACTGAGTGCAATTGCCATTTGGCCCATTTGTTTTTCCAAATTCTGTATATTTTCCTTTGTTTCCTGTTGAAATTGCAAAGTGTAGTTTCAATTAATTTAATCATATCCTCTAAAGACATCAGAATTAAATGATTGGTCCTGTTGTTGTTGGGGATATGGCTGCATGTATTGTTGATAGCTTGAAAAATGTTGATTTGCGGGCGGATTCATTTGTGGATTCTCATAGCCAAAATTAGGATGATCCCTCCATCCATAATTATACGCATTTGAATAGCAATCATATCTCCATTGGGATTGACCAGGGAAACCACTTGTTGTATTGACTTGTTCATAGGACTCCTCTCGAAGAATGGGGCACATATTAGTCGGATGTCCTACCACCGCACAAATCCTACAAGCTTCCATTGGTTGTGTACGATCGGCAACCATTTGATAAACAAGAGAAGTTAGATCATTAATTTGTTGCTTAAGAGAAGAAATTTCTACCTCCTCAACATAATTAGAGACTGCCATGACTTCCTTCCTTAACCTGCACAACTAAATTAAATTATGAAAATCTAAAAAAATAAAAATAAAAAATTACTAAATTAAATACATATTTACAAAAGCACAAAATTAAATTAAAATCATTCCCCGGCAACGGCGCCAAAATTTGGTGTGATGTCGCAAGCACCCAAAAATAAAATCTTACTTTGAAAAAATAAATATGTAGTAGTGCAAGTAAGAGTCGATCCCACAGAGAATGATTAATTTAATTTTATGTTTTGTAAACTAAAATTGGGGGATTTTTTTATCAAATAAATAATTTAAATAAAATTAATTAAAATAGAGATGCAAGAAATAAATAAAAATAAAAGGCCTTGGTTTAAGTTAATATCCACCATCAAGAATTTACAACTGATCACTGATGCAAAAATAAATCAATTAATATTTTGAAGATTCACTGTGGAAAGAACTACTCGCAGGTGGAATAATTTTTCTCCTCCCTCCTTAATTTTAGATAAGTAGAGCCACGTAGTCTAAATACCCTTACTATTAAACAACCCTCGGCACGTGCTAAAGATTTAATTTAATAGCAGCATAAAGAATTAGAGAGATCGTTGAACTAAACAACACAAGCCACGTGTTTGTATTTAATTTAGATGAATATTCTTCCTAAGATAAAATAATCTTTTGATCTGCAAAACAATTATTAAACTTAGTTGCTTCACAAATAGCAGTAGATTAATATGAATAATAAACTAGTAGCGCTCCTAGCAATTAAACAAACTAATCATAAAATTAAGCATAGAAGAATATTCAATAATCAAAATATAAATTGAACAATTAAAATAAATTAGATCTCACAGTGTATAAATCTTGATGGCTTCAATCACTTAACCCAAGAAAAATAAACTAACTACTCATAATAATAGAGAACACTAAATAATAGAAGAGAGAATTTTTATTCTAATAAGAGTTGTATCTTATAATGTGTCTCAAGCCATCTATTTATAGGCTCCAAAATCCTCCTAACCCTAATAGGAAGTACACTTTTCAAACCCTAATAGGATTTAAAATACAAATAAAAGTAAAAGAAAAATAAAATAATTATTATCCTAACTCTAATTGGAATTAAAATCCAATTTGGAATCAAAAAGTAGCAAAATTCGCGAATAATCTGATTTGGATAATTAACGCGCAAGCCAAACGGCCCCTTCGCTACAGTGCCCGGTATAGCCTTCCGCGCATTGCGCGGCTCCTCTGCTGAAACGGCGTCGTATTGCTCCGTTCTTCCTCACGTCTGCTGCTTGGTCGCGCATTGCGCGGGCCTCGGTGCCGTAAAACAAAACGACGTTGTTTCTCTCTTCTTTACTCCATCCGCGCAACGCGCGGTCGCGACATTTTCCGAAATTACATATTTGCCCCCGATCTTTGCTGATTTTACAGTTTTGTCCCTCAAGCTTTGCTGAAATTACAAAAATGTCATTAGACTTTTATTTCCTTACAAAATCAAATATAAAATAAATAAAAATAATATAAAAATACTAAAAATCCTAAAAACACATAATAATAAATAAAACACCTAAAATACTAAAAATAAAAAAAAATACATAAATAAAAATAAATATAAAAATACTATAAAATTACCTAAATTAACATAAATTAACTAATATCCTATAAAACCTATTAAAACCAAAATAAACTAAATAATTAAACATTTAAGCACACAATAAATATAAAAACTAAGTATTAGGGAATAAAAATATCATATAATTCAACCCTATCAGCAATTCAACTCTTCCACTACGATCTGACTTTTCAATACGATTCAGTTAATATTGTACGACCTGGCCTTACTCTACGATCTTGATGATTCAGCTGCTACTGTATGATCTAGCTTTGTTATTCGATCTTGATTACAATTCTTAGCCCTCTGACTTGATCTTCTTTCAATACGATCTTCAGTCTTTCTAATACAATTTAGTTTTACTATACGATTTATCTGCTTCTATACGATTTTGAACTTCTATTATGCAACTGATCTTACAATACGATTTTAAACTTGATAACATAATTTCAGCCTTTGCAATGTGACTTGGACTTTGCAATATGCCTTGAATCTTCTATACGATCCTTCTTCTGCCATATGATCATGTTGTGCACTACGATATGAACTTGCAGTTCTTCTCTTGTTTTGTCTTCAAAGATTTCAATCCTAATCTATTACATCTTTGATATCACTCTGTATATAGATTCAACCTAACACTTTTGATCCCTAGTGTCCTTTTACATTTTATCATTCTTTTAAAGATAATACAGAGTTTATCTTTTGGATCAACCTAACAAATTTGATCCTCTAATCCTAGTCTAATTTTTCAGATATAGATCATCCTAACAAATTTAATCCTTTAAGTCATTTTACATTAATTATTTTTTATAAGGACTGTACAAAGTTGTAACAAATGTTTATAACATCACATTTGTCTAATTTATATTTTTCTTTCTTTTCTTTTTAACACAATTGGAAAATAGCTTTAACTGTGACAATAAGAATTATATAGCTCATACAGTCTCTAATTTAGATTAACTATACCAAGACACGGTATCATATGTAATATATACCAAGTCACACATCATTATAAGTAATTATATTGTTTTGTCAAGGTAAATTTTCCTAACAATTCCTAGTCATCATCACATAGAAATAGTTAACAGATATTGTTTTGTCATCGTTAAATCTAAGTAGGCATGTACATAAATTTGTCTAACAAGATCCATTATTGATTTTTATTTTTTTTTAATTAAAATGACCAATATTAAAATGACCAATTAGAGAAAAATCTTTAAGTGGGATGTTTTTGAAAAATCGACTTATGTAGACAAGTTTTAAAATTTTGATTTAAAAGTAAACCAAGTAGATTGAGTTGCCAATTGGTATAGATTTAAATAAATGTACGAACTCATCTGACTTTTTTGTTTTGATAGATAAAATGGTCCACATGTGACTCCGTGAAATTGGTCCGTAACTAACATTCAAATAATCGAGAGGCTTACTTAAGCGAGGGGAATATTAGGCACCCCCAACTTTCGTGAAATATAGTTACCAATTTTCTAATATTTTTCCTAAAATTTAAATAAGTTGCTTTAAAAAGAAGTGTAAAAATATGTGTTTTGTGTCTAGGTAGATCATGTTGAAAGAGGAACATATAAGGTATCGTCTCCTAGAGTCAATTGGAGTCGCAAAATTAAGGAAACCTAGGGTATATCCTAGGCTATCTAGGGTTTCGTCTCCTAGAGTCATCATGCAAAAAAAGTTGTCTAAGTCATGGTTAAAGAAAAATCTAAGGTATCATCTCCTAGAGTCATCATACAAAGAAAGTCTAAGGTAGCATCTCTTAAACTATCCAAGTCACGCTTAAAATGAAGTTTAGGATATCGTCTCCTAAACCACATAGGTTTTTATGAGTGCATTTTCATAAGGACGATGAATTTTTTATTTGAAAGTCTTTTGAAAAGTTGAATTTTCGTGAATATCTTTTGAAAAGTTGTTTTTGTTGAAAACATGTTTTTTCAAGTAATCATTTTAGGCTTTATAAGTCTTGTCTTGATATCCTTAACGTGTTTTACTTTGACGTTATTACCTTCCTATCGCATAATTCAATAATGTGTAAATTTTGAGTGTCTATGTCGACGCCGGGATTTTCGTCGTTTCGTTTTTTAATAATTAAAATGTCCCTTTCCAATTTTAGCCTTTTCAATTAAATGTGATTTTGAAAAGAGTCGGCTTAATGTCGACGAGTTTTGAAAGATCGATTTTTTATGAGCCAATTGACCAGAGTCGCCAGTTGGTATATTTGAAATGGATGTACCAACTCATCCGAGTTTGTTTTCGTAATCGCTGGCTCATATGTGACTCCGAGTTAATTGGTCCGCAAACCGAGATTCATAGAGTTCGGGGGCTTGCTTAAGCGAGGGGAAGGTGTTAGGCACCCCCCGACTTCCGTGAAACACGGTTACCGCAATCTCGATGTTTTCCTATCCTTTTAAATCCTAAAATGTGTGTGCGCGCGTGTGTGTGTGCGTGTATGCCTAAATGAACGTTTGTGGTGCGTTTTGCATAAAAGTTGTTTTGATTCTATATGGCGAATGTGTTTATCTGGAAAGCGTTTTAGACATCCTTTGACCCAATTGACAAGACTTCATTTTTTACAATAAAGATTGATTTTAATTTCGAAAGCGATGGGGGGGTGTTTATTAGGTGTCGTTTTCATAAAACAATTTGTAAACTTTTGTCAAATAGGTATCGAGACTATACATTGCCCTCTAATAATAAAATGAACAAAATGAAGGCAACTTCTAGAACTCTTTCACCCTATGCACAAAGTTTAATGAAAACATTTATTTATTTGCGAAATCGTTTTTTATGACCTTTTGGAACCAAATGAAGCCTTTTTGCCAAACATGGATTTAAGTTCGCCAAAACTCTTAATTTTAATCCTCGTGGATCTAATATCCTAATTTGCTTGATTTTATAAAAATCTTTATCATTTCATTCCAAAATCGTTTTCTCGTGTCAAAAGGGAAAACCAAGCATCAAAATAACGTTGCGGCTATTCACGGGCATGTAAGCCATCCGAATAACCCCAAACGCCCACAATCGCACATTTCATTATTACGGGGCCTTAAACCCGATTTTCGATCCAACATCGCTTTAAGACCCGAAAATTATATATTTACAATACAAATGCATCGTCATCGCTACATGCGTTAAAACTATAAAATAAACTAAAAGGATATCATCGGGAGGTTAGGAGGAGATTTTATCCACAACAAATCCTCTCTAACCATCCCTAATCCATAGATCCCAAAACCAATATCGACTACATTGGATCTAACTTCCACATACACTAAATCAAACTATTTAAATAGCAATGCACCAAATATTTTCGGATCCACAGAAGATCCACCCAACAAAAGCACAAATAAACAAATATTTACCGATTAAACTACCAAAACAAGATAAAATATTACATCTAATAGATCTATAAAACAAGCACCAATACAAAGAGAGATCGAATTTTTTGCCTTGATATTGATGGAAAATAACACACTAGCACTCAAATCTAATGTAGGATAACATATGTGGTGTAGAGATTGGACAAAACAAGATGAATCCTCACATTTTTTGTCTAACCCGAAGGCTTTCTCTCTCTATTTTCGCCATTTTTCTCTCTCTAAAAACCTTCAAAACTCTTCCCTTTCCTCTCTCGGACGAAAATGGCGATGTATAGCTGATCTCCAGGCAGCCGCAGATGCATCTGCGGCTGGCCGCAGATGCATCTGCGGCTACCTGCTGTGGCCTTCTGAGCCGCCGCCTCGGCTGCCGTGTGCCGCCCTCGAGCCACGCGAAGCCCCAAAAGTCGTTGGCCGCAGATGCATCTGCGGCTGTCTGGCTTCCTTTTCTCGATTTCCGTGCTACGCGGTCTTAAATCGCCAATTTTTGCTGTATTGTTTTGGAAGGCTGTATTTTTGCAATCCGGAAATCCCTGGGAAACGTGTCATATTGTTCTGGGGGGCTAGTTCGGCGGGCTGCGACTTGATATAGAATTTGATAATTGTGCCTGGCTTCCAGGGGGCGCTGCCCCCTTTCCACCCCCGAACATCGTAAGCGGAGTGGCCATTAGTCGTCTTTTGTGGTCAGCTCAGGCCTTTCTGGATCAACTGTTCGCCTTGCCTCAAGTGACCGGATGCTCGTTGTCCGTTGTGGCGGTTTTGACCATAAATCGCTGGGGTGGCTTTGTGCTGGGGTCCACCTTTCTTTCCGCATGTCGGGTCAAATGACGATTTTTCCCTCCTGTCAGGGTTAGTGCAAAAGTGCAAAATTTGGGTGTCTACAGCTGCCCTCTTTATCATGTTTATGTAATGTCATATGAAATGAACATGATAAAGAAGTAGGCACCCAATGCATGATGATGGCAGCACATATTTCAATGATGCAACATATATATCATTGATGCAACATATACAGGTTAATGATGCAACACTAATATTACCGGTTACTGCCTCAAATGGACTCGCATCGCATATTCGCCAAAACTATTTTTTCTCTTGCTTAACGCCTATCGCATATTTAAATATCAAATTCAATATCATACTAAATCAAAATCGCATTACATCGCATATGAAATCGCATATCGCACTGCTTCTCATATGATGTATCGCATATCGCATCGCGTCGCATTGTTTTGGTCATCATCGGATCTTTTCCCAACGGTCATCGCATTGTCATCGTCGGATCTTTCTCCAACGGGTCGTCTCGTCATCGTCAGATCTTTCTCCAACGGGTCGTCTCGTCATCGTCAGATCTTTCTCCAACGGGTTGTCTCGTCATCGTCGGATCTTTTGCCGACGAGTCGTATCGTCATCGTCGGATCTTTTGCCGACGGGTCGTATCGTCATCGTCGGATCTTTTGCCAATGGATCGTATCGTCATCGTCGGATCCTTTGCCAACGGGTCATATCGTCATCGTCGGATCCTTTGCCAACGGGTCGTATCGTCATCGTCGGATCTTTTGCCAACGGGTCGTATCGTCATCGTCGGATCCTTTGCCAACGGGTCGTATCGTCATCGTCGGATCCTTTGCCAACGGGTCGTATGGGTTTAGTCTCTAACAAGTTATCTTGTAATTGCCGGGTCTCGTCTCCGACGGGTCATTTTTTGTGACGGTCAGGTATCGTTTCTGACGGGTCGTTTTTGGGACGGTCAGGTATCGTCTCTGACGGTCGGTTTTTTGGTTGGTCAGGTATAGTCTCTGACGGGTCGTTTTGAATTGGTCAGGTATCGTATCTGACGGGTCGTTTTTCAATTGGTCAGGTCTCGTATCTGACGGGTAGTTTTGAATTGGTCAGGTCTCGTATCTGACGGGTCGTTTTGAAATGGTCAGGTCTCGTATCTGACGGGTCATTTTTTCAATTGGTCAGGTATCGTATCTGACGGGTCGTTTTTTCAATTGGTCAGGTATCGTATCTGACGGGTCGTTTTTCAATTGGTCAGGTATCCTATCTGACGGGTCATTTTTTCAATTGGTCAGGTATCGTATCTGACGGGTCGTTTTTCAATTGGTCAGGTATCGTATCTGACAGGTCGTTTTTTCAATTGGTCAGGTATCGTATCTGACGGGTCGTTTTTCAATTGGTCAGGTATCGTATCTGACGGGTCGTTTTTCAATTGGTCAGGTATCGTATCTGACGGGTCGTTTTTTCAATTGGTCAGGTATCGTATCTGACGGGTCGTTTTTCAATTGGTCAGGTATCGTATCTGACGGGTCGTTTTTCAATTGGTCAGGTATCGTATCTGACGGGTCGTTTGAATTGGTTAGGTCTCGTATCTGACTGGTCGTTTTTGAAATGGTCAGGTCTCGTATCTGACGGGTAGTTTTGAATTGGTCAGGTCTCGTATCTGACGGGTCGTTTTGAATTGGTCAGGTCTCGTATCTGACGGGTCGTTTTTTCAATTGGTCAGGTATTGTATCTGACGGGTCGTTTTTTCAATTGGTCAGGTATCGTATCTGACGGGTCGTTTTTTATAATTGCCGGGTATCGTCTCCGGAATCGTTGTGTATTGTCCCAAATGGACTCGCATCGTGTTGTACATCATAAAAATGCAATAATTCTAGAGGAAATTTTAAAAGGAAAGCGTACCTGAATAGTTTGTGGGGCCTCTCTGGGATTCGTCCTCGTAAATCGCTTTTGCCAGTCATTTCTTTTGCTTTGACTTGTCATTCTTGGGGTTTGTCCTCGTAGATCACTCTTGACAGCCAGTGCTTTTGAGCTTTGATCCTTGTTGATTAGCTGAAGGTGCTTCAGACAGTCATTTTGCAATTCCTTGATGTTCCATAGATTTTGGGTGCATCGGATCGTAGAAGTTTCCCGCTGTCATGTCTTTCCGATCAATGGCACTGGCATTCGCGACGCCGACAGTCTCGTACCTGTGATTTTTCTTTCATGTATAGTTTATTTTGATATATACATGGATGCGCAGATGTTATGCATGGATCAATAGATATGCTTGGAAGGAAATGACCCCTGTTTAGTCAAATAATACAATTTTTCACGTGTCGTTCTTTTTGACCACTCAGTTGTGTCATTCCTTATTTGGGGGGACAGTTTTCTGGACTTCAAGGTTGGTCCGTTGAATCGCATGCCCCTGATCGTTTCTCTGTTGGGGAATTGTATTTGTCGTTTTCGAATGCCCAATTGACTTATCCCGGGCTCCTCATCCTGCTGGTTCTCAAATCGTCATGTCTTTGAATTTGGGACGCTGGGACTTCCTCTTATGCCAAGACTCTTGGTTGATATCTAGGTGATCCTCTTGTCATTTGATCGTATGCATTGATAGCACTTGACTCTCATCCGATTGGGGCAGTTCATTTGGCTTTTTGCTATGATCGATGACCATGTTGCCCTTCCTCGCCTTTTAATCGATCAGTCCTGACGTCCGAGATTATATCGCTCTTGTATATGCTCGCTTGAATATCGAGGTAATGTCAGCATGCATCAGACTGAGTTCGTCAAAATCCATTGATGGTCGTGGAGGAAGGTTCGTTGATGAGGAGTCTAATATAGACCTGTGCCCCTTTCATTTCCATGATCTTTAAGATGCCCCAGCCTTTACTCATGTTTTTGTCGAGGATTCGTTTTGGGAAGTCATTTCGTTTGTCATGCCGAGTTACGCACACTGATTCATATCCTGCACAAGTAACAAACGCTAAATGCTCGACCGTTCGGGTCGGCGGGGTTAACTCCGATATCACTAAACATCTCAACAGTAGAGCACAAAAATGGAATGCTCGTGATTATGCAATTTAGCTCATGTCTGTGATGTTTTCGTCTTATCGTAAAAACTTAGCATCTAGATGGATCTCTTTTTTCGTGAATCGTGAGTGGATTAACTTGACATTGAATGAATTGTGAATGTGTTAAGTCACTCTTGATTTCATTTTTTTTCTTCTCTTTTTTCTCTTTTTTTTTTTTTTTTTTTTTTTTTCATTTGACGAGTTATGAAATCGTAATAAAACATTTAAGCATTCATGGTTAATATACGTGAGTATGATTAAATTCAAAAACTACCTTCCTTTATCAAAGGTATTCCGTCTTCATTCTTGATATCGTTCTTCACAGGATTTACGTCATATGGCAAGTGCACTGTGCGATGCAATCCTTCAATTAGGGGCCTCTTTTCCGTGACTTTAGATGAGCCTCTTTTTTTTTCTCTGGTCGAAAATTTTTTCTTTTCTTTTCCTGAGTCTGCTTTTTTCTTTTTCGTGTCCACTTAACTTGTCTCGTTTTCTTAGGCTGTTCAGAGTTACCCCTTTAACGAGCTTTGGACCAATGACTCCCAAACCATGCGGCTTTAGGGCATTAGGTGTAAAGACACCCCTTCGGGTTTACTTGCTCGAGTAACAAAGGTCACGCTTCAATACAAGTTAGGTGGTTTTACTGCATTCATACCTCGTCTGACTTGTGCGAGATTCGTTTTCTTAGGCTTGAGTTACCCATGTAGCGAGCGTTGGGCCGGTGACTCCCAAATCGGGCGACTTTAGGGCACCAGGTGTAGAGACACCCTTCAGGCTTAATTACTCGGATAACCCGTGCCACGATTCGAATCTGCTCAGGTCTCTGCAGCTTTAATGCTCGTTTTCTTAGGCTCTGAGTTACCCATGTAACGAGTGTTGGGCCGGTGACTCCCAAATCAGACGACTTTAGGGCACCAGGTGTGAAGACACCCCTCAGGCTTAATTACTCGAATAACTCAGGCCACGATTCGAGGCATTGGATTCATTTTTATTTACCTTTCGACTCTGCATCAACTGTCATCATTATCGTCATAGTTTTATGCCCCACATCTGAAAGTTGGCGCAAACGCAAAGTGCAGACTTGCCTATGAGGTGGATTCTGCTTCGAACGACACTTCGAAATCAGGTCTTTGTGCATCTTTAATAGGTTGATCAGTTTTAATCGTCTAATCATAATCATGAGTCTGCTCCACGGATGCTTGTCAGAATTAATTCGATTCCTAACAAGTCAAATAAAACTTTTCTCTTTCCAAAAGTAATGTTAGAGTTAAACTATGTACAGTCTTAATATATGTACGGGGAGACAGGAAAGAAATAAAAGATGGAAAAAATTGTCCCTTACCTGCGGGTCCTCGTATTCTGAAAAGACTCTGATTAGAAGAGACCAATTGATCGTACAGTTCTGATAATATTGTCATACGCAGACGGGATCGCACCATAGATGTCGAATCGTGCACTATCCTTCCATGGATGATTGACGAATGCCCCAGTGCCGAGTCGTCATCGCTTTCGAAACTTCCCCAGCTTTGATTGTCATCAAGGTCGTCGCTTCGTGGTGTCTTTGACAGGTGGGCTGATGAAACGTTGGGAACCCAAGAATCCTTTGCCTTTGATTAGGTAGGAAGTGCACTCCGATGGGTTGACAGGAGAACAGGTTGTCTGGGTCATTGATCGTTAATTGCAAAACTATCGAAGGGTTATATACATTTTTACAAGGATTAGACCGTGCCAAAGTGGCTGCCTACGTACTCCTATAGGAAGAGGAGATCAGGTCTTTCGTAGTTCAGGCCATCAATAGCACACAAGATTGCTTTTTTCTTTTTCTTTTTTTTCTTTTTGTCTTTTTTTTTTTTTTTTTTTTTTTTGAGCTCGTCAAACCATTTGTCGATGGTCATGCTCCCTTCGATAGAGGTTACTCCCATGTTTGAGAAATATCTTCAGTGATTGTCATAACTTGATCACCACTCAGTTTGTCGCAATTTTCTGGGACGTTCAGGCTAGTCCCGTCGATGGAAGGAGTAAGTACTTGATTTTTTTTTTTTTTTTTTTTTTTTTTTTTTTACTGAATGTCCTCCTCCAACTTTCTCGCAACTTCTTCTTTAAGGCGTCCCATTTTCTGAGCTCGACTACCTCTTCTTCTCATAAGGCATTTTCAACATTTTAATCGCTCGCTTTGGCAGACCAAGAGTATGGTTCTTTGGCAGGACTGACCCACATTCTGAGGTACATTCTGATCCCTTCCCTTACTTCCAGGGGATAACTTTCCAGTTCACAGCAGGGCATTCAGGCTCGGATACTGCTATTTTCATCGGGGCACCTCTCGTTTCTTTTGCCACTCCTTGGATTATGAGGGATCAGTCTCGTATCTCGTTGCGGTTGGTGGCCATATCCATCACTTCATCTGAACCTTTCCTCTCTGTTGGGTATGTTAGATTCTTCAATTTCATGTTATTTTCCCCATATTGGTGGCCTCAACATTGCTTGCCATTTTTTAGCTCTCCACTTTCGATAACATTTTGGATTTTATGCCGCAACGCCCAACATTCTTTCGTATCATGCCCCAGTGAGTTGGAATGCATCTTTGTGCAGGATCGTCTCTTTTAGTCTTGGGGTCTGTAGGAGGCAGCAACTCCCTAATCTTTCCTCGGCTGATCAGAAGATACCGTATTTCTGCCTTTGATTTGCTTTAAAGGGGTGAACTTTCGATCTCTCATAGATATTGCTCGACCCTCCCTTTTAGGGTTCACATTTTTTCCCAAGCGAATTCAAAGCTCCACTAGAGGGATTGTCTCGTAACTTCATCACTTTGCTTTCCCTGCCCTTTCGACCTGCCTTGATCTTCTCCGGTCAGATGGATTTCCTAGAAGAGATCTCGTTCTCCCCCTATGATGATGACTCAGGCGGAGCATTGGGTTGCGGTCCCGGATTCAGCTTGCACCGTTGCTTCAATAACATGGTCATTTTAGTTAGGCCTCTTGCAATTTTCAAATTCTTCCTGATAAATGGGAACCAAATCCGGATTGGGATTTTCAGTCATTCTGCTCGGTGAAGTTCAGATTCGTTTAGATCGTAGGCAGGCTTAGAGAATAATCTGCAAACAAAATAATTTGAATTTTAGTTTTGAGAAATGGAAGAAACGGATGCATGCAAAAGCGATATTTCCATGTTATGAGTACTTTAATATTTTCCCTGCAAAACAGTGTTAACACTTTTTATTTTATTTTTATTTTTTATTTTTATTATTTTTTATGAAACCGTACGCGGCTCGGGGAGCAACCTGCAAACAAAACAATCGAAGTTTAGCTTTGGGACATGGAAAAACAAAGGCATGCTAAAGTGATATTTCCATGTTTTATGAGTTTTTGATCTTTCCCTGCAAAACAGTGTTAGAAGCTTTTTTTTTTTTATTTTTTATTATTATTATTATTATTTTTTTTTTTGTTTTTTGTTTTTTTGTTTTTTGTTTTTTCTTTTATATATATATATATATATGCATATATTTATTTATTTTTAATTTTAACAATGAGGTACTTGAATCGTAATGCCAATCATTGTGCCTCATCAACTCTTCCCTGCAAAACAATAGGTCAATGATTTTAATTGACAGGATGAGAGATAAAAAATGATTACTGAAGTACGACATCATGTACGTAAAACGTGATAGAGTATGAAGAGACTTCCCGCGCGTTGGGTTTATCTGAGGCTGACCTACCCTAAGTTACTCTCGCGGGCTTTTCGGCATGAAGGTTCCCAGATCTTCGCAACATACTAGACGGGAATAAATCCGGTCTTTCAATTGGATTGGATCTGAGTGGATGCTTTTCCTGAGCCTCGCCGGGGAGCGCCCCTTTGAGTCCAGTAATCCACATCCGACGGGTTTGCCTCAGGAGGAGGAACTGCTCAACATACATTCATCGTACATCACCGTATGCATATGATGACATTAAAGTAAAGCATTCGTAAAGCAATCACAAAAAATCGCACATTCATTCATACGCGCACAAAAGGTAAATTAATCGCAAGTAATGCACACACACATATTTTTTTAGATTTTTTAAAGGATAGGAAAACATCAAGATTCGAACGCGGCCTAAGCCCTCTAATGTCCCCAGCGGAGTCGCCATCTGTCGACGCCGGAATTTTCGTCGTTTCGTTTTTTAATAATTAAAATGTCCCTTTCCAATTTTAGCCTTTTCAATTAAATGTGATTTTGAAAAGAGTCGGCTTAATGTCGACGGGTTTTGAAAGATCGATTTTTTATGAGCCAATTGACCAGAGTCGCCAGTTGGTATATTTGAAATGGATGTACCAACTCATCCGAGTTTGTTTTCGTAATCGCTGGCTCATATGTGACTCCGAGTTAATTGGTCCGCAAACCGAGATTCATAGAGTTCGGGGGCTTGCTTAAGCGAGGGGAATGTGTTAGGCACCCCCCGACTTCCGTGAAACACGGTTACCGCAATCTCGATGTTTTCCTATCCTTTTAAATCCTAAAATGTGTGTGCGCGCGTGTGTGTGTGCGTGTATGCCTAAATGAACGTTTGTGGTGCGTTTTGCATAAAAGTTGCTTTGATTCTATATGGCGAATGTGTTTATCTGGAAAGCATTTTAGACATCCTTTGACCCAATTGACAAGACTTCATTTTTTACAATAAAGATTGATTTTAATTTCGAAAGCGATGGGGGGGTGTTTATTAGGTGTCGTTTTCATAAAACAATTTGTAAACTTTTGTCAAATAGGTATCGAGACTATACATTGCCCTCTAATAATAAAATGAACAAAATGAAGGCAACTTCTAGAACTCTTTCACCCTATGCATAAAGTTTAATGAAAACATTTATTTATTTGCGAAATCGTTTTTTATGACCTTTTGGAACCAAATGAAGCCTTTTTGCCAAACATGGATTTAAGTTCGCCAAAACTCTTAATTTTAATCCTCGTGGATCTAATATCCTAATTTGCTTGATTTTATAAAAATCTTTATCATTTCATTCCAAAATCGTTTTCTCGTGTCAAAAGGGAAAACCAAGCATCAAAATAACGTTGCGGCTATTCACGGGCATGTAAGTCATCCGAATAACCCCAAACGCCCACAATCGCACATTTCATTATTACGGGGCCTTAAACCCGATTTTCGATCCGACATCGCTTTAAGACCCGAAAATTATATATTTACAATACAAATGCATCGTCATCGCTACATGCGTTAAAACTATAAAATAAACTAAAAGGATATCATCGGGAGGTTAGGAGGAGATTCTATCCACAACAAATCCTCTCTAACCATCCCTAATCCATAGATCCCAAAACCAATATCGACTACATTGGATCTAACTTCCACATACACTAAATCAAACTATTTAAATAGCAATGCACCAAATATTTTCGGATCCACAGAAGATCCACCCAACAAAAGCACAAATAAACAAATATTTACCGATTAAACTACCAAAATAAGATAAAATATTACATCTAATAGATCTATAAAACAAGCACCAATACAAAGAGAGATCGAATTTTTTGCCTTGATATTGATGGAAAATAACACACTAGCACTCAAATCTAATGTAGGATAACATATGTGGTGTAGAGATTGGACAAAACAAGATGAATCCTCACATTTTTTGTCTAACCCGAAGGCTTTCTCTCTCTATTTCTGCCATTTTTCTCTCTCTAAAAACCTTCAAAATTCTTCCCTTTCCTCTCTCGGACGAAAATGGCGATGTATAGCTGATCTCCAGGCAGCCGCAGATGCATCTGCGGCTGGCCGCAGATGCATCTGCGGCTGCCTGCTGTGGCCTTCTGAGCCACCGCCTCGGCTGCCGTGTGCCGCCCTCGAGCCACGCGAAGCCCCAAAAGTCGTTGGCCGCAGATGCATCTGCGGCTGTCTGGCTTCCTTTTCTCGATTTCCGTGCTACGCGGTCTTAAATCGCCAATTTTTGCTGTATTGTTTTGGAAGGCTGTATTTTTGCAATCCGGAAATCCCTGGGAAACGTGCCATATTGTTCTGGGGGGCTAGTTCGGCGGGCTGCGACTTGATATAGAATTTGATAATTGTGCCTGGCTTCCAGGGGGCGCTGCCCCCTTTCCACCCCCGAACATCGTAAGCGGAGTGGCCATTAGTCGTCTTTTGTGGTCAGCTCAGGCCTTTCTGGATCAACTGTTCGCCTTGCCTCAAGTGACCGGATGCTCGTTGTCCGTTGTGGCGGTTTTGACCATAAATCGCTGGGGTGGCTTTGTGCTGGGGTCCACCTTTCTTTCCGCATGTCGGGTCAAATGACGATTTTGCCCTCCTGTCAGGGTTAGTGCAAAAGTGCAAAATTTGGGTGTCTACAGTCTACATTGAAGTTAAAGTTTTGTTGATATATATTGTTGATATATTTCTTTGGTTATAACTTTTGATATTTTAAATGCATTAAAATATATCAATAATAGATCTTATTTTGAAGATTTTAACGAAAGCTTTCCAATCATATATAGATTGAAAATTTTGAATTTATAACAAAAAATTATTGAATTTTAAAATTTAATTAAAGAAAGAAAAAAGTTAAGTTAGGAGAAAGAATAACTAATCTGACCTTTTGAGTTTTTTAAAGTACAAAATTATAAGCAAGAAGTTTTAAGGATATTAATTCTCTCATTTTAATCTGAGTTGTTGTTTGAAATGAATCAATTGGTTAAGAAATAATCCATAGCCAGTAGTAATTATAGATTAGTTTCCATATATAGATAAATAGATATAAGCATAAGCATGATATAGATATTCGCCACAATTTATATGAAAAAAGTTCTTTTTAAGTGAATATTATACTGTGATTGTTCACTATATTAGTAATGTACGAGAAGCTAAACAAAACCTTAGAGCATTCAATAATAAATAAATCATAAGATCTTGTCAAAATTAAATTTAATACAACCTCTATTCAATAAAAAGAAGTTAATTTGTCAATTATTTTCGTTTCATAAAAAAAATGCTCTCTTTTCTTTTTCAGCAAAAGAAATTTTCTATAACTCATATAAGAATGTAATCCCTCAAAAAGAAGAAGAGAATACATAATTGGGAGAAGAAAAAACACTACCAAGTCTTTTTTAAAAAAAAAATTTATTGTCTCCAAAAATACTTAACAAATAATAAAAATAAATATACATCGGGAACTTATAGACCCACCAAGCATGGTTGTTAAATTCGGACCGGACCGCCGATCTAACTGGAAAAAACTACAACCGGTCAGCCCTCCGATCCGGTTCAAGCCAAAAATTCGAATGTGGTCAAAAATCAGTCAAAATCGGTGACCCGGCGGTCAGACCGGTTGGCCCAGCGACCTGGTCACCGGTTTTATCGGTTCCCTACCTTTTGAACTTGATTAAATGTATTCTTGAGTTATGATCATGATTTAATATTTTTCTTTTCATATAAATTTAGTATTTATTTGAATTGTATAAAGTAAATATTATACAAATAGATTTATTTTTTTTACCGAATTTAATTGAATGTATCCTAGAGATGTTTATGTTCATTTGTGTTTGATTTTATCACTCTTGAGTCTTGAATTTTGAGTTATGATCATGATTTAATATCTTTTTTATATATAAATTTAGTATTTATTTGGATTGTATGAAGTAAATATTGTACAAATAGGTTTAATTTTTTTTTATATAGATAAATTGATTAATTTTACATATTTACTAAATATTATATATAATATATAATAATAATTAATATATTTAATTATTTATTATTTATTACATATTAATGACATCACCTATTCAATAACGGTCTGACCACTGGTTGGACCAATGATCCATCCACCCGGTAACTTTTCTAGTTCGAGTCTGAGAACACTGCCACCAAGTCTTTGAAGGTTGGTCAGAGTTTTGAATAAGTAAAAATGTATAACACCAAACACAATATTTTGATCTCAATTATTGAAAGATTGAGCTTGACAAGTAAATTCGTGACAGGTCTCATTTTTTAATTGTTGAGATATATGTAGTGTTTGGAGTAATATTTAGTTGTAGCGTGTGTAAAGTTGTCCCAGAGCTTTTGCCTTTTGTTTTCTATTATTCTTTTTTATATAGTATAAATCCCATAAAACTAAATCATAAACAACCTAAAATCAAGATAATCCATGCTCAACAAAAAGTACTTAAATGATCATCTGCTAAAACAAATACAACATGAAACAAGGGCGTGAAATTATAATTTGAAATGTAAATAATGTACTCCATATTATATTATATACAGAGCTTAATAAATAGGCAGAGGAGCACCATCCCATTCCTTCAAGCAATCAAGCAACGGATCAATCAATTTTCCGGCACACATTGCTGAGAACACCTTATCAAACTCCTCCCCCGGCGATCGGACTTTCTCTCCAGTCAGGAATCCGGCCCCCAACTCCTCCCTCACAACTTTGTACAAAGGATATGATCTACATTCCTTGATACGATTTAAAATTAAAGGCCTTCCGCTCTCGATCTCACACCTAGCATTTTCGACTTCTTTAGGCAGAAGGGCTTTCAGCTCCTCCTCAAAAATTCCGATTTTTTGGAATATTGAAGTGGTAGAATTATTTTCCCCTTGTGCGTTGATCAACGCGTGCTCGACTAAAACTTGCCTTAACTTTTGCATCAATGGGTACGTGCCAAGGCACGGATCATCAATGTAAGAAAAAGCATGCTCTCGGTCAACCACTTTGAGCAAGTCCTTTTCGCAAAACCTCGAGGGGTGAAGATCCCCATTGTGCCCCATGGTGAGTACTTTCTTAGCCACCTGGCAAACTGTGTTTTTCACTACGTGTTTCAAATTTTCCTCCAAATGCCTTAAATCAATAGCTTGGCATAAGGCCACCAACCAAGTTGAAGTCATTAGCTTCAATATATCCACAGCCTCGGCTGTTTTTCGAGCCGAAATTAAGCCCAATGAGTTCACATCTTGATTATGTTGCTCGGCGCTTTGTACATGATTTGTGACCGGATTGGCTAGGAATTGAAGCTCAGAGCAATATGAGGCCATTGCAATTTCAGCCCCTTTGAACCCATAATCCAAGCTTGGATTTCGGCCACCGGATAAGTTTGATGGCAGCCCATTGTTGTAGAAGTCATTTACTAGCTCCGATAATTGAGCGAAAATGAGTTTGCCTATTGAGGCAATGGCTAGTCTAGTGTTGTCCATGGACACGCCAATTGCGATGTCTTGGAAATTTCCTCCATGTAAGGCCTTGTTCCTCAAAACATCGATTAACGGGTTGTCGTTAACCGAGTTTATCTCCCTTTCAATGGACTTTGTCGATGCTCGGATCACCTCGATGTGCGGGCCTAGCCATTGGGGCGACGTTCGGAGGGCATAATGGTCTTTTTTAGGCTTTTGTAGGGGGTCCATTTCATGGATTTTTTGAGCTTCTTTAACATAAGAACTTCCATTTAAAATGTGTTCCATAATTGCTGCAGCCTCAATTTGGCCCGGGTGATGCTTCAATTTATGGGTCAAATGGTCGGTGAATTCAGGCTTTCCTTGCATTACTTCAGTAAAAAGGGCTGACAAAACCACTGAGAAAAGGGCTAGAATATTTGCTTCAAAAAGAACCATGGAAGCCATGCCGGTACCAACTGCAGTGCCATTCACTAGTGCTACGCCTTCTTTGGGTTGCAGCTCAAAAAAGCCCGATTCAATTCCCGCAAGGGAAAAGGCCTTGGAAGCATCAAGTGATTCTCCGGTAGGGCCAACAGCCTTGGAATTTGACCGACCCATTAAAAGCCCAGCAATGTACGAAAGGGGGACCAAGTCACTAATAGTGCCACGGAGGGGCAAGCATGGGGTGATGTTATGGTTAAGCAACTTGGCAATGGCCTCTAAGATCTCAAATCTTATGCCGGAGTATCCTTGAATAAGGGTGTTAATTCTCACAAGCATCGACGCCCGAGTAGCCGAATGCGGTAGCATGTGGCTCAACTCAGTCTCATTCCCGAAAATTCCAGCATTTAAGAATCTGATGCAACAAAAGTTCGAGAAAAATATTAGCAATGAAACGATGAATAACTAATAATTCTAAGAAGTGGGAAAAATGTGCTATTTTCCATGAATAAGTCATTTGCTTGATAGGGCTAATTACATATTCTAGCATTTTTTATGAAAAACTTACAATAAAAGTGCATTAAAAACATATTTATATAAAAAGTGCATTTTTAATCTTTTATTTACATAATAAATACAGTTCGTTTTAGTTTAAATTAATTGGAGTGATGATGTGGCCATGATCCCTTTAATTTAGTTGGGTAATTTCAAATTTTAGAATTCTAATTAAATTCACTTATCTTTCTCTTTCTTCCATTTTCTCTTCTTCCGTCATTTTCATCTTCTCCATCTTTCTCTTTCTTCCATTTTTCGCTTTCTCTTTCCTCCATTTTCATCTTCTCCATCTTCTTCCGCCATTTTCTTCGCCGTTTTTTTTTTCATCTTTCACGTTCATGGTGGTAGATATGGCAGAGGAAGAAGATGGTGGTGGTTATGGCAAAGGAAGAAAATGGTGGTGGTTGTGGCGGAGGAAGAAGATGGTAGTAGAGGCGAAAGAATATGGTGGTGGTGGTGGTGGTTGTGGTGGAGGAATACCTTTGTATTAAAGGTTGGTTACCCCTGTATTAAGGTTTGATTACCTTTGTATTAAGGGTTGGTTACCTTTGTATTAAAGTTTTCGTTTAGTAAATTTAGGTAACCAAACAATAGTATATAGGTAACCAAACACTAGTATGGAGGTAACTAATTCCTGAATGTGTAGTAACTAGTTTTGGTTACCTTTGTATTTAGGTTGGTTACCCCTGTATTAAGGTTTGATTACCTTTGTATTAAGGGTTTGTTACCTTTATATTAAAGTTTGGTTACCTTTGTATTAAAAGTTAGTAACTGGTTACCTTTGTATTTAAGGTTGGTTACCTTTATATTAAAGTTTGGTTACCTTTGTATTAAAAGTTGGTTACTGGTTATCTTTTGCAGACTTCGGCGAGGAAGAAGGTGGAGTCAAAATAAGAGAGAGAGATGGAGAAATTGAATTGAAGTAATTTAATTTACTTCTCCTTGATTTAAAGAATTTGTAGAATTTAATTTAATTTTTCTTGATTTAAGGGATTTGTGTAATTTAATTTACTTCTCCTTAATTTAAGGAATTTGTAAAATTGAATAATTAATGTGATTATTATATTTACACTCTTTTTATAATTATTTTATAAATATATTATTCTTATAATTATTTTCTAAAAATTGTATACTTCTCTGTAAATGACCCTCGTTGATAAGCATCTTTTAGTTTTGGAAGTCCAAATGTTTGCACAGATCTTATTTACAATTTCAATAAAAAATGTGGGCCCAAACTATTCCAGGCCAGCTTAGCGTTTATAAAGTTATGCTTGTCCATTTCTCCGTTTGGACCAAGTCCACAGTATCTATCTAGACATTGAAATGCAGTCACCCACACAAACTATTCGTCTATATCCATTATTATTATAGGGATTTGATTTTCAATAATAAAATAGCTACTCCTATAAGTAAAATTTACAAGCTACTCCTATAATGTTTTAATTTATATTTTATAATCTTTTAATGCTTGTTTGGTACAATTTATTTGTACTAGATAATATTATACAAGTTAATAAAATAGGTATTTTATAATTTCATACATGAAAAATTTACAAGTAATTTTTTTTGCTAAATCTCATGATATTCTTATAGCTCTATTGTTAAGTTATTATAATCTGATATTGATAATCGTTAGCTGTAGAAAGAAAATTTTAATTATAGTAATCAATTCGTAATCAGAAGTGTTATTTAATCAGCAAAACGGTGAAAATCCCACCTAATAATGGACATAAAGGTTCAATTCTTTAAGAAACCACTTACCCCTCAAATTGAAAAACTATAAGACCCTGATTATATTATTTTGTGCCTGTTCGGGAGCTATTTATAAGTTGATCAACTCAATTTATAATTAGTTAAGCCAAAAAAATTATTCGGGACCAACTATTTTTTGGTCAATGACTATGAAATGACATAAATGTCTTTTTTTATTTTTTTAATATTCTTCTTTTAATAATTTTTATATTTTATTTTAATTTATAAGTCATTATTAACTAAACACATCTACAACTCATACTTATAATTTTCGACTTATAAGTCAAAGTTATTCTGAACACTTTTACTTATAAATTTATTAAAATTTTAACTTATAAATTTAAGCCACAAAAAAAAAAATAAGTTATTCAGAAACGGGCGTTTTCTTTATTTTTCTTTAAAATGATGTTTTAGGAGAGTACATTTAAAAATGTTATTATTATTAACTAACTAAATTAATTGAGTATAAAATCTCAATGTCGTCTTTCAAAAATTCATTATAAAGATAAATAAAAAAAAATAAGTATTTAATAGTTGAGAATAATATTAACAACTAAGTCATTTCGTTTTTTTTTAAATTCTACAAACCATGGATAAAATCATAAAAAAAGAACAAATTTTTGTCTTGAAATAAAAGACAGACAAAAAAGAACCGAGGAGTAAATATTACTAGATAAAAATAATAATAATAATAATTCATGATTATGACATAAGCTAAATACCATTTAATTTAACTTAATTGAATTCTACCTTATAAGCTCATTTTGAAGAGCTCCCCCTTGTTTAGTCCTCCTATGAGAAGTCGAACCAAAACCAGTTGTAACACCATTACTATCTTTCCCTTTATTCATGCTCTCCATCACCCAATCACTACTAGCCTTCACGCCGGCACGTGCCGCCTCCGACAGCTCCACCTGCACTCCTGTGTCCCGGAAGGCTATCGCCGCCACCTGAGCAATCGTTAACGTCTCTCCGCCTATCCGGACCACTGCCTTCCGATGCTCCTCCACCATCCGCTTCACCTCATCTAAGTGACTCCCTTTTAGGGACTCCGCAGCCATGCCCCAGTTCAACGGGTCATTTTCGACACGTAACATCTCGTTTTTCATTTGGCCAATAAAATCGAGACGAAAAAAATAAAATAAAATGTATTAATTTTTTCAAGAATGAATAACGTGATCGAGTGTATTTGTGGAAATCGCTTAGATGAATTTCCTGAGATGGTTGCGGGGCTTAAGGTTGGTTTAAATAGAGTGTGGGGTGGCAGGCGGATATATGTGTTAGTTGGAAAGTGAAGGTGGCCGTTTGATGGTCATGGGAATGGACAGTTGGGATGATGACACGTTGGTTATGTGAAGTTGTTGATGAAGGGAAAAAAGTCTTAAGTGGTGCCTGTGTTTTTCCGGCAGTCTAAAATAGACACTTCATTCAGATAATTATAGAAAAAAGTACATAATATAAAGTCGTAATTGTAAAATATTTGCATGAAAAAAATTATTTAAAATATAATTCTCTATTATTTTTCTATAAACTAGAATTTGATTCCTAATACTTTAATAGGATAGCGTATTGAATAGTCCTATAATAATAAGTTTTAACTGTATAACATAAATTTGTACTAATATAATATTTGTGTAATAAAAATTGTAATTCTATATTATATAATACAATTTATTTTTATAAATTGTCTAAATAGAATGCTTATCTTAAACTACTTCAAATCAAATCCACTTATAAAAGATAAAGAGAGAGAATATTATATATAGAGAGATAGAGAGAGAGTCCAAATATTACACATACAACAGTTGTAAATACTGATAGCCTAACAAATCCTTAGTCCATGTTTGGCATAGAGTTTTTGGAGTTTGATATTTTTGAACTTTAAGTACATTAGGATTGATATTGTTCTTCTAAATGTAAGTTTTTAACACCCACACTACTAGAAAACAGGCATATAGTGAGGATCGCAGACCGTATCTATAGACCTTATGACCGTTGCTATAGGTATTACCAACGGTCCCAAACCCTCGTCGTAGGTCACGTGGGTAAAGTCTTTAGCTACAGTCTTTGAGGTCTTTACCGACACTCGCAGCCATAGCTAAAGGTCGTGCCAAAATCGTATTTTTTCTCTTTATCAACGGTTATTGGAAGCCTCGCAGCCATAGCTAAAGGTCATGCCAAAATCGTATTTTTTCTCTTTATCAACGGTTATTGGAAGTTATTGCTACGGTCATGACAGTAGCTATAGATGTCTATAGCGACTGCCCTGACCCTTGGTATAAGCTTTGATTTTTTGGAATGCTCACTATAGCTTTTTTAAATTTTTAAAAAAAAAAATTAGCAATGCACATATTTATTCAACAAACACAAAACAATATAAAATAAAACATAAAAAAACATTATTACATCATTGAAAATAATTTATCCCTTAAAATATGCCGATCATAATTAATTTAAAGTAATTTAGTAAAACACGGAGAATAGCGTATTGAGGAACTCCCTCCAATTTTTCCAATTCTTAGTCCATATTATTCATCACATTAGAATGTGAGATAGAGAAGTCGGCCACGCTTGATTGCTGAGAGTTTCGCCTGCCTCTTGCTAAGGCCTTTTCCATCCGCAGAATCTCATTAGAAGCACGCGTCCAATAGACAGCAACAACAAAGAGCATCAAATTTCCAGGGCAATTAATGTATTTCCTTGTTTCTAACTAAAGTGTGGTCAACGATATCAAATTAATTTAACTTGTGCATTAAAACAATTAAGCAAAAATTATTGCTATACCAAATTGCAAGTAGTATAACAGTTGAATGATATTTTTATCCCAAAATAAGAATTCATTTTGATCCAATTAATTTATGGTACATTACTAGTTTATTTCACTAATTAAACCAAATAAAATAATTAAGCACTCCAAATATAAAATCTAGAGATTTTTTAGGGCTAAATAGTCATACCAATCTTGGAGCAATAAGGGATACGAAGGTATGATATTCTCGGGAAGAATCTGTGCTCCCAATTTCATCAAACATGTAACCGTAGATTGTCAATTTGCATTAAAAAAAATTCATATCCATAATTTAAATATATCATAAGAGTTAAACATCTAATAATAAATTAGATCGAATAACATACCACATCATTTAAATTGAGACATTCTACATTCTGATCAACAAAAATGACAACTATCTAAAAGAAAAACAAACCACATCGTAACAATAATTTTACATATTTAAGGATGCACGTTCACACGGGTACATGCAAATAGAGAGATGCAGAGAGGTAACTGACATAATTTGACGTGCACACACGCTCGTAGTAAGTCTTTTTGCCCAAGTGCTTATTAAGACTCGGTTCCACCATTATCAAACTTTTCCTCTCATTAATACACTTTCTCACAACTCATATGGTTAACATAAACTGAATGCAAAAAAAAAAAAGAAGAACAAAGACTAGCATTAGATAATTTGACTATACATACACTGATTAAAGCCAACCGGATCATATGGTTAACATAAACTACCTTTCAATGGTTAAATTTCATATTTTCTTTACTGTTTTATGATATTTGAACTTTAAAGTGCAAGAGAAAAGATGAAGAATTATCTACTTTATGAAGAGTAGAAGATTTCCTCAAATTACTTGAAGAAAAAACTAATTAATTAGGGCTGAAAATTTTAAACAAGTTTAGAATGACTTATTTTAAAAATGACTTAAAGTTAAAATTTAAGTAGATTTATAAGTCATTTTAAGTTGTGACTTATAAGTCAAAGTGTTTAGCACCAATTTAACTTATAAGTCAAAAATTAAGTTAGAATAGGTTATGAAGGTGTTCGGCTGATAATGACTTATAAGTTCAAATAAAATATAAAGATTACTAAAAATGACGTCAATAAGAAGATGCACTGATTCAATATCATATCATAACTAAAAACAATCACCTTAGATTTTTGAAAACAAGTAGAGCTGCTGAACCTCTACTCTTAATTGCTCTTGAAAATATTGTAGATCCCAAGCTACAATCACTTGAGTATTCATGATAATAAAAGTAATAAAGGATATACTAGAAAAGGACATTCACAGAGAACACTTGAATGTCGAAACCCAAAAATAGAGAATGTAAAAGGCAATCAGAAGCCCTTAAATCTACGTACATTCATAGTAACTACAATCTCTTCAAGAAAGATAATCTTAGTAGTTCAATATAAAGAGACAAGTTTTACGAATTTAATAAAACATCTCATTACAACATAATATAAAATATCTCACTACAACAACAAATAAAATATTCAGTTGAAATAATAAAGTAAGCTAGGAGGGAGGCATTTTAGAGTTCTTCATGTCCACAAATGACTTGATGAAATATAAGTGTGACTCAACTTAACTTAATGCATACGGTTGGAGTTGGCACGAATGACTCTTGTACATTATAAGTCATTATGGTTGCACTCTTGTTTGATATGGGATTTAACTTTGACTCAATTTGATTGGGGAGGTGCTCCCTAGTTGTTACCTTTTTCTTCTTTTTTTACGTTACATGTCATCTCATTTGATGGCCTCTTTGATTGCTTATTTGACTACACAAAGATCAGGAGTTGGTCGTGATGAATACTTTAATGTTGATATCAAAAGACATGCACATTGTGGCGGTACCAGTGGCGAGGGTAGTGGAGATAGTGATGATCTAGTTATAGGAGATGACTGTGGTAAAAATAGGGTCTACACATAAGGCCCAAAGAAGGCCCTTGCTATAGGGTTCATTTTTAAGCCTATTTCTACGTCCAACACGGTTCGTCGGTATAATTAAGATGCAGTTTTAAGTTTATTCCTACGGCCAACATGGGGTCGTCGGTATAGACATCTATTGCTTCATTTTTGCGCTGATTGTCGCTATAAGTTATAGTTAATCTGATTTCTAGTAATGTCCCAAAACGCATTTTTTAATCCCAAACTCATCACACCAAAAATAGTACAATGCATTTAGTGCTTAAAAATTATTCAAACGCATTTTTCAGTCGCACTAAACACAATAAAACGAACAAGTCATCATATTTAATATTTAAAAATAAATGAATAGAAATTAAAATAAAGACGAGAGGCTGCTATAACATATGAAAAAAGGAGGAAATTAAAATAAAGATGAGAGGTTGCTATAACATGTGGAAAAAAGGAGGAAAATAAATAGAAATTAAAATAAAGATGAGAGGCTGCTATAACATGTGAAAAAAGGAGGAGAAAACAATTAAAGTGTGTTCTCATCTAAGATTTGAAGGCAACTAGTTACATTATGGATTATACTCCTTATTCCCCATGATTCAAATATAGGAGTAATATCATAATTCGCTCGACAACAATTTAAGAGAAGGAAAGAAAACTGCCAATTTTTTTATAAATAAAAAAATCAGAGAACGATCGAGTTTGTGAAAAACATAAGAATTAATAATAAATGTTTGACTTCAAATAAATTTTAATTTTAAAAGAAAATATTTTTAAAGTAATAGTTGTAGATCATTTTAGGTACAGCGGTTAGTGCGTCACAATGAACATTATTTCCTTTTTCTTTTTCTGCGAACCGTTAAAATTTCATTTTATTATTGAAAAAGAAATTGCTGTATTTATAAAACGAAGGAGTATTTCTCAAGATATATATATACTTTTCAAACTGTTACTAGGAATGACAACTTTATAGCAAAATCTCAACCAAAGTTATTAATAGAAATAACAATTTTAGAACTCAAAAATATTGATTACTGCTACATACTCCCTCTGTCCCTTTTTAATTGACGTTTTAAAATTATATACATAGCAATTAATATGTTGTCCGATTGACTAAATTGAGTATAAAATTTCAATGTTAATCTTCTAAAATAAGTCGCAGTAGCAATACTTCTTATCCGATTCATTATTTTTACAAACAAACATATTCTTGGATTAGTGCAGATCGAGAGAGAGAAACAAGTTATATGATAATTTAAATTTATTGTAAAAGGTAAATAATTATATTTATATGTTTTTATTATTAAAACTGTTATTAACTTAAATTAATAAAAAGGATTTAATAGGGATGTTGGGTATATCAATCCAGCTTTCTGAAGGTGTTGTTGCAGCCGCTAATGTATATAGATAATCAGATTAGACTTTTTCTTTTGTATTGTTGAGCTAACAAACTTCATTTATCTACTTATAGGTTTCTTATAAGTCGACATTACATATTGTTAATCACAATGTTATGAGGATTAATTTGCGCAATCAAAATTAACAATTTTTTAGTTGGTAAAACTGTTTAATTAATAAAATTATTAATTATTGCAAACGTAAGCAAAAATGGGATAATTGTATTTGAAATTTAATTATTGCTAATAGTCCACTTCACTTCACCTAGTGGGGAAACCTACCAACCCCAATTCTAATTAATCCAATTTATCTCTCTTTAGTTGGTAAGATGTCGTCATAGGGAGCTTGTTCTTTTGTTCCCCCACCTTGATTAATTATTTTTCTTAATCTCATGGAAAGGTTCACTTAATTTATCTTTTTCATGTTGATTAATTTTGAATTGTTTTTTACGTTTGTTAAAAAATAAATTTGAACATGTGATTTTGTAAAGTAAAAAAATACATCTGCCAATAAATTATCATATCTGATTTTTTACATGTAGTTGGTGATGTATACCCAATTATACATTTTATATTTGACACAATCATGTATATGAGAGGTGTGGGACTATTTTTTTTTATTATTTTTTTTTTTTTGGGTTAGAAATTGCTAAAATCTCGTTCCCTCTTTAATAATTTTTACTACCTGTTGTATGGATAATATTGCATATCTTGAAAAAAAAAATTACATGCATTTACCTTTACTTAACAATCTTTAAAAATATTTTAACCGCGTCATAATTACTTGACTAAGAAAGCTAACCTTGTCCTACTCTTTTAATCACATTAAAGTCGTGTCAATAAACTTAAAAATAAAATAAAAAAGATCTTTGAAAAAATATAAAGCAAATATTGGAAGTGGTTGTTGAGATTGCACAAGTCATGCTCACCACCAACATTTCTCTCTTCTACTTTTCCTCCATGGGTAGATGAGCCAACTGATATTTTCTGTATATGAAAAAATCACGATAAAATATGTCTCGTACGTTAAATACAAATTAAGATCGGACTATATGTCATATTTTTATGTGTGTGTGTGTGTATATATATATATATATATATATATATAATATGGTGGTTGGATTTCCCAACTATGGTATAAACTTTAATTTGACAGGATTACACAGGAATTTTAATCTGTTCAACAAATTGTAACCACTAATTTCCATGTCTGGTTGGCCCATCAAAAATATTGACCCATTCTCATTCTTGTTTTGACATAATTAAATATTTTCTCTATTTTATATTATTTGATTATTGTTAATTTTTTAAAGTAAACTTAAGAAAATTTTAAAATCAAAATTAATATAAATTCTTTAATTTTAATTAATACAATGATAAATTTTATAAATTATCTAAAAAATATTACTCATTATAAACTTTATTATTTCATAATTTTTAGTAAGTCATTTTAATTTTGTGTTAAAAAATATTTTAGATTAACTTTTAAAAGTCAATAATGATCAAATAATTTGAAACAGATAGAATAAGTATATGTTTTTCTCCTCTAATATTGGCCCTTAAATACATTTGTTGCATTAATTTTCTCATTTTTTTTTACCAATAATACTTAGTGATTAAAAAATAGTTACAAAAAAAGAGATATAAAATAATATATATAATTATGACTGGTTATAATTATTAGACCCACTCATGTATTATGGATCATTTACTAATTACATTTCGTTGCATTATTTTGTAAGCTAAATTTTGTAAGAATTCTTTGCAAAGGTAAAAATACTGTTTGTTTACTAATGCCCTAGTTTTATTATCTTTTAGGTTTTTATTAAGCAATTCCTGACATCACACGTCTTTCTAGTATTTTAAACTCATAATTTGTACTTACTAAAAATATACGCCGTAGATAATAGTATCATTACCACTTGAACGACTACTTATGCTAAGTTTGAATCGAGAAAATAAAATAAAATAATTAATATAATAAAAAATCGTATATTTAATGATCATTTTGAAAGATAAATCATGTCAATTGAATGAAAGTTCATTTCAACTTTTTTTTTATTCTATGTAAAAAGTGGTGAAATAAAATCTATTCAAATATAATAGAGATATGTGATAATTTTGTCATCATATTACACCTCACACTTCCACCAACAATCAAATCTTATTATTGAGAACTATATCAAAAGAGTGTTTATTTTTATATTCACTATCGGTTGTGTTTAATTGTGCATTCACTAGAGAAAAAGCAGTACATTGCTCATATTCATCAATTAGAATTATACGTAGATAAAACAGTAGCCGACTCTAATTCAGAATTAAAATTCACTTATTATTTTTTTTCGTCTTGGTGCACAATAGTTAATTAATAATATTTTGATAACAAAAAAATAATTTTAAAAGATAAATACAAAATAATTTGACTAATTTTGATTGGTTATTATTATTAGATTATGATGCATCCTTCACTAATTACACTTTATTATATTATTTTATAAAAAGAAAAATTGTCATCATAAAATACTCATACTTTACATACGTTTTTGACCAGTTAAATTTATCGGGAGAAGTTTTTGTCTACATTTTACGAGAAACACACACATACATACATATAGACAGAGATATTGACAAGGCACCAACTAACAAGAGTTTGAAAGGGTGGATTTAGGAATGCATAAGTTAAGTGCACAGATACAAAACATAAATTTAAATAGTAATAATATTTATACAATTAAAAAATAAAATATGACACTAAATTTATGTCATATTTTATTTTTTAATTATATAAATATTATTACTATTATTTGAATTTATATTTAATTTCTATGTTTATAAATTTGTCCTTCAAGAATTAGTGGTAGGAGGCCATAAATTTGACTTTATTATTTTATATTTATCTATCCATTGAAACAGTTGATTGTTAGTTGTTACCATGGTTTTCAAACTCAGATCAGACCGTCGGTCCTATCGAAAAAAATTAAAATTAGTCGGTCCTCTGGTCCAGTTTAACTCAAAAAAATAAAAACTCGGTAAAAATCAGTGACCCGACGGTTAGACCGGTCGATCCAGTGACCCGGTCACCAGTTTTATAGGTTCCCTACCTCTCTTTTTTTAAATAAAAAAAAAATAAGCATTTGAACTTAATTAAATGCATCATTGATTGAGTTTTGAGTTATAATTATGATTTAATATCTTTCTTTTTATATAGATTTAATATTTATTTGAATTGTATAAAGTAAACATTGTACAAATAGATTTATTTTTTTCTATAGAATTGATTGAATGTATCCTAGAGATATTTATGTTCATTTGTATTTGATTTTATCACTCTTGAGTCTTGAATTTTGAGTTATGATCATGATTTAATATTTTTTTTTATATAAATTTAATATTTATTTGAATTGTATAAAATAAATATTGTACAAATAGGTTTAATTTTTATTTTTTTTTGTATAGATAAATTGATTAATTTTACATATTTACTAAATATTATATATAATATATATTATAATAATTAATATATTTAATTATTTATTATTTATTATATATTAATGATATTACTAGTTTAATAACAGTTTAATTATTAATTGAAGAAGTAATTCGTCTATCCAATATTTTTTTTAATTGAATGACTGATTCGAGTATAAGAACAGTTGTTACACTCTATGACTTTCATATTATCGGCATCCACATGTGTACGTGTTTGGTAAAGAACTCCCCTTTCACCAACCCCCATTCAGCCTTCGCGGATCATGGAGTTAATATTATAAAAATTATATATCTAGAGAGAGAAAATGGTGATTCATAGAGTCATAGTAGTGATTATAAGCTCACACGTGATTATCATATCTGTTATTATTTATTATAAAATTTGACGACCATAATTAATTAAATATACAACTCTCTTTTTTAAACACAATATTGCGAACGGCATTTTTTTTAAATCGTGACCGTAGAATCTATAATAAATAGATAACGTAGACATGATAGTCAATATAAATATATATATATATATATATATATATATATATATATATATATATATATTGATTCAATTGTTTATATAATTATTCTACGTATTTATTACTTATCTGTAAAATAATATTCCTTTCGTTCTGAATTATAAAATCAATAAAAATTAATTCGAGATATTTTTAAAATAATTAAAATTGATATGATTTATTTAAATTTAGTAAATAATAAATTTTATAATTAGTAATGGTATTTTTTAGTTAATTTATGATAGTTATAATTGCTTTGACATCATCATTGTGGCAAATGGCGTAATGCCAAAAGAATCATTATCGCATATAGGGCATAAAAAGGGAGGTCATAACTCATAAGCGTCTATACCGTAAAATCGATTTTCGACAAAATGTGTAAGGACTCGACTTTTATGAAATAAAATTTAATTTTCTTTATATTATTTTGAAACAGTAAGGGATTAAATTGTTAAAAGTTAAAGTTAATGATATTTTATGCAAATTATATTTTATTGGAGAATATTCGTTTTGTTGGAGAATATTTATTTTGTCGAAAAATATTGGTGAGCCCCACAACGGAATATTGTCGAATGTAAAAAATAACAACAGTATAATCTTTTTAAATAAAATTTATCAACGGTTCTATCACTGTTAGAGTAACCGGTGATAAAAGAATAGTAGTACACGGTATTGAACAGTAGCAAATGGTATTACACAGTAGTACATGGTGTTGCACAATATTTTATATTATTGAACTGATAAAGATGATATTGCATTATATTTCATCAATAATTGTCATTACACAGTATTTGATTTTATTGAACCAATAATTGTCACGGTAACAAATGCATAGTATTTCATATTATTGAACTAATAATTGTTACAATAATGTGTTCTTTCATTTTTTTTATTTTCTGCATTCACAATAATTGAATATAATAATAATTGATGAATTGTATAAATTAAAAATAATTAATGAATAATAGATGAATAGGTGTAAACCATTATGAATAATTAATGAATAATAAATGAATATGTGTAAATCATTATGAATAATGAATGAATATGTGTGAAACATTATGAATAAATAAATGTAAATAATTGATGAATAATATAAATTAAAGATAAAGAAGTAAATAATGGGTGAATAATATATTGAAAATATATGAATAATGGATGAATAATATAAATTAAAGATAAAGATGTAAATAATGGATGAATAATATATTAAAAAATTATGTATAATGGATTAATAATATAAATAATTGTTAAGTGTGATAATTGATGTGTGGTAGATGTTAGTTAAGTTTTGGCTATAAATAAAGGCATAAACATAAAGAGTTTTCATAACTTTTTTGCTTATTCTTTCTTTCATTCTCTAAGTATTATTTTGTGTAAATTCTCTCTTAGTATGTTTAAGCTATCGTAAGTATTTGTGAAGACCTGTAAGAGCACGAGTACTGTTTAAGAAAGACTTTTCATAAAATTTAGTCAAGTAACCACACACATCACATAGTGTTTATGATTCTTCATTTATAATATTTATTTTGAAAAGCTTCCTTTGGAAAATTTTATTTTGAAATATTTTTTTTTTCAAAAACTATATTGAAGTTATTCTACTGTATTCTATCAAATCACTTTTAATGATTTCATACGAGTTGGTATACACCATAAAATTTATGTATGGTACTTACTAATTTAATTATATATATATATATATATATATATATATATATATATATATATATATATACAGTCCCGTTCAAGAGCACTCTGTTAAACAACACTCTAATCCTTAACTAACATACCTATAAAAAGTCCAAAAAAAAAAATGACTGTTTTTTCGAGTTTTTTTTTATTTATTTTTATCAGAGGCTTATAGTGCTCTTACGTTTCTTTCTCCTCAACCAAAAATGTGTCCTATATCTGAAGAACAAGAGGAAGGATAGCAACATAGATCTGAAGAACTCATCTTTCGTTAAGCGCCCTCATTTTCTCTCTCCTCAGCAAAAATATAATACGAAACAAATCTATCTGAAATAGCAAGAACGCGACCTAGACTTGAGTTTGCCCAGACATCCCAGAAACTAAAGAATCAACGCAAGGCCCGTATCTTGTTTTCAATTTGGTAAAACCTTACATTTCTCTCTCCTTAATCTGGCAACAAATTAGGAATTTTATTTGCATACATTTGGGGAATGCTTGAATTTCATACTTCAGAGTACAAATCGAGTAGTTTAGTAATAAGTAATAAGTAATAAGTTTTATTTACATACATTAGTAATAAGTTTTATTTTCATACATTAGCAATAAGTTTTTTGGGATGCCTTGTTTACCTTAGCTTTCCCAGACCCCCAAATAGTTCAAAAATTAAGAACAATTAGTTTTCTTCTTTTCCAACATTTCCCGGTAATCAAGTAGAGTAAAGCAATTAAAGAAATTGAACATTAGAAATATTTTCAAGTAATAGTCTTTCTAATTTAAGAACATCATAAGGAATAAATTGTGCTGAAGTGTACATAAACAATTTCTAAAAGATTCAAATAGTACGATTTACAAGGACCTCAAATTAAAATAATTAACATGAAAAGAACAAACTAAAAAATGAGGCTGACAATTATACTAAGAACCAAGAACATATACAAAATTTAAAGCATAACCTTAATCTTTGTCTCTATAAAAACCTTAATGAAAGAATCAGTTGTTCAACGTTACATTTATTCAGCTGACTGCCTTATATCTAATAGCTTTTGGTTGTAATTGGAAGAAATATTATATATCTGTTAGTAATGGAAAGCAAGGTACATAAAGGAAGTAGCAAGCTAAAGGTTGGGGATGGTTCACAATCTACTGGATTGAGTGAAAATTCATCCCCAAAGTATTGTTGGTGTGGGATACGAGCAAAAATTTGTACATCGTCGAAGGGAAAACTTGTAGGGAGAAAGTTCTATGGCTGTTTAAATTATGGTGTAAGTTATGTTATTTGTCATCGTATAAATAATTTATTTAATTATTATACATACCGTAAATATTTATAATTGTTTGATTAATATTACACAGAAGGAATCATTTTGTGGGTTTTTTGAATGGATTAACTCTATAAACATGTTAGATAATGCTAAAAATTGTTCTAGTCTGTTGAATTTGAAGAACACTGAGGTTGAGTTACATATGATGAAGGCCAAATCTCATGAGTTGGAAGTGTAGGTATAGAAGATGACAAAAAAGAACGCTAAATTGAAGAATAATTTGAAGTGTGCAAAAGAGAAATTAAGGAGATTTGAAACAAGGGAGAAGTGGCTAATACTTGTAATCGGGATATTTTTTGTTTTGTTGTTGAGCATGTTGAAAAATATGTTTTTTACTTGAATGAATGTATTTAAACTACAATTTGAATGTAACAATTAGTATGATATAATAGTGGTGTGCTTGTTTATGTTTATTTGTGTTTGAGTGATATGCCTCTCGTGCAAATATGATAACCACCCTTTCATCTGAATTAGGTGATGCGGCATCAACTATCAAAATTTTAGAATAAACGGCTTAGCTATACCTTTTATTTGGATTGCTATTGGACTCTAGTGTCTTAGCTATAAGTTATTTTCATTATGTCAGTTGTCTATCATTTCTGTGTATGGTAAACCTACTATACGTTTTGTAATTATGTCTTTAAATAGATCATTTGGTTGATGTTTATTTTGTTGTTGGACATTCTAACAATAGATGATCATGTTCCCTAAGCTTTATCCATCTAATTAGCAACTTATTAAAGTCATCTCTCTCTCTCGCCCTCTATCTGATTTATGAATATCTCTCTGCTTGTGTGTTTTATTTTACTTTGTTAGTTTCCAATGACACGAAAGATATCTAGAAGGGGGGTCGAATAGATTCTTTAAAACTTTTTATTTTCTTTATTTTAAGAGAGAATGAATTATTAATCAATTAGTTTAGTACAGCGGAATATGATTTAGTTACCCCTTCTTGATATGTTAATGTAATAATTCAACAAGCAGTTATAGCAGTTAATAGACACAAGATGAAAGACACCAGATTTTAAGTTATAGCAGTTTATTCTTATTGTAGTGTATGTTTTACGATAAGGCAACTTTCCTTGATATCGTAGAGTTTACTCTACGGCCACTCTGTTGGTCGTAGAGTCCGTTCTACGGTTGCTTGCTTTGGTCGTAGAGTTCGTTTTACGATTAGGCTTCCTCCTTGGTCGTAGAGTCTGTTATTTCGATTTGACCAAATCGTTGAGTCTGGTCTATGAATAGACTTGGTCGTCGAGTCTTCCTTGCACGAAATCGTAGAGCTCATTCTACGATCAGACTGAGTCGTTGAGTCTTCTTAGTGCGGAGTCGTAGAGTCCATTTTACGATCAAACTATCTGAAGAGATACAACACAAGATCAACCTAACAGATTTAATCTTTTTATAATTTAAGTCTTTGTACACCACAAAGGACTTTACAACTCAATACATTCATATCCAAAAGATCAACCTAACAGTTTTGATCTTATTTAATTAAGTCCTTGTACATCATAATCAATCAAAGGACTTTACAACTCTACTGTTGAATGCATTTATCAACTTAATTCTTATCATCAAATCAAATATGTAATGTTCAACATACTTAATTAAGCATAAAGCAAAATGTTGTTGACTAAATTCAAGTTGATGATCAATTGAAAGTTTTGAAACAAATTGTACATAAGATAAGTGTAAAGATGAGTTACTATGAAATATACTAAATACTAGTGTAAAACTTAAACAATAATGATATAACAAGAATTTTAATAACAGGGAATGTAATACCATGTCTTAGATGTAATACCATATATATCACATTCACAGTCATAAAATGGGAAGGTTTTTAAACAATAATGATATATTACAAATGATTCTAAACTGGTAGCAAATACTAAGTTGTCCTCTATTCCTTCTTTGTCCTCTATACAAATGATTCCACTTAGTCCTTATAATTGTCATACAACACAGGTACCGTGAGGAGCAACATAAACAACCATGAGGAGCAACTTCAAGATATGATTACTGTAATTCTGTAAAAAAAATAATTAAAAATAAATAAATTAATACAAAAACATAAATATACAAGTGTTGTTATATCAGTGAAGTGTTGCACCTGTGGGTGAATCACTGTCATCATCTAAACTCGCATCTTGAGTAGTCATCAGTTGATGCTCCAACTCTAAATTTTTACAAATAGGAAAGTCAAATATAAATCTAAAGCAAAATCAATTTTAAACAAATAGCAAAGCCAAAATAGTTAAACTTGCTTACCGATTATTAAACACTGGGAAATTTCTTTTGTCATGCGTCACACCAACTTTGACACATCCATGACAACGTCTATCCTTGGGATTTTTTGTTTTCTCCATAACCTTTTCTTTGCCACCCTTTAGCCTTTTTCCACACCCTTTTGCTCGCACTTGGTTCGGTTCAATGTAACTACGTTCATAAGTACAAGTCATGTTAACTGACTTTGATACACTCATTCCACCACACTCCATTTCATTCTTTCTTTTCGAACCATTATTCCCAATAATTTGATTAATTTTGTCATCGACATTCTGTAAACATTCATTTAAAACATTTATAGCTTCTTCATGTCTGAGAGCCTTATTAATCAAATCTAAAGACTGTTGAATCAATTGAGTCCGCAAGAGTAAGTATGGCTTGTCATCCTTTATCGCCACACCATTATCGTCAATTACACCACTTGTTTTTGTCGTCTTTGTCCACCTCTTCAAAATGTACAATGTAGGCAATTTGTCAAGATCATGATACTTATTTAAGTAAGCTATCACATGCCGACATGGGATTCCCAAACTCTCAAACTTTTTGTAAGTGCATTTTGCATAGTCCAAAGATATGTCATAATGAATTTCTCTTACTTTAAATTTGCTGACATTCCTTCGGTAAATCTTATACACATTTTAGTTAACATCCTTCTTTAAAAGGTCAAACCTATAATTCAAGCTCTCACACAACTCATCTTCAAATTTATAATATGTTGAATGTGTATAAATGTCAATCATTTGAAATAAGAAGTCATGACCAATTTTCATTCTCGGCTTCTTAATCAAATCTTTGTTATCTGAAACCAACTCTACATGTCGTTGCTGCTGAAGGTCCCGACCAAATTGAATCATAAAATTCACCAAAGAATTTTTTTTGAGACAATTTTTTTAAAAAATGCATGAGAACTCTCCGTTCATTGGCTAATTGACATGCTAGCTGAGAAAATATGATTCACATGTGTGGGTACCCATCTAGAACAGATGTCATACATTGATTGTAGCCATTTATTAGCATTCAATCCACTTTTCTCCATAAGCTCCACCCAAGTGGAGTCAAACTCTTTCGCAGTGAACGTTAACTAAAAAAAAACGTTAACTCTTGTTGGCTGTGAACAATTTATAAATTAATACTAACGATTTATAAACACTTCAGAACAACTAAAAAAAATACGACTTTAAATAATTGATTTCTCACCCAATTGTTAAACCCTTGTGGACTGCTTCCAATCGGTAGCTTTTTGTATTATGTTATTTTGGTAGATGAGTTTTGCTAAGGAAAGATGAGTTCTTCATATCTATGTTGCTATCATTCATCTTGTTCTTCAGATCTAGGACGCATTTTTGGTTGAGGAGAGAGAAAGAGTTTTTTGGTTGAGGAGAGATAAACGTAAGAGCACTACATGCCTCTGATAAAAAAAAAAATAATAATAATAATAATAACGGAATAACAGTAGCCTTTTTTTTGGGCTTTTTATAGGTATGTTAGTTAAGGATTAGAGTGTTGTTCAACAGAGTGCCTTTGAACGGGACTGTATATATATATATATATATATTGATCAATCTCATTTTAATTAATATCCAATCAAGTGTTAAGATAATGGATATCATTTTCTTTCATACTCTTAAACTTACTATGGTAAGTGATGTTCGCTAAAACTTCATGAAATGATTATATACTCCTTAATAGTTTGTGCTTCATTTAATATCATTTCACGTGAGCCGTCCTATTTACTTGAACCTCTCTATTGAACTTTAAACTATTAATCTTGAATATTAATTTTGAATTTGACTCTACATCATATTGACAATTTGGACATTATTTGACTATGAACAAAGTAAAATTATAAACTTTCAATATTCATTGTTTATCATGTTTCTTCTGTTCATCATTTATATCACTGTTATTTGTATTAATCATCAAAGATCAAGTTGTTGTGAATATATTTGGTATGAGTGCAAAGATAATATAATTGGTAAATATTTGTGGCCTGGGCCACAGATGATAGGATAAAGGCGATATAATGATGGTGTGTCTTTTAAGGCACGTGGTGAATGTATTCTTTGGCCTGGGGCAAAGAAGAACTGTTGTTTGGCATGATCGTGACCAATGATTTTTCAGATAATAAAGGTTGATGATGATTTTTCTGGAAAAAAAAAAGTTAATAGATATCATGATTCTCCTAATAGTTGTTATTTCGCTGTAGTTGTTGATCTAAACTTTGTTCAAGAACTTAACTACAATTATTGATCTAAAACTTGTTGTTTATTATATTCTATCAAGAACTCAGCTACTGAAGGCTAATGATAATTTATTCATCGTTATCTTCGTCATGATATTCTTTACTGGGCAATTTGAGCTCACCATTTTTTATTCTATTGATCTTTAACAGGAGATGAGAGAGTAGCTGAGACTAGCCAGGAAATGGAGTGAAGGTCCGAGAGATAGCTGTAATAGTCTTCACATATTGTAAAATAGTGTAACAATAATAGTGAAGATATAATTGTGTATTATTTGAGTACTATACTGTAATAGTTGTTATTTGTATTTTTGGCGACTTAGATTGGGTGATGTAAACTCGATTTGGGGGCGTCATAAGAGAGCATGTTGTTCACTTGTTCCGAAAAATATGAAATAATTTTTCCTAATTTTGTGAGTATAATAAACTTACAAAGCCTAGATTCACCTAGACTCAATTTTCATACTCACAAACAAGACAAAAAAAATGATCACCATGGCATTTCTAATGCCCAATATCCTATACAACATTAATATCATCACTAATGCTCACTCAAAACTATAGAACTTAATCATTTTAAAATAGATTAACCCATGAAATAATTTTGGAGTTAATCCACAAGGATCACCTCCAAAACCCCATTTACAGGTTTAAACAAGATTAAATGCAAATTAAATAAATGAGTAAAAGTGGGAGATGGACTTCGCAAAAGTGAAAAATTCAAAATAAAGATAAAATCCTCCTCACAAGCTTGTTCTGAATCTAACAAAAGTCTTCTTTAAATATTTAAATTCAAACTTATGTTAGTAGAGTTTTGTTAAGCTTTTTAATTTTCACTCCCTAATATTCTCTAATACCTCACAATAATTTTTCTCTCTTTAAACCCTAAACCTTTATAGAGAAAGAGCAAAAGGGAGCAAGGGGCTAAAAAAAAATGAAGTTTCGATAGCAATGCCGCTGCTATAGGGGCGGCTTCCTGGTGAGGAATCTGAGGTAGCCACTATATCAACTTGGTCTATATATCATTTGTGTTGAATATTTTATTTTGTTTAATATTATTTTGTAAACAGTATAATTACGGTGAAAGTATCATTCCCATTAGGCGTACTAATCACCGTGAGTCCGTGACACACGCATTGCAATGTATAATTATTATAAGAATATAATAATAATTTTATTAAATTCAGAGAACAAAATAAAAATAAATAAAAAGATAATTGTAAAAAACAACCGAATTTGCGGGGGCAAAATGGAAAGAAGAGGATTTGTGACATAGTTTCAAGGCACCATCCCCTCATTCATTGTATACTAGATATAGGAGAACTATATATTTTGAATAACTTAAAAATATTAAAAAGAAATAAAATAAAATGACATGTATCAAACAAAGAGACGAACTTGGGCGACGTACTTGTTAATTATGTGGTTTTTAATAGATACAAATCACCGTAAATATTGGGCCCAGTGGTAAAGCGGTACTTAACCAATTTACTACAAAATCCAGTACAAGTAAGAACCATTATTTGGATCCAGTGAACTTAGTGAATGTTTATAGGGTCCAGCGCCAGCAATTGTTAGATCCAATACTTGTTAAGAGATGTAGCTTTTATATATATATATATAGTTGATTGTTATTTCTTTTTCTATTATATTATAAATTTAAATTTATTTTTTATGTCATCAAGTGTCAAAAAAATTGTTTTTGGAATTGTCAATTATCAATAATGGCTTAGTGGCCACTCTCTCCTCTTGATATCCAAGAGATTGGAATTTCGATTCTTGTTGTGGGCGAGTGTGTGTGGGGAGTTTTAAAATTAGCAAAAAATAATAATAAAAAAATTGTCAATTTAAATATTAAATAGACGGTTACATCAAAACTTTAATGTACACTTAACTCGACATTCATCTATTTAAATAAATAGAGTTTTCTCTATTTTAAAAAATCAAAATAAAAAATAAAAAGTCTTGTTTGTTACTTGTATTACTAGCGTCTCATTCAGCAATATCCATTATTATATTTTGTTACTTTTATTATTGTCACTTTCTATTAGAAATAACATTTTTGTGTTCACAACTTTTATGAAATTTATTGACAATTTCATTTTAAATAATCAATTATTATAAATTTTTTACATATCACTGCCACTTTTTATACTAAGTTATGTCTTCAACAAAAGATTAAAATATAATTATTTTTAACATAAATAATTGCTAAAAAAAAATTTAAAAAAAAAAACAGGACTCTTGTTTTTGGTTGGAGCGTTAACATTCACAGCTAAAATTTGTAACTAAAAATAAAAAATTATTGAAGAAATATTAATTTTTCTTGTAAAAATATCAATTTTCTATTATTAAAGACAGAATTGACATCTTTTTCATTTATATTCCTAATTATTTGGTTAGGGAAAAATACTTCGGGAGATATTATAATTTAATTCCTTTAAAAATTATGTTTAACTTTTAAACTAAAAAATTATCAAAATATTAAATAAAAAAAAATTAAAAATTATTTACAAGATACGACTTGAATTGTGCATGAAAACACTTTCTTCAATAACGTTACGAGTTAAAATACATAATCTCATTGCACCACTCTGTCGAATAAATGTTAAGATGATCTTTTTATCATTATACGATCGAGATTTGTTCCGTACAAACGCATATTTTATTTTTATTATTTTAATAAATATGGGATGATAATTATTCTCTTTTTCATCTTTTTTCCAGCTGTATAAGATATTGTTTCATCCGCAGTCTTTCTTAATTAAAGTATTCAATAATATAATAGACCAGGTAAATGCTATGGAGATAAATTGGATGCAATTACATGGTTTTATGTTTTGAATATTTCTACGTGCATAATTATGTATAAACAATATTATTTAGGTATAAAAAGTAAAAATAATAATTTATAAATCTTATTAATAATTCAAATGATATCACTCGCTTACTATTTTTTTCTCTTTCTGATTACTATTTGTACAACTGTATTTAATATATATATATATATATATATTAATTTCATATCAAATGTGTATTGGGTAGAATTGAAATCAAAAAAATAATATACGATACTAATACGTAAGTTCCTTTTTTACCTTCTTATATTTCATATATTTACATACGTCGGTATCATATAATTTTTGGTTAGTTGAAAAGAGTGTTTAAAGTATTGTTTATACTTTAGTTATTACATGATCAAATAGACTTATTATATGGCAATTTGTTTGTAATTACCTCTCATTTTTGTAATTTTAATCCCCATTTTTTAAGTTTCAAACATACCAAAAAAATGTTAAAATCCAAATGAATTTTTCTTTGTTGAAAAGTAATGACTATAAATTTTTGTTGGGAGAGAGAAGTGAGACCATGGGCATTATAATAATAATAATAATAATAATAATACAGGGAAAGAGAATAAAAATAACATAATTTTAATTAATAAAATTATAAAAGACAAAATTGTCATTAAAAATGATGACACGTGTCATTAGTGTAGAACATTTAAATGCAGAAAAATCACAATTAAGCTAAGCTGTGTTGCAACATATTATTTCCCCTAAATACATTTATAATAATTTTTTCATTTTATGCAAACAAAACAATTGAGGTTGATATATCCCATCAGCTTTTCATGAAGGATACAACTTCCTTCCTTTAGTAGTTAGATTTTTCATTTTTCCTACCAAAACGAAACAAGAAGAAAATAATCTCATCAACTTTTCCAATAACTTAATTAACTAAATTCAAACACAATTCAGGTAGTTTCTTAGAGAGTTAAGAGTAGACATGTACAATAGGCCGGCCTGGTTCGGCCTGGTCTGGGCTTGGTAGGTTTTGGCCGTTGACCAAGTCGGATCAGGCTTTGACTTTTGGGCCTGTAAATCGGGCTTCTAGATAAAAGTCTGGCATTTTTAGGCCTGTAGGCCAGGCCGGGCCAGGCCTTGGGCCGGGTCAGGCCAGTCCAATCCTTGGGCCGGGTCATGCCTAAAAATGTAATCAACTAATTTTTAATGTGAAATATAAATATTAAATAAGCTAACTATTATATTAATTAAATGTATTGACAAAAAATTAAAAATGAGTAACTAATCAATAATAAAAAATGTATATTCCTAACTTCAAAAACTATCCCTTCATTATATTTTCAAAAAATATATCTTCAATCTTCAAAAAAATATATATCTTTAATATTCATGGATGTGCAATTTCGCGTAGGCTGGGCCGGGCCTTTGCATAGGCCGGGTCAGGCCAGGCTTTTTCGTAGGCCGGGTCAGGCCGGACTTTTACGACAAAATAATAGCATGTTCAAAGACTGTAGGCCGGACCGGCTCGGCCCGGACTTTGACCTGGCCGGGCTCAGGCCAGGCCAAGCCGGCCTGTAGGCCGTAGGCTTTTTGTGCATCTCTAGTTAAGAGTATAATAATTCTACCAATAAAAGGAAGTATGATGGACAAACACTAATGTGGGGTGGGTTCGGTTCGTCAAATAAAAATTTGATATAATATAATAATCTATATAATAAAATAGAGTTATAATATAATGGTGATAAATTATTATGATATATTTATTTGATTAGTTCGAAGTATTTGTCTAATAATTATAATGTTATTATATTATATTCAAAATTATGTTTAATTCATTAAATTATATGATTATATATAATGAATAAAGTAAAATATAAATCAAAATATCAAATCAATTATAGTAGTAATTATTAATATTATTTTGTTTCTTATGGCCTATTGCATTAAGGACGTAATAGATCAATACATCAATTAGAAAATCTAATGAAAAGTTTAAAAATTGATGCAATAGCATCATATCCGTAATAGACTACTCCGTATAATATATATAGGGAATTAATATTTTTACAAAAAAAAATTTGATATTTTTGTAAAACTTTATTCGCATGAAGATGGATCTCATTTACTATTCATGTAAGTAGAGTTTTATAAAAATATCAATCTTTTGTATAAAATAGATGAACCAAATATAATAAATATGATCAGCATAATTTTTAATATAATATATTATAAAACTATTACTTTAATTTTACGCGAATCAAACCCAAATAACATGAAAATTCATTAATTGTTAATTTCTTTTTTTGTTATTAACTCATATTCAAACCTCGTGCTCCGCCTTATTCCAACAACAATTTTGTCATTAGCGAAGCACATTGAAAAACATAAAAGTCACAATTAAGGTTAGCTGCGATTGACTGTTATTTCCCTTAAAATATAATTCATTCGTTTTAAAATTAAAAAATTTATATAAAACAATGACTTTTAAAAATAATTTTATATTTTTAAATATAATTTTAATATTAATTAAAAATTTAATTATAATAATTTGATATTAAAAATAATAATAAATTTAAAACATTGTGTCACTTTATTTTTTTTAATTTTAAAATAGAGTGAAAAATATATATCTAATTTTAAAATAGAGAAATATTTTAAAATAATTTCTGGATAAATAAAAATGTTGATTTTACAAACGCTATCTTACATAAATAGTAAATACACTCTACTTTTGTAATTATGGTAAGTTTTAAATTAAAGACAATAAAAGATGGGAATTAATATTTTTGAAAATTAATTTAATATATTTGCAAATGGGACTTATTTGATCTTGTTGAAATATCGCATTAGTTTGCAGATGAGAATTGATATTTCTGCAATTGATATTTTTTTAATTAATTTATAAAAATATCAAATTAGTTTCTGAAAATATCAATTTTCTAAAAGAAATTAACAATAAATGAACAAAAAGTAAATCAGAAAGTAATTCATTTTCATTAATTTGAGTGGAAAGTCCTGCTCACACGTAATAAATGACTTTTCCCAAGAATCAAAGAGTCAAGAGAAAGTATTCCTTTTCTTCTTTTAAAAGTAAACCCATAAATTAAAAATGTATTTGTTTTTTCGTTTAATTAACTACTACCAATATAAAACAGAAGAGTGGAATAAATTAGCTGGAAAATGAGAGACGAATGAATTTGTATTTAATGTATTATGTTAGGACAATATTGTCTTTTCACTAAGAGTGTACCGTTACTATAAACCAGAGAGACAGAGAGGAGGAGAGAGAAACAACCAATACCTCCAAAGCGCAGGAAATTTCAAGTATCGAGAGTCTCTGTTTTGGCGGTTTCACAAGGGAAGTCATTTCTAAATAAATTTTCATAGATATTGACGGCGCCATTTTCCCATCTAACAAATTCTTCATTCTCATTTATTAATCCATTTTCCTTCCATCAATCTTGGGGTTGAATATCAAATGGGATTTCTGAGCAGTTTCTTTGGGGTTCTTGGTTTTGGAATTGGGATTCCTTTTGGGCTTTTGATTGGTTTTTACCTCTTCATTTATTCGGAGCCTAAAGATGTAAAGGTGATTGCTTGATCGTTTTTTCATGTGCAGAGTATTCCTTGAATCTTGATTTTGATGGGTTTTTATCAGCAAGATCATTTTTTTCCGAGTACTTTTAATATCTGGATTTTTGGGTTTTTTAATTATTGGTGGGGTTTATATATTTTGTGTGAGCATTGCATGTGAAGATTTTATGCGTTTTGGTTGATCTTTTTAATAGTTTAATTTTTATTTTTGGGATGATTTGGGGGTACAAGTTTACTGGGGTTTATAGATTTTGTCTGATCATTGCATGTGAAAAATTCATGAAGTTTTGATTGATCTTTATTTTTTGATGATTTGGGGGTACAATTGTACTGGGGTTTATAATTTTTTGCGCATTAGTTTTGATTGATTGATTGATTGATTGAGTTTTGGGATGATTTGGGTGTACAACTTAATCTGTGGTGTGTTTTCTTGCTTATATCATGCCGGCATTATTGTTTATATTTTGTGTTTATGGTTAATAATACTTAGTAGTATTTATTTGACATTTATTAATGTTTTGTTGTGTTGTTATTTGGATATCCGGGTGGCATTTTTCTTAGTTGGTCTAATGTGCTGGATTAGTTTCTTAATCCAAATGTAGACTCCGTAGCGTGGCAAAATTGTATTCATATCTAAAATTAGGTGATAGTGATGGAAATTGGGAAAGGTCCACAAAAATACCCATTACCATTTTGACTATAAATCAGGGTGGAGCCAAAGTTAGACTTCGCAAACTGTAGTCTGACCCAAAAAAAAAAATTATCCATTTTTTTAAAGAATTATAGTTCTTAATTTTTATGTTATAATATTCTTAACCCTCCCTAATTAAAATTTATGACTCCGTCACTACTACAAATTATCTATCGTTCAATGTTTAGCTAAAATACTACTACAAAGTATCTATCATTCAATGTTTAGCTAGCATTTTAGCGAACTACTGGTACTTCTTCCATTCCAAAATTAATAAAAAAAATTTAAAACGTCATAATTTTGTGTTGCCGAATGTACCCTTAATATTTATTTAGTTAAGAATTTAGTTGAGATATTTTGGAAATATGTATTACAGGATCCAATTATTAGGCCACTATATGAGCTTGATTCAGAGGCTTTGGAAGAGATTATGCCTGAGATACCTCTCTGGGTCAAAAATCCTGATTATGACCGAGTAAGTATTTATTTTCAAACTTGTGTATAAATCTTGCAATACTCTATCTCTATTGAATTTTGGTCATCTAAATATATTTATATGATGTGCAGGTGGACTGGTTAAACAAATTCTTATTGGATATGTGGCCTTACCTTGACAAGGTAATTAATTTGTTGTAGCTGATAAAGTGGAACCTAAGTTCTTGTTAATTGATATTAAATTGTTTTTTAATTATTTACAGGCAATTTGCGGAATGATAAGGAGAATAGCAGAGCCTATATTTGCTGCTGAGTACATTGGGAAGTTCCAAATCGAAGCCATTGAGTTCGAGAATTTGAGCCTAGGGACTCTTCCTCCTACCATTCACGGTACTCCTTCTAGCATTGCACATTATTAGTTTTGAATGTTATGTTGATTAATATAACTGTTCTACTAAACAAAATAATAATGTTTAAATTAAACTGTAACTTGATCCTTTACCCCTTATATATTGGACCATTTTGTAGAAGGTATTTCTAATAATTGGCACAAAATGGACATGCATTATGTCCAATAGCTACCATTTTCATACCTAATTTGTTGGACAATTAATTTGAATTGTTCATCTGCTTGTAAGACTTACCACTTGGATTTCTGTGTTTTAATAATGTTCACCAACTTCATGGCATAACAGGTCTTAAAGTCTTTGAGACTAATGAAAGGGAACTAGTCATGGAACCGGTGATTAAATGGGCTGGAAATCAGAACATAACTGTTGCTATAAAAGTTCTATCCATGCGTATTACAGTTCAGGTCAGACTCGAAAGAGCCTAAAGACACAGTCCTTAACAGAAGAATGTTCGGCTATAGTTCTTATCAAGTCTTTCGATATTTAACTATATCTATGGCTCTTCTCAGCTGGTGGATTTGCAAGTATTTGCTGCTCCAAGGATTACTTTGAAACCTCTCGTGCCTACCTTTCCATGTTTTGCGAGCACAGTGGTATCTTTAATGGAGAAGGTACGACGGGATAGCTTTAATTTTGTCTTAGGTCTACTCGTTTTTAAGTATCAAGAAAGCGGATGTGATCAATTTATAACCAGTTATTATCTTTGATTTTGTTCAGCCGCACATAGACTTTGGAATGAAAGTACTGGGGGGAGACATTATGTCCATTCCTGGTGTTTATAGATTAGTTCAGGTATTATATTGTTATTCATAGTTTTGTGGAGAATTATCTGTTTATGTTAAAGTGTTATTCCTTCCATAAAAAAAAATGACTTGAGTACACATTTTACGCAAATTAAGAAACTTAAAGTAAAACGAGAGTGTATTAAATAAGTTTTAACTTTGTTTATGATGGGCCCTACATGTATACACTATGAATCTTTTTTCTTTCTTTAAAATAGACTTTGTATAACCATTTAGTGTACTTAAGTCATCTTTTATGGGGCAAGCCATCGTTTATGGAATGGATGGAACATATTGGAGCATCTCCTTAAATGGAAATTGTATGTGATCAACTTAATTCATCATCAATGTTTGTAGGACATTATTAAAAAGCAGGTTGCAAGTTTATATCTCTGGCCACAAACTCTTGAAATACCTATCCTTGATTCTTCATCGTAAGTTTTTGTTTTCTAATATTATAACTCACTGTATTGCCTTATATTATATATTGTTTTGTTATGTTTTAGTTTTGAAATACCTACTGCTGAAGTTTGAGATTACATTATCACATTTTCTTTTGTTATATATTCTCTGTCTGAATAGAGTGGCTATAAAGAAACCTGTCGGAATACTGCATGTGAAAGTTATACGAGCAATCAAACTTTTGAAAATGGACTTATTGGGATCATCCGATCCTTATGTTAAGCTCAGCCTGAGTGGAGAGAGGCTACCGGCAAAGAAAACTAGCATTAAGAAGAAGAACTTGAATCCCGAATGGAATGAGAATTTTAAGCTTATTGTGAAGGACCCCGAATCTCAAGTTCTCAATATAAATGTCTACGACTGGGACAAGGTTTATTTCTTAAACTTTCCGTGTTAACTTTTTGCATGATGGCTGATGCTATGGCTCACTGATTTCGCTAGATATTAAAAAATGACATTAAAAAAATAAACTTGAATTTTAATTTTGCTATAAAAACATTACGATTAGAGAATTCTGGGATGCCATTTTTGATGTGCTAAAAGTTGATATTGGAGTACAAAAGGAACTCTAACTAATTTGCTTCTATAAATGTGCAAATGTATAAGATTGGGACAATGATTGTCCCTTAAATTTTCCCCGTACCCTCTTGATGCAAAATTATGATAGGCAGAACATTCCGTCGGATTCTTTTTTTGATGCGCTAAAATCTGAGTTTCGACTTAACAAAGACCCAAGTAATTTACTCATTTTCGTTTGTTTTAAAGGTAGGGGCACATGACAGGTTGGGGTCGCAAGTAGTACCTTTGAAAGTGCTAACACCCCAAGAACCGAAGGAGCTTACGCTTGATTTGCTAAAGAACACAAATACAAGTGATCCGCAAAAGAAGAAGCACAGAGGGAAAGTTGTGGTTGAGCTTACATATGCTCCTTTCCGAGAAGATAGTAACGGTTTCAGTGGACCTCTCGATGGACATGCAAGGAAGGAAAGTGAAAGTGATAGGCCGTTTGGTCATGAGAGCCCGAGTGGAGCAGGCGTACTTATGGTCACTGTTCAAGGAGCGGAGGATGTAGAGGGGGAGCATCACAACAATCCTTATGCTTTAGTATTCTTTCGAGGAGAAATGAAGAAATCAAAGGTGAGCTATATTTCCATAAAATATGTTTTTTATGATTGTCCCACGTACTCCCCTGCGCCCTTTTATCTTTTCGTTAAATAAAACAAAAAAATATTTGAAGGCAATTTTTCCCTTTGATCAACTAATATTTTAGAAGAATTACAGATATTGTCGTCATCATTTGGCAGTTTTTCGGACAATGAATTATGGTAAAAATTTCTTAAAAAGTTATTTTACCGTAAAAACAAAAGTTCTTCAATAGAAGAGGAGAAATTACCAAACGTCTAGCATTCCCTCAAACTTGGTGTCAATGCGGTTTTCATTTGAATTAGATGAAAACACATTCTTGGTGTTTTTGTACTAAGAGTTAGGTATGTGAAGCTTTGGTATATATTCTTTGATATCTTTATTTTGGAATCGAGGGAATTGAGTCTTCTTAGAGCATTCACTATCCCTTCCGAATATGACTCAGCCTACAACACGGCGTAAAGCCCAGTGCATCAGCAGAACAGATTTGAGTGTGTGACCTCCACGTTATTAAAAATGTACCACATGCACCTAGCCAACCACTTCCGCGTTATGAACTTTATTGGGTTTTTTTGAGTACTTACTTTGCATTTCAATAAAATCAGATAACTGTAAATATACTTTTGGATCAGTCACCCCTAGTCTAATAAAGTCCATAAACCTCATAAATTTTAAAATTGGTCAGATGATGAGGAAAACTCGTGACCCCCTCTGGAATGAAGAGTTCCAATTTATGCTCGATGAGCCTCCTGTAAGCGATAAGATCCATGTTAAGGTCTTGAGCAAGCGGACAGGCATTGGTTTCCATTCAAAGGTAATAAATAATCTCCCTCTCTATCCAAGTTTAATTAGCAGCTATAACGCCGTCTTCGTCCACATATTACAAGTTTAACATCTTGAATTATTTCCCCTTGTTTAATTACTTACCTTATACAGGAGTCGTTGGGACATGTAGACATTAATCTTGCTGATGTTGTACATAACGGACGGATTAACCGTAAATACAATCTCATAGATTCGAAGAATGGAATGATACATGTTGAGTTAAGGTGGAAGACCATTTGAGAGACAATAATTAAATATCATTTCTCGAGTATTTTTGTGAATACTCGGAGGAGCATGTATAGAGGAATTCTTTGACAGAATTGACAGGAAGAGATTATGAAGTTGGAAAGCTTTATAGGCATGCATCATTTATTATTTACTGTATTTTTAAGCATATGAATGATGCATACTGTAAAGAAGGAAGTCTTGTGCATGTTCTTTCCCCCATATAAATTCATTTCATATTCCTATTCCATTTTCAATAAGATCATGTATCTACTTCTTCATGTTTTTGGAACTACATTTTTGATTAGAAAATTACATGTTTCTCCAATAGTTACTGCTCGGTAATGTTGTTGAGCCAGTATGGACGGAGGAGATACATATTTTTAATTTATTTTTTTTGGGATAAATAGAGTACCATGGACTACTAACCTTGTTATATATGTTAAATGTGTTTTTATTGAAGATATTTATATTTTGACAAAAATATTTCTCGACTCTGGTTGCGAGTAGAGATATCAATTAGTAATTCATGTCTTTGTATATTTACATATTATGTCTTGTGTTGACATGTTTCTGTGGCAACATATACAACTTTGTATTTTTTTTTTTAGTCTACTCGACTATATGTGGACTTGGCATATTAAGCGTAGTCCTTCGTAGACTGATCATAAAGAGGCATGCCTGATAGTAAAGTGGGCTCTAGTAAGGCCTGGAGCTAATTACTGGACTTGACCTGATAAATTATGAACCAGTGGGTTATTGTGTATTGGGCTTACACAAAATCTACAGGTTCTCGTCATTTATATACTACGGGACAAAGAGATAGGCCCAGCTGAGGCAGCCCAATAAATAAGCACCTTAAATTCATCTATGATTTTATGGCCATCAACTATCTATACTATTATAATAGCACAAAAAAAATGTTTTATTGTATGAGTTAATTAAGATATTTTAGTTGATTCTGAACTCAATTGAATTATGAAACTATACTTGAATTTAATTGGCTGATATTTTTATTTTTACTATATGTGTATATTATCTCATAAGATATATATGACAATCGGTAGATTTTCTATATTTTGAGACATTTAATTGTATATGATATTCTCTTTATAGAAAACCTAAAATGTATTATACATTCATTTAGAATGCTATTCTTCTTCTTTTTTTATTTTTTGTCTTGATGAGTCGAGGTGTTTTATTAAACATTAATAGGAATATGAAAACCATTGTCGGGTAATATTGTATGTCTAACTATTTTAATAAATAATGATTAAAATAATATTCTAAAGTCACTTTATATAGAATTTTTAATTAATACTCGCTTGATATTTTAAAACTACGAATATAATTTTCTTTTTAGTTCTATTCAAAATTAGAGTTATATTTCTATTTTAGAACAATAAAGTGAAATGATGTTCTTAATTTATCATTATTTTTTACTATCATTTATAGCATCTCACTATTATTACTGAGCTAATAGTAAGAGTATATTTAATAATATAAATTATAAGTAATAAATAAAATACAATTATAAATCTCATGCTTGGCACGAGACATTAAGCTAGTCAACTATATAACTAAAAGTATAAACTTAGTTTGGTTTCATTAATTTTTTTGTTTAACTTTTCCTATTTAAATTAGTATAAAAACTATACAAATATATATATATACACTCCAAATTTGTAAAGTATTCAAAAGAAAATAAAATCAATTTCTAATAGAAAAAGTAACTTTTAAGAGAATTTTTATTTTGATTTTACCAATTTTACTACAAAAAAAAAAAAATTATCACAATTTTATGTAATTAATTAAGACAATATAACATATTATACTATGTCATATATTTCAATTTTATGTTAGTTTTATTCTAATCAAAATATAAGAGGATATATGATTTAATTTTGTGATTACCTGATATTAGTACGAGGTGAGGTGATATATTTCGAATATTGTATAGTTACAATTCTTTCTTTCCAATTCATATTAGCATATATACTATTCAAAGTTATATTAATTAAATACTATCCAAATTTAAAAATATTCTTATCTCTAATAAGAAAATGGGAAGATTTTTTCTTTCTTATTCAAATTAGTATAGGTAATATACAAATTTTTATTAATTAAATTTTAAAAGCAATCATATCTCTAATAGGAATAGAAAAAAAGGAAGATCTTTTCTCTTTTTTATTCCTATCACTTATAAATTCACTCATAATAATTCACTTTTATTAAATATCGATGATCTCCACACAAAAAAAAAAATAAAAAAATTCATGCAATAGAAATGTTATCGAGATATGGTTGAGAAATAAACTTCCTAAGAATAATATTGTTTGAAAAAATAAAAATACATCTAAACACTGATCATTCAATAGAATTTGAAGTTGACAACTTAAAAGATATATATTTAAAGCTTGCAAGTTCTAATAGTTAAATGTGCTTGTATAATTAAAAACACAAAGTTGGTGTGATTTCACTAATTTTTTGTTCACCTTTTTTATTTATATTAACATAAGTTCTATTTAAATTTGTATAAATTAAATATTATTTAAATTTAAAAATATTTCTATTTCTAATAGAAAAAGAAAAAAGAAGATCTTTTTCTTTTCTATTCAAATTAGTATAAGTACAATACAAATTTATAATAATTAAATATATACTAACCAAATTTGTAAAATATTCGAAAGAAACCCAACAAATTAAAACTTGAAATTTTATCAAATCATGTGACTAATTATATTAATAATATAGTGAACGTTTTTAAAACACAATAACTAAAAAATTAATTGAAAAATTATAGTGATTCGTAGTTCTATTGGGATTAGAATTTTAAGCAAATTTTATTAATATAATCACTCGTGTAGAATTAATTACATTACAAACTTAAATAAGCATAATTATTTTTTTATAATCATAACTAAATAAATTTACACATCATTCATATATTTAACTTAATAATTGATCGCAGGGACGTATAATATATAGTTCAACAATTTAGTAATTATTTAGACAAATATTTAATAATTTAATAGTTATAATTATCTTTTTAAAATTTTGATTAAACATTTATTTTATATTTAATTAATTATTTAAATAATTAACATAATAAACTATTATCTATATCGTGGGTCGACATATCGTGGGTCGACAAAGTTGGTGAGCTTGTATCAGTGAATGACAAAAACATGGTTGAAAATATGTATATACAAAATATAACAAAATTAACCACCCCTATTTAAGTCATAACTTGGTTAGTTATTGAATGAGTTGTTCGTATTACTGAGATTTTTCTCTCATAAAATATAGGATATTATGTATCGTTTTTTTTATATATTTAATAGATACACGTAATTTATGAGTGATTTAATCAAAAATACATTTAATTTGATACGAGTAATTATTTAGTGATTTAAGAACGTTTATCACATGATATTTTATATTATTTATGTATTATTATTTTAATATTTTAAATATAATAATTTATTTTAAATATTAAATTAATAATACATAAATAATATAAATCAGCACGATTTCCATAGATGGTAAAAGGCTCTTGGAGCGGGGTGAATTGTGTGACCTCCCTCCGCTCTCTTTTTTTTTGCTGGGGCATGATGTTTAATGAATGACATCTCATGGATGCATATGAATTAAGTTTGACTTGTCGTGCTCAGAATGAATAATTGAATAGGCATGTGACGTCATCATAATTATGGAAAAAGCTACTAATTCACACAACTTCTACTTTCTTCTTTATTTAACTGTACTGGATATGCATAAACATAATGCATGCATGGGCCTCGAGAGAATATCATAGCTTGAAAGCTGACTTATAATGCTTCCACTTTTGCACGACCTTTTCTCCATCATCCATATCTCTCTCTCTCTCTCTCTATATATATAAATATATATATATATAGAGAGAGAGATAGAGAGAGGGATGCCTCTGTGTGTGTAACTAAAGTGGATTAAAAGTAGGAAGTGATAATGTAGTCCATTTAGAATCATTTGAGCCTCCATTTTAAGGTTTAAAAAAGGGCAAGTTTTACTTTGAAGTAGTAGAGTACAATTGTTAATATATAGTGCATTTATCACTTTTCAAATAAATAATTTAAATTCTCTAAACACTTACAACTATACACTCCTTTCGTTCGTTTTTATCTGTTACTTTTTTGTAAATTTCAAGTAAATTAAAATTATTTTTTTAATTTTTCATATTATTCAACAATAAATAATTTACTTTTTTCTTTTATCATTCATATAAGGCTAATATTAAGATTTATACCTAATTTAGTTAATTAAATAAAAAAAACAATTATATTTTTAATCTATGTGCTTATCTTTGAAATGTCACTTAAAAATAAATGGAAGGGCCGTGGGAGTATTACGTATAGTACTAATGCTTGACATGCAGCCCCATATCCAAGAAGGAGATTACCAATGCATGCATGGCACAACTAGCTAGGTTACACAAATCCATGCATGGTGTAATTAAACCCTAGCTACATAATCAAAAAGACCAGTGCCATTTTGAGGGTTCCAAAGGCTGTATCAGTCAAATGAGACTTTGGGTAATTAATTAATCTAGCTAGCTATAATCTATAATTTATGGGGGGAAACAAAGTGCTAACAAGATATGGGACGTTGATTATTTTTTTAATTATCAATATTTGGATCTTACCAAAACAACAAAATGCCCGTAATTGATTCACCCAAGTGGAGGGCACCATTAGAAGAGAGAACCTAAGTTTCTTTAATCTATTTAGCGTACATATATAAAGGTCAGCTTTCTAGTTGACTTTCCCCCCATGAAGTCTGCCTAATTTAGAGGTGGTAAAGGGAATCCTATCCTCCTCTTTTAATTAATAGAAGACTAATGAAAAAGAGTAATCAGAAGGATTCCTTTTTTTTTTCTTTTTCTTTTTTGTGTAAGATCACTCATTGCATGTATTCATTCACATTTTCTTCCCTCTTTCTCTCTCTTAATTTTTTGAGTTGAGTTGGTTCGGGTTGAGTTAGATTGGAAGGTATATATACTTCTCGAGTTACACACAAGATAATTGAAGTATAAAAAAATTTGTCCTACAAGAATATTTAAAATACATAATTCAAATTTAAAATCTTATATAGTCTTTTACTTTCAAGCGGACTTAAATAGCGACCACTATTTTTAGAAAGAAAAAAAAGAATTTTTTATTTCACATATGTGTGGTACATTAATTGCGGGTAAAATGAAACTGATTTATATTCTCTATTCTTTACTTTTAAAAAAATATATATAAAAAAAATATACTTAAAACATCTTTTACAAAACATAAGGAGTGTGTATATATTGTGGTCTCAAAAGGAGGGTGAAAATACAAAGGAGGAGAGGGAGGCCAGCAGAGTAAGTTGGTTCCTAGTCGATGTTCTTTTGTGGGGAGAGGAATAACTTTTTGGCAACTCAAAAAGATAGAACCATTTATTTATTTTTTTTCTTGTCTTTTGATGAGGGGAAGAGTAAAGTAACTAAAGTGGGAATAGGGAAAACTCCACTCAAACCTCATAACAATAATAATCCTGCATTCACTTATGAATTACTGTATAATGCTAGCTCCTCGTCTCTCTCACACTCACACTCTTCAAAAAAAAAGAGTGTTTTATTTGACTTGTTAACTATTTTTACATATATTAAAATCTTTTCTAAACATACTATGAATATTTTCTAAGTAAATATTATTTAAAATTTAATATTAAAAAAATATTTGATATGCTTCTCAAGCTCATGACCAAACTCCATAAGATTTCTTCCATTGACAATTCAAGAGTGCAAGTGAATCATTTGATGCCCCATGTCTTCTATTATATTCAATGGAGAGAGAAAAAAACTCTTCTACCAATAAAACCACTCCAATATTGGAACCATGGCACTATCATTTCACCATTTTTATAAATGGGAGAAGAAATGGAAGAATATGGCTCAAAGGGATGTTAGGGAACAATCTTGCATTGCCCCATATATACCATTAATATTCCTCAAAACTAATGGGCATATTTTAATTTGGACCCAATTTTCAACCACTGACTTAATTATAATGGTGGCATTTAGAATAATTTAAAATGGTCCAATTACAGCACAATATCTATATATATCCGATAGAACCTCTTTGCTTTTCCCCTACCCCCACCCCCACCCCCACCCCCGCCAATTTTTTTTTGTTTTGAAAACATCAATATAGCATCTAGTCAATTTTAATAAACTTAAACACCTCTCTGGCTTACATAAATATTTTGCCATTATATATAAGTTATCCGTAATGTGTCCTCTATTATAAAATATAAGATCAATATTAATATTTTAAAATCAATTTTAAAAAAATTAAGGTCAAAATTGATATATTAATTCATTTAATTATAAATTTGTGAAAAAGTATAAATTATATAAAGAAATATATTAATTATAAGCTTTATTATTTTTTTTAAAAAATTGCATCATTTTTAATTTTAAAAATATTCTAGTCTTAAAAAGTCAAATTCGATTTATATTGCGATAGTCAAGTCAAGAGATTGTGTTTGTAATAGTTGCCTGAGAATTTTCCTCAAGTACGCAATATATAGCTGCTACCAGCTTTGGTGGATAAAGAAAATTCAACATATTGCCTATTTATTTAATTTCCTCATGTGTATATATTTGACCCATAACAACCAATTCCAAGGACATATGGAAATATACTAAGGCTCAAAAAATCAAGCACGAATTAATTATATTATTATATAAGGCACGAATAATCATATACACATAAGTAAATTATAATAATAATAATAATAATGACCGCGTGACAAAAGAACAGAAAATGTCATAATTTTAAACATGCACGTAGTGGCCATCTTGATTGAAAATTCAACATTCCGTATCCACAATTGTCCATTTTTAATTTGTTATCAATGTTGGATAGTAAATTAAATTAATTGGTATATATCATTTTATGACAAAATTCTCAGTAGTCTATCTTTCTTTAGAAAAATATAATTAATTCCTATATATAAAAACACGACCTCTAATTAGATGAATTTAATTTTAATTTTATTACTCGGTTAGTTGGTATATGAATTCACTCAAGTGATCTTTCATTATTATTATTACTGGTGGCCACTTAATTATGTTTGGGGAGTAAAAATCTTAGATAAAAAAGTTGTGAAATTAAAAATGATTTATGAATTTAACAAAAAAACATTCACAATTTTTTTCAACTTTACTTAATTATAATAATATTCGAATACATTAATATACGGTGAGACCCTTTATTTTGTTCATAAATTTCGTGATCAGTGTGTATATGAATCAATTAATAATATATATATATATATATATATTACACATGTTTAGAAATTTATAATTATAATATTTAAATAAATTTTACACAGTAATATTCAAACAATGATAAGTCTACACACACAACAATCAAACATTACATTCAACTATATCATTAAAAAATAAAACATGATACAAATTTTAATATCACACCCCACTTTTTAATGATATAAATGAATATAACGTTTAATTATTATGTGTTTATAATTATTCTTCAAACAAATCCGTGCCTCACCTTAGTGATTATTAAGGTCAAAATAAAAAATGCCTTGTAATATAAATTGTTTCAAATTTATTATTGTCATAATATTTTTTAGCTTATACGCAAATAAGAACATATACAACTCATTAACTCATAAATCTAGCTAACACATAACCTTCAAAATGTTAGCCAATTCCATACTACGAAATTAAAGTAATTAATAACTTTTTTTTTTTTTTTAATTTCACTAGATTTAAATTTGTTCCAAATAAGAAGAGGAATAAACAAACTTGTGTTTGAATATGGTAATGTCAACAGCTAGCTAGCGTTGACCTGGGTATAAAGAGGTTTAAAAAGGCTGGTGTGATGATTTGCACGTGTGGTGTAGTAGTACTTATGATCATCATTATATTCATTAAGAAAAAAAAAAACCCGTTATTTTGACTCATAAATTGGCATGCCCAACAATGATGGAGTACATCATAATTGGTCTTCCAGCCCATTCATGATACTATTTTGTAGTCTTTAATCGATGGAGTATGTATTAAATTATGATGCTTTCTACAAAGAGATTTGGCATAATCCACTATAATTAGTTTTTGTTTTCTTATAAGTAAGATACTATAAACAAAATGGCACCAAAAGGGTGTCATTCCAATACACGTTAAAGAATATGGGAGTATTATTTTTTTGTGTTTTTGATATTTTTACATGATTTTTAATTTTTCAGTCACAAAAAAGTGTGATTCACTTTATTTTTATGTGAGTGAGAATCATATAAAAATATCAAATTCACATGTGAAAATATCAATTCCTGAATATGCATTGTGTAAAGAGCAACACTCTGTGTTTTTGAGTGTTGCACTCAAAAAGAAAAGAATGAAAAAGTTAAATTATGATTGACAATAATATATATATATATATATATATATATAGTCCGGTTCAAAAACATTACTTTTAAATAACATATTTCTCTTAAATAACATACTTACTTAAAAACTCACCAAAAACGATGCCGTATTGTGCATTGGCTGCTAATGTCACGTTCTCTCTCTTATAGTTGTTGATGTCGCATTCTCTATTTTATACGCAATATGACGGTGTTTTTGTTGAATTTTTAAATATGTATGTTATTTAAAAAATGTATAATATTTAAGAGTAATGCTTTTAAACCGAACTATAATATATATATATTTATTTATTTATTTATTTACAAGTTTATTTTTATATTCTTGTCGAGTTTATAAAGAAAAAAAATAAAGTTTTATATTTAAATTTATGTTTTATCCTTTACATTAATTTTTATGTTTGAAATGTGGAAAGTATAATAGAACTTATAAAATATTTGTCTATTTTTGGATGAAAATTTTTGACGATAAAATTGACAAGTTTTTTTTAATCTATTTTTATCATTAGAAAAACTCAATAACAAAAAAATTGAATGCCAATTTTTTTTATTTTTTATTTGTCATTTTTTAAATTAACCAATTTCAATAACTCGTCAGTTTTATTATTATTGTCCTACAAATGCAATAATGTCAATAATATCTGGTCATATGATAGAATTTATTTAAGTACTCCAAAAGTCATGTGAAAATGTCTTTCAAAATTTATATAGTTAAGTTTTTTCAAAGTAGCGGTGTTCTTTTTGCAACAAAAATGTGACGCCCCCAAATCTAGGCTCATACAGCCCAAACTTGAGTCGTCAAAAGACTACAACAAAATTATTACAACAAAGCATAACGTACAACAATACAGTGTATAATAATACACAACTAAGTCTTCACTATTATTGCCACACTATTTTACAACACGTGAAGACTATAATAAATATCCATCGGACTCTCACTCCATTCCCCGGCTAGACTCAGCTACATTATCATCTCCTGTTGAAAAACAATGGAACAAAAGAAAGGGTGAGCTCAAATAGCCCAGTAAGAAATATCATGACTAAGATAATGACGAATAAATTATCATTACCCTTCAACAGTTGAGTTCTTGATAGAATACAATAGACTACAAGGTTTATATCAAAAACTGTAGTTAAATTCTTAAACAATGTTCAGATCAATAATAGCAGCGGAATGAGCAATCTATAAGAAGAATAATGCAGACTATAATGTCCACTCGCTTCTCTTTTTAGTAAAAGCATCATCAACTTTTATCATCTGATATACCATTAGTCATGATAATATAAATTCACAGTTCCTGATCATAATCATGCACATCAACAGTTCATCTTTGCACTACGGGCCAAAGATATTCAATATAGCACCAACGGTCATGATTATACCAGATTCAGCCTTTGGTCATAATCATACCAATCAACAGTTCATCTTTGCACTACGGGCCAAAGAGAACATTCACCACGTGCCATAAAAGACACCGAACAGATGTATCGCCTTTAACCTATTATATCGCCTTTAACCTATCATCTGTTCAACAAATATATCACATCTGTGCCCCCGACCACAGATGTTCACAACAGCTTGATTCTTGAAGATTAGTTCAAATGATAGTGAGACAATTGATGAACAGAAGAAATAGGATAAACAATAAATATCGAAAGTTTACTTTGTGCAGATTCAAATAATGTCCAAATGATCAACATGATGTGGAGTGAAATTTAAAAATGATATTCAAGATCCACAGTTCAGAATAACGGTTACAGTTCAATAGAAAGGTTCAGAAAATAGGAAGGTTCAGTTGAAATAATGAAGTTCAACTATTATGGAATATATAATATTTTAAGGAATTATAGAAGCAATAGTTCCATAATAAATTTCGATTTAGGAGTATGAAAGAAAATAATAACCCTTACCGTAGCAGGTTTGATTAACAAAAGGTGAAGGAAATTAATACAAAGGGTTATTCACCAACAGGCGATAATCCGCGCCGTAAGTTATTCCCACAATTTAATAGAATTTGAGTACAAAGAGTTATTCACCAAACAGGCGGTCATCCGCGCCGTAAGGTTATTCTCAAAGATTAATAATGAATGAATACGAAAGGTTATTCACCAACAGGCGATAATCCGCGCCGTAAGGTTATTCCCATAATTTAATACATGAAAATAAATACGAAAGATTATTCACCAACAGGCGATAATCCGCGCCGTAAGGTTATTCCCACAATTTAATACATGGAAATAAATGGCACATCTTATGAGTAAGAAAGAAACGATATTATTTTTGAGAATCAAATAATGATAATCCCTTACTTTAACACGTGACTGGATGAGGTTGATTAACTTGAACGGTACACGTACACTTATAGATCTTCACAAATACTCAAGATGACTTAAGCACACTTAGAGAGAACTTTCACAAGAAGTATTTAGAGAGAGAAAGAAAGAACAAGTAAGGAAGTTTATGAAAAATCCTTAAGTTAAGGCTTCTATTTATAGCCAAAAATCTTATCATTCCTTTAATCTAAACCATTCATTTCAAATTTTATATTATCTTTAATCTACACCATTCATTTCATATCACCTAACTTTATATTATAAACAAATCAATTCAATTATTCAACAATAATTCACACTTTAATCTACACCATTCATTTCATATCACATAATAATCACCTAACTTTATATTATAAACAAATCAATTCAATTATTCAACAATAATTCACACTTTAATCTACACCATTCATTTCATATCACCTAATAATCACCTAACTTTATATTATAAACAAATAACTTTATCAATTCAATTATTATGACTAATTGTTATAAATACAGTATAGTTAGCTCTTAGATATCAAGTCAATAAATTAATGAAATACAACTGTTTAAATAACATCATAATAGAGATAACAATAATGTAAAAGAAATCATACGTTACTGTGTAATGACAATTATTGATTCAATAATGTGAATTACTGTGCATATGTTACTGTGACAATTATTAGGTTCAATAATTTTAAAAACAGTGCAGCAACAATTATTGACTCAATGATATAAAATACAGTGTAATGACAATTATTAAATCAATAATGCAAAATACTGTGTAACAACAATTATTGAATTGATAATATAAAATATTATGCAGTGACAATTATCGATGGAATGATGCGTAACAGTTACGGTGTCAATTATCAGACCAATAATATGAGACACTATGCAATACCGTGTGTTACAGAAAATACCATAAACTACCGTATGCTACTATTCTTTTATCACCGGTATTTTAACAGTTCCGTAGACTATTTTTATTTAAAAAGGTTATTTCTGTCGTTTTCTATATCCGACAAATATTCCGTTGTGGGGTCCACCAATAATTTGTTATTTTGGCGCCGTCGTACGACACGAATATTCCCCGACCAAACGAATATTCCCCGACAAAGCGAATATTGTCCGACAAAATAAAATTTGCAGATAACATCCTTAACTTTTAACTTGATCGATTTAACCACTTACTGTTTCAAAAAAAATATATATGAAGAAAAATTAAATTTTGTATTTCATAAAATTCGGGGTTTTACAACCTCCCCTCCTTATGAAATTTCGTCCCCGAAATTGACGTACCTGACATATCGAAGAGGTAAGGATACTTAGATTTCATCTCAGATTCTAGCTCCCAGGTCATTTCCCCAGTATCTTGGTTCCTCCATAAAACCTTAACTTGAGGTATAACCTTTGAGCGTAGGATCTGCTCCTTCTTATCCAGGATCTTAACAGGTACCTCCTCGTATGTTAAATCCTCTGCTATAATGTCTGGTTCTAACTCAATGACGTGGTTTGGGTCCTTCACATATTTACGTAACATAGATATGTGAAAAACGTTATGGATGCGAGAAATACTTGGTGGTAGGGCTAGTCTGTAGGCTACGGTTCCTATTCGATCGAGGATTTCAAATGGGCCAATAAATCGAGGGTTGAGCTTTCCTCTCTTTCCGAATCTCGTAACCCCTTTCCATGGAGAAACACGTAAGAATACATTATTTCCGACGTTGAAGCTTTCGTCTCTCCGATGAAGATCAACATAACTCTTTTGTCGTTCTTGTGCGGTCTGTATTCGTTGTCGGATCATTTGGATCTTTTCTGTTGTCAAGCGTACCAACTCGGGTCCCAACAATTTTGCTTCTCCTACCTCATTCCAACATATTGGAGAACGACACTTCCTTCCATACAAAGCCTCGAATGGAGCCATGCCTATGCTTGCTTGGTAACTGTTGTTGTAAGAAAATTCCACCAATGGCAAGTACTTATCCCAACTTCCTTTGAAGTCTAATACACGAAGTCTCAAAAGATCTTCGAGGGTCTGGATCGTCCTTTCCGATTGTCCGTCTGTTTGAGGATGGTATGCAGAACTAAAACGCAGTTCAGTGCCCATAGCTTTTTGTAAACTGATCCAAAAACGTGAAGTGAATCTAGGATCTCGATCAGAAACTATGGAAACTGGCATGCCATGCAATCTCACGATCTCATTTATGTACATACCGGCAAGACGTTCAAGTGAAAAGTTTTCTTGTATAGGCAAGAAATGAGCGGATTTGGTCAATCTATCTACGATGACCCAAATTGCATCTAAGCCTTGAGAAACTTTGGGAAGACCCGTCACGAAATCCATATTGATGTGTTCCCACTTCCATTCGGGAACCTCAAGTGGTTGTAATGGACCCTTAGGTACTTGATGCTCTGCCTTGACACGTTGACAAGTTAGGCACCTTGAGATAAACTCTGCAATCTCCCTTTTCATATTGTTCCACCAAAATGTATGTCGAAGATCTCGATACATCTTGGTACCCCCTGGGTGGATTGCAAACGGCGTGTTGTGTGCCTCCATCATGATTTTATGCTTTAATTCAGGATAGTTAGGAACACAGAGTCGAGAGTTGACTCGAAGTATTCCTTTCTCGTCGATTCTTGCTTCGGGAATGACACCTTCTTGTACTTTCTTTATCATGCTTATCAGTTCCGGATCGGTAGCTTGAGCAGCTTTAATTTTATCGATTAAAGCTGGTTCTACTCGCACGTGAGCAATCTTCGAGTGGGTCCCTGGTGTCTTTAGCTCTATCTCCATCTTTTGCAAGTCGTACAAAATGCACTTTTGTGTTGTCAGCAGTGCACTTGTACTCGCATAAGATTTTCTGCTCAAAGCGTCAGCTACAACGTTCGCCTTTCCCGGGTGATACTGGATTGTGTGGTCATAATCCTTCAACAGCTCAAGCCAACGTCGTTGTCGCATGTTGAGTTCCTTCTGGGTGAAGAAATACTTGAGACTTTTATGATCCGTATATATATCCACTTTTTCTCCGTACAAGTAGTGTCTCCAGATCTTCAACGCGAAAACGACTGCTGCCAACTCTAGATCATGAGTAGGATAATTTTTCTCATAATCTTTGAGTTGTCGAGAGGCATAGGCTATAACCTTTCCATGTTGCATAAGGACACAGCCTAGACCTTTGCCAGAAGTATCGCTGTAGATAACAAATTCTCCTGATCCTGATGGTATGGTCAGAACAGGAGCTGAAACCAGTCTCCTCTTGAGTTCTTGGAAACTTTTCTCGCATTCCTCGCTCCATATGAATTTTGTGCTTTTCTGAGTAAGCTGCGTTAATGGAGTGGCGATTCGAGAAAATCCTTCTACGAATCTCCGATAATAACCAGCTAGACCTAGAAAACTTCGGACTTCGGTTACTGTCTTGGGTTGTTCCCAATTTAGTACCGTTTCAATCTTTACAGGATCGACTGATATTCCTTGACTAGAAATCACATGCCCAAGAAACGTGACCTCCTCAAGCCAGAACTCACATTTCTTCAACTTGGCATATAATTTGTTTTCACGGAGCTTTTGGAGTATCAATCTCAGGTGTTGTTCATGATCCTCGCGACTCTTGGAGTATATAAGGATGTCATCAATAAAGACAACCACAAAATGATCCAAATGTTCCTTGAATATCCGGTTCATCATGTCCATGAAAGCTGCATGAGCATTAGTTAGTCCAAAAGGCATGACTAAGAACTCATAATGCCCATAACGAGTTCTGAAAGCAGTCTTTGGAATGTTCTCAGCTTTAACCTTTAACTGATGATATCCAGAACGGAGATCAATCTTTGAGAAATGTTGAGCGCCTTGCAATTGATCAAACATGTCATCAATCCGAGGTAACGGGTACCTGTTTTTGATGGTGACATGGTTCAATTCTCGGTAGTCAATGCACAATCTCATACTCCCGTCTTTCTTCTTCACAAATAGAACAGGAGCACCCCAAGGTGATGCACTCGGACGAATGAAACCGGTATCCAACAATTCCTGTAGTTGAACTTTTAACTCTTGAAGTTCAATGGGAGCCATTCGGTATGGAGCTTTGGAAATGGGCTTGGTACCGGGTTCAAGATCAATATAAAATTCAATTTCACGGTTTGGGGGTAAGCCAGGAAGTTCTTCAGGAAAAACGTCAGGAAACTCATTAACAATGGGAATATCTGTAATGACCGAGAAAATTACGAACCCAAATTTTTTTTTTTATTTAATTATATCCATAAGAAAATATGAGGTGTGAGGTATGAAGTATGTGATAAGTTGTATGATGAGAGGTATTAAATTAGTTAATTAAATTAATTAACTAAAGAAGGAAAAAGATTTCGAGAGAAGCTTATGTGATGAAATCACATAAGCTTGAATGTTGGCCTTGTATGGCAATTAAGAAGATTTATATTAAACAAGTTAATTACTTGTATGAATAATGAGAAAGAAGAAGCAAGTGAATTATTTAAGACAATCCAATATGGGAATAATTGTTTGTGTATGGTTAACTATATTATAAACCCAATTTGATGATAAGGGTTAGTGAATGAATTAAATTAATCAAGTCAAAGTACTTGTATTAATATGTGTTAGGGTTTCATTAAAACAAACCCAAGAATTTGTAAGTAATAGTGTTATGTAAGCTAATTTAATTAAGGAATCCAATGGACTTATAAATAGCAAATCTAATTGGATTATATAATAAGTCCAAATGATATATTAAACTAGTTCCAATAAACTAACCTAGTAGCCTATATAATTTAATTAAACATTGATCAATGTAATTAATTAAACTAGCACAATGCTTGTTTTAATTAAATGTAACATAGATTATTTAAATGTTAGCCCAATGTGATAAATAAATTGAGCCCAAACAAATTAAATGAATGAGCCCAACTTATTTAATACCTAAGTCCAAAGTGGAGCCCAATAGGAAGTCAAAATGTTGGTCAAACATTATATATAGGTATATATATCAATTGGTGTATATATGAATAATAAATGTAATAAAAAATAAAGCAAAAATGGGGGATTTATCCCATTTTGCTGAGATTTAGGGCCCCCCACTTGGGGTTGCTTGATTTTCCAAGTTGCTTATAATTTACTCCTTGTCATAGTAGGTGAACAACTAAGGTCAATCACAATGTCAATCAACCTAGTCATTCATGCAATAGTAAGCACCAATTAGCCTTAATTTGACCAACATTGGTTGATTAGGAGAATTGATGATGGTTTAGTAGATGACTATAAATAAGATACTCCACACAAGTATTATGTTGGTTGGTTCATTTGCTAGAGATTTCAAGAGTGAAAAGAGAGAGCATTTGAGAGCTAAAGAGAGAAATACTTGTAAGTTGAGAGGAAAAAGCTAGAGAGCTTGTGAGCTAGTGTGCTAATGGTTTACTCAAGAAGGAAGAAGAGGCCTAGCAAGAAGAAGATCTCCATAGAAGGAACTATGAAGGTTGAAAAGTGTTCTAACCCTTCCTTAGTTAATTTCTATGGTCTATATATGTTTTAATCGGTCAAAAAGTATTTTTAACCGATCAAAAGTTATTTTGATGATCTAGAAGTCTAAAACTATGATATATAGGTATATTCATGGTTTGATATAGTTAAATCATGTTTTGGTATGAGCGGTATGCATAAAAATGCAAGAAATGTCTATATTAAGCTTTACCGGTAAAAACCTAGGTAGCTATATGGTATTTAATGTTGTAGTTTGAAATGTACAAGTTGAAAAAATAATTTTTATGACTAAAAGGTTACCTCTATGAGTTTTTAAGAAAACCCAACTTGAATCTTTCAAAAATATGGAAAAATAAAGAAGTTATGAATTTTTCCTCAAAGCATGTTGATTTTAAAACCCTAGGTTGCATTGTGAACGATTTTAAGCCTAGTTCCGTTCAGAATTTGGAATTGTGATATAAAGAGAAATTGTAGAGGGGGAAATTCTAATGAGAATGGACTCAAGAATCACCCCAAAATGTTTTTAAATGAAGAAGTTATGGCTGTCGGAGCGTCGGAGGGTCGGGCAGTCCAAATTAGGGTTTTTGAAAATTGGCCGAGCGCCTACTGAGCGCCTACCAAGCGCCTAGGCGCTTGAACCGGCTGTCTCTGAGGGCAGACTTGGTCCGGGTCGGGTCGGGTCGATCCGGGTCGGGTCGGGCTGGTCCGGGTCGGGTTTTTTGTGAAAATTTAAGTTAAAATAAGTGTAAAATGAATGTGTTTAAATAATAAACCAATATATTTAGAGTCTATAAGAGACAAATTGGTAGCTAAATGTTTAAAATAAAGACTAAGGTTAACACAATTAAAAAGTTAACTATTGGTATTATTTGAAGAGTATTAAAATATTATTGAATGTTGAATAATATTAATATGTGATTAAAAAGTTGTTAAATGATTAATAACATTTGTAAATGATTAAAATATTATTACATGGTTAATAATATTAATAGGTAATTAAAATATTATTAAAGGATTAATAATATTAATAAGTGGTTAAAATATTATTAAATAATTAATAATATTAATAAGTGATTAAAATATTATTGAATAATTAATAATATTAGTTAAGAATTTAAAGTATTATTAAAGGGTTAATAATATTAGTAAGATAGTAGAATATTATGAAATATTAAGAAATGAGTAAAATATTATTAAATGGTTAATAATATTGGTATGTGAATAAAATATTATTACATGGTTAATAATATTAATAAGAGAGGATAATATTATTAAATGGTTAATAATATTAACAAATGATTAAAATATTATTAAATGATTAATAATATTATTTTGAGTGTAAAATATTATTAAATGGTTAATAATATTAATATGTGATTAAAATATTATTAAAATGATAATAATATTAATAAGTGATTAAAATATTATTAAATGGTTAATAATATTAATAAGAGATTAAAATATTATTAAATGATTAATAATATTATTAAATAATTAAAATATTATTAAATGACTAATAATATTAAGAAGAGAATAGAATATTATTAAATGGTTAATAATATTAATGAGAGAAGAAAATAGTATTAAATGATATTATTTTGAGTGTAAAATATTATTAAATGGATAATAATATTTAGAAGTTATTGAAGATATTATTTGATGAATAATATTATTTGAAGAGTAAGACATTATTAATAATGTTAACATATGATTGAAATATTATTAAATGATTAATAATATTAACTAAGGATAAAGATATTATTAAATGATTAATAATATTATTAAGAGGGTAAAATATTATTAAATGATTAATAATATTTATGATTAAGATGTTGTTTGATGATTAATATCATTGGGGATAGTGTAAAGCATTATTTAATTATTAATAATGTTAATAAGTGTTTGAGATAATAAAGAGGTTAAGAGAATTATTAGATGGTTAATAATATTAAGGAGTTAAGTGATTTATTATTGAAATAATAAATGGTTAAAATATTATTATACGATTAATAATATTATATGTTGTATTTATATATTATCAAATGAGATAATATTATAAAGCAATGAAGTGATGGTTATGTGAGTTGAAATATTATCAAGGGAATTGATAATATTATTAAGAGTTTTAAGGTTATGATTAAGTGATAGATGATTTAAGATATATTTGTTAAGGTTATTAATGTTAAATAAACCTATATGTGTTATGCTAATTGGAGGATCAATGTTATTGAATATTAGGTCACCCAAAGGAAGTATTTTTTTAGTTGAATAGCAGTAGTCAGCGGAACAGACAAGTTCTTCTTAACCCTAACTTGTATTTATTGTTGCAAGTTTCCTTCAACTTTATGTACATTGAGCTATTCAAATTATTGTTGAGCAAATTCTACACTCGTAGTTATTTGACAGAACTTAAAGTGGATTAATTATCTAAAAATTATTCCACCTCATTATTGGTTATTGTATTCGCACATAGTGCCTTTGCAAATGTTATAGTTCAGTAATTTACGAACTGTTTAAGAATGTCTAAGCTAATTGTTTCGGCTAGACAAATGCATGTTTAAATTCATCTAATTGAATATTATGAAAGCTTATCCAAACCATTGGCTGGTGCGGATTCTTACAGTAAGACTGAGAAAGAACAACCCTAGTTAAAGGGGATTTTTATTTGTCGGGAAACCGAATGCGCGCAAGAAATCTAAATGTTATGCATATACATAGGACATGAGAGGACTGATCCCCTCGAGTGTCCCGTTATTTTTAACAAGGTGTCAGACATTGTATGTCTGTTCTACCTTAGTAGTAGTTCAGGGTCCTTTGCGACCACTCAGCAGTAAAGAGTCAATCCATTCTTTTGTTGAACATTGATTCTTGTTATTTCACAATTGTTATTTATTGTTGAAACTCTCGAAGATAAATCTTTTTCATTCATGATATATCATTTCTTATTTAAACTTGCTGGGCAAAGTAGTTGCTCACCCTTGCTATATCATGAACTATTTTCAGTTAAGCCGAGTTATCTAAGGTGTATCACGGCAAAGGACAGATGAACGAGTAGACGTAGTTAGTTCGTACTATTTGTGTAAACCTTTTGTATTATAAGGTAACGATGATGTATTAAGGTTAGTGGAACCTGGGATTGAAGGTACGTTTTGTAATGAAATTATGTATGTTTTCCGCGAGTTATTGAAGTTTTAATTTATGAATGTTTGTTAAGTGATGAATAGTGAGCACCGAACCCGAGGTTCAAGTGACCCGGATTTGGGGGCGTCACAATATCATTCAAGTTTGACGTATTTTTGTTCAAATCAGTGACATGAGCTAAAAAGGCTTGACATCCGTTTTTCAATAAACGAATGGCTTTATGGCTAGAAATAACAGTTATAGATTTCAATGGTTTAGTTGCTTGAATTTGCATGACAGGTTGATTAGGAATATGAAAACTAATAATCTTATGAAAACAATCAATTTTAGCATGATGGGTAGTCAACCAATCAATTCCTAAAATCACATCAAATTCACGCATCTCCAAAGAAATAAGGTCAACAGGTAATGTGAGGTTGTTGATTTGAACTAGGCAAGATTTATAGACAATAGATGTAATGGTCATTTCTCCTAATGGGGTTTCAACTGATAAGTCAAAGTCCAAGTTTTCAGGAGTTAAGTTTAAACGCTGAGCACATGCAGGTGAGAAAAAAGAATGGGTAGAGCCAGTATCTAACAAAGCGTAGACTTCACGAGAATTTATGAATAGCTTACCGGTTATCACCTCATTCGATTTCTTGACTGTTATCGTCAAATCGAATCCCGAATACTTCATTCGGATCTTCACGTATTTCAACCATGGGAATACCACTGAATAATTTTCTAGCAAACTGTTTCTCGGGTTCATCAACTTCATCAGTAGTAACGTACCAATGATTTCTATAAGAATAGTATTTCCGATAAACTGCAGTTTCCACGATAATGACTAACTTTACCTGAATTCCTCTAAATTGTAGCGCCCAAAAGTATAGAAACATCATTTTTAAATAATCTTGAAAATCATAACTGGAACACCATAAATCCCAAAGACTTATATGAAACGTCCATATATTCTGGTCCTTTGTTATAGAGCATAACCAGGTGATATGACTTTCCCAATTAGTGAGTAGATTAAAGGCAATAATTTCCGCAAGTTCATTATTTCCTTTAATTGCTTCTAAGAACGGATCTGGAACGACTGTAGAAGAGCTTTCACCTTCATCCTTACTGGATAGAACACGCATAATTTTTGCCTTAGGCAAATGATTCAACTCTGAGTTTGTAAGAAGATTATTCGTCGCCTCTTGTTTTGCAGCTACATTTGTTTCGGTAATTTCATAGTTAACCTCCTGATTTCCAGATGTCATACTTAACTGTGGTCACAAAATAAATGTTAGTTCAAACAAATTGACTCATCTCCTCATGTTCCTACATTCAAATCGATTCATTTGATAAAAAAATCTAATTTAGGTAGGACACACTAGTGATTGATTCTATTCGTCTCTCCCTCCTAGTTCTAACCCCAAATCTCCATTAAAGACCATATCCCTAAGCTCTGATGCCAACTGTGACGCCCCCAAATCTAGGCCCATACAGCCCAAACTTGAGTCGTCAAAAGACTACAACAAAATTATTACAACAAAGCATAACGTACAACAATACAGTGTATAATAATACACAACTAAGTCTTCACTATTATTGCCACACTATTTTACAACACGTGAAGACTATAATAAATATCCCTCGGACTCTCACTCCATTCCCCGGCTAGACTCAGCTACATTATCATCTCCTGTTGAAAAACAATGGAACAAAAGAAAGGGTGAGCTCAAATAGCCCAGTAAGAAATATCATGACTAAGATAATGACGAATAAATTATCATTACCCTTCAACAGTTGAGTTCTTGATAGAATACAATAGACTACAAGGTTTATATAAAAAACTGTAGTTAAATTCTTAAACAATGTTCAGATCAATAATAGCAGCGGAATGAGCAATCTATAAGAAGAATAATGCAGACTATAATGTCCACTCGCTTCTCTTTTTAGTAAAAGCATCATCAACTTTTATCATCTGATATACCATTAGTCATGATAATATAAATTCACAGTTCCTGATCATAATCATGCACATCAACAGTTCATCTTTGCACTACGGGCCAAAGATATTCAATATAGCACCAACGGTCATGATTATACCAGATTCAGCCTTTGGTCATAATCATACCAATCAACAGTTCATCTTTGCACTACGGGCCAAAGAGAACATTCACCACGTGCCATAAAAGACACCGAACAGATGTATCGCCTTTAACCTATTATATCGCCTTTAACCTATCATCTGTTCAACAAATATATCACATCTGTGCCCCCGACCACAGATGTTCACAACAGCTTGATTCTTGAAGATTAGTTCAAATGATAGTGAGACAATTGATGAACAGAAGAAATAGGATAAACAATAAATATCGAAAGTTTACTTTGTGCAGATTCAAATAATGTCCAAATGATCAACATGATGTGGAGTGAAATTTAAAAATGATATTCAAGATCCACAGTTCAGAATAACGGTTACAGTTCAATAGAAAGGTTCAAAAAATAGGAAGGTTCAATTGAAATAATGAAGTTCAACTATTATGGAACATATAATATTTTCAGGAATTATAGAAGCAATAGTTCCATAATAAATTTCGATTTAGGAGTATGAAAGAAAATAATAACCCTTACCGTAGCAGGTTTGATTAACAAAAGGTGAAGAAAATTAATACAAAGGGTTATTCACCAACAGGCGATAATCCGCGCCGTAAGTTATTCCCACAATTTAATAGAATTTGAGTACAAAGAGTTATTCACCAAACAGGCGGTCATCCGCGCCGTAAGGTTATTCTCAGAGATTAATAATGAATGAATACGAAAGGTTATTCACCAACAGGCGATAATCCGCGCCGTAAGGTTATTCCCATAATTTAATACATGAAAATAAATACGAAAGGTTATTCACCAACAGGCGATAATCCGCGCCGTAAGGTTATTCCCACAATTTAATACATGGAAATAAATGGCACATCTTATGAGTAAGAAAGAAACGATATTATTTTTGATAATCAAATAATGATAATCCATTACTTTAACACGTGACTGGATGAGGTTGATTAACTTGAACGGTACACGTACACTTATAGATCTTCACAAATACTCAAGATGACTTAAGCACACTTAGAGAGAACTTTCACAAGAAGTATTTAGAGAGAGAAAGAAAGAACAAGTAAGGAAGTTTATGAAAAATCCTTAAGTTAAGGCTTCTATTTATAGCCAAAAATCTTATCATTCCTTTAATCTAAACCATTCATTTAAAGATCATCTTTTAATCTACACCATCCATTTCAAATTTTATATTATCTTTAATCTACACCATTCATTTCATATCACCTAACTTTATATTATAAACAAATCAATTCAATTATTCAACAATAATTCACACTTTAATCTACACCATTCATTTTATATCACCTAATAATCACTTAACTTTATATTATAAACAAATCAATTCAATTATTCAACAATAATTCACACTTTAATCTACACCATTCATTTCATATCACCTAATAATCACCTAACTTTATATTATAAACAAATAACTTTATCAATTCAATTATTATGACTAATTGTTATAAATACAGTATAGTTAGCTCTTAGATATCAAGTCAATAAATTAATGAAATACAACTGTGTAAATAACATCATAATAGAGATAACAATAATGTAAAAGAAAGCATACGTTACTGTGTAATGACAATTATTGATTCAATAATGTGAATTACTGTGCATATGTTACTGTGACAATTATTAGGTTCAATAATTTTAAAAACAGTGCAGCAACAATTATTGACTCAATGATATAAAATACAGTGTAATGACAATTATTAAATCAATAATGCAAAATACTGTGTAACAACAATTATTGAATTGATAATATAAAATATTATGCAGTGACAATTATCGATGGAATGATGCGTAACAGTTACGGTGTCAATTATCAGACCAATAATATGAGACACTATGCAATACCGTGTGTTGCAGAAAATACCATAAACTACCGTATGCTACTATTCTTTTATCACCGGTATTTTAACAGTTCCGTTGACTATTTTTATTTAAAAAGGTTATTTATGTCGTTTTCTATATCCGACAAATATTCCGTTGTGGGGTCCACCAATAATTTGTTATTTCGGCGCCGTCGTACGATACGAATATTCCCCGACTAAGCGAATATTTCCCGACAAAGCGAATATTGTCCGACAAAATAAAATTTGCAGATAACATCCTTAACTTTTAACTTGATCGATATAACCACTTACTGTTTCAAAAAAAAAATATATGAAGAAAAATTAAATTTTGTATTTCATAAAATTCGGGGTCTTACAAAAAAGATGACAAATCATGGAATCAAATTTTTGATTTTAAATCCACATCCTACATGAAATAAATCAAATCCATATCATACACTCAGATTCAATTCTTACTTATTTAAGTTTATTTCTTTTTTTATTGTAAAATATTCTCTCCATTCTAAATTATAAGATCAATATTAATTTAAAAAAATTAATTTTAAATATTTTCAAACTCAAAATTGAGATAAATATTTAAAATGTATAAATGTACTACTAATTAAAATCTTATTATTTCATAATTTTTAATATATTTTTATTAATTTTGAGATTAAAAATATTTTAAATTAACTTTAAAAAGCCAATAATAATATTTTAATTTGGGACGGAGGAAGTACATAATTTCATTCAATAAAAACAAACAAATTGAACAAACACATAATTATCAATTAGACGTAATCAGAAAAATTGAGAAAACCCTAAGTGGAAAAAAATTAAAAGTTTAATTCCCCAATTAAAAAAATTAATATGATAATTCCTAGAGTAAAAAAAATAATTAAAAATTTAATCTCTTATTTAAAAATGTCAATCCTCATGTGTTTGATTATAAAATTTATTGCAGTCTTAACATCGAATTTCAAAGTAAGTCTAGAATACAAAAGTTAACAATTAGTAACAGCTTTGTTCTTAGCTTTCCTCGTTCAACCAAAAACGTGCTTTGTTTTTTCTTGCGTTTGTGTATTGAAGAAAAAATACTACTCTCTTTAATTTTAAATTAAAGATATAATTTAATTTTTAACATTAAATAATGATATATTAAATTTTAAAATTAGTATGACTCATAAAAATTTAAAATAAAATAAATTTTATAATTAATAGTTTTTGTCATATATTATATAATTATAATATTTGTATCAATTAAAATAAAATAAATTTATTTAATGTGTCAACATTTGATCTCATAAATTAAATTAAATTTTTAATTTTGGAACAGAGGAAGTATGATTTTTTCTTGAGTTTGTGTATTGAAAAGAAAATACTATGTATTACTCCACATGTCGCAGTCTACTTGCATCATTTCTTTTTTTATACGTATTAGAAAATTTTAATATAATATCTTTAAATAACTCTTTTTTTGGTAATTCACAGAATTTAAACTTTTAAATCCGTATATTCTAACGTAAAAATTACACCTTTTGTCCTGCAATAAAAGCCCATTTATCAATTTTTTTTGTCATTTTTTCTTTTGTGAACTTGTACTACTATGATATGTTCGTCATTCAAGTAATGTAATAATTTTAAATATCTTTAAGTATATACTTAGTTGGTGATAGTGGTGACTAGACTAGATAAAATATGGTTAAGAGTTAGTTTTAATTTATAAAATTTAGTTATAATTTTATTTAAGAATTAAAATTATATTATTTATTTTTAATATGAATTGTGTGAGTTATAACTTTATAATTATGAATTTAATATAAGTCAATTTATATTTTAAATTTCCAGTTTACTATTATTATAGTCTAATAAAATAATTTTTTATATTTGTTTAACTTTTCTCTCTAATTTTTTATACATACTCTTTCTCTCTATCTATAAAACGCTGTATGCACTCATTTTTTTATATTTTCTCTCTCTAAAATTTTTACTCTCTCTCTCTCTCTCTAAAACTATTTTAATCTAAAATTAGCACTAATGACTGCTCCAAATCACAATATCTAATTTTATTGAATAATGTTCTATAATTTTAATTATTTAATCTAAACAAATTCTTCCAGTTAAATTGCATATCTCTTAACATAGGGGACACATCCATGACATATATTTATCGGGAGTATTGTTTTAGCAACCATGACAGGGAATAATTAGTTTGTTAATTTGTCTATCGTTAGAGGCTCTAACAGCATGAAGAAAAAAAATAAATTGGTCTTACGGTTAGAGCCTCTAGTAGCACAATCCAAATATTTTTTTGTCTTGATGCTAGAGTCTATAAATTATAATAATTATATATTAATTTATTTATAAATTATAATAATTATATATATTATTATATATATAATAATATATATAATTATTATATATATTATAATAATTAATATAAATTTAATATTATATTATTTATTTCGGTTCTTTTGTTATACCAATTTTTACAAAAATTCAAAAATATTTATACCACTATCGGTATCTAAAAATAAAAAAAATCAATACCAAAAAAATCAACACAAAAAAAAACTAATACAAAAAAAATCAATACCGACTTATTTGATAAAAAATCAAAAAAATCGAATTTTTTAAACACTCTGATGTCATCCCATGTTACGAATCTCTCTCTCAGGTCAGTGCTTTCAATTTTCAACTCCCATGTCAAAAACCCACAAACGCACACCATTTTCTCTCTATATCTCTATCTTTCTCTCTCCTCAACAATTCTCACCCATGGCCGCCATTAGGAGTAGTAAAGCAGACCCTCACGGCTTCCCTTCTTCGACTCGGTACTCTTCATATCCTTCCTTATAGCCTTCCCTCTCCTGTTTAATTCCTAACCAAACCCAACTCCCCCCCCCCCTCTCTCTCTCTCTAAAACTTCTTGGTTTTCGTGTACCACTGAACTTTCCTAAAACCCCATTTCCCATTTTTTCTTGAAATTCATCTTTTTGATTGATTACCCATTTCAAGATCTGCTTCTTCTTCTTCTTGGAGGATAGAATTCAGTTTATTTTATTTTTTTGAGTGAAATGGGAAGCAAATGGAGGAAAGCTAAGCTTGCACTTGGGTTAAATCTCTGTGTTTATGTACCGCCTGGTGGAAATGAAGATGTCTCGCCGCCGGTGTCGGAGAAATGTTCCGACGCTGCTCTGCTTTCGCCGTTGGTTTCTCCGGGGAGCTGGAGCTTGAGTTATGCTCGGTTATCAAAAAGCTTCAGTAGATCATCAAAGGTTTGTAATTTTGTTATTTAATCCCACCTTTACTCTTATTATTTTAATTTTGTACAAATACCAATTGAAACTTCGGACTTGTTTGGTAGCTGAGAAAGTAGAATAAACTAGCAGAAATTTGATCAAAAAGTTTGAGTCCTTTGTTTCCCCCTTTTTAGTGGTGATTGTTTTTTGTTCATTTTCTTATTTTGATGAATGAATTCCTGGGTGTTCTTTATTTTTGAAACAATAAATAGAGCTGTATTGATTGTTGGGTGTAGTCATTATGTTGATTCTGACTTCCCAAGAAAGAATGAAAGAAACAAAATCACAACTTAGAGTCAAATGGCTGTGTTACGCCTCTTTGGGTGGATGTTTGTTTTCTCTGGTGTCTCAAGGCATGAAAAAAATTAAGCTTTTCTATATTGTTATTATATTACTTCTATTGCTCATATTCTCGAGCAAACAAAATTTATGTTTTCTTGATGTTTCTTGTTTTACTGCTGCTTCAATTATATCGAGTAATTGGATCAAGCTGGAATTTACCCATTTTGTTGAATTTGTATGAATACATGTGATTTGAAATTGCAAGTTGTTGTTTTCCATCTTTTGTGTTTTTTGATCTGGGGGAGGAGAACAATTGTTTTTAAAATTCTTTGGCTTGAGATTATATACTTTTATCGACATGTCCCTGTCAGAGCCCTTATCATTTTGCCTAAATGGTCAAAGTAAGACCACAGGTTTAAATTTCCTCATCCTATTTCCCTTATTTGGAAAAGTATTTTTGTGGGTGACCTCATCTGTTGACTGGTAATTTGTGTGTTCTTGTGCCTTCCTTTTGGATGGATGTGTTTATGTTTATTTTTTCTTTGGCTGTTTTAAAAAGTTGTATTTCTGCACGTCGTTTATAGTTATATGTTTACCACTATTTTGGTTGATCTCATGAAGGAAACTACATGATTCATCCATATACTATGGATGTTTATTAGAGCCTATACGTGATGAAAATTCATAAAGACTTGATCCGGCAATCTGTTAGATTAGCAAGTTGTAAAATTGACCATACAACGGAACCATAAGTCATTTGTCACCTTATTTGTTTTACCTCTCTCTCTCTCTCTCTCTCATTTTTTCTAGTTCTTCATTTTTAAACTTCATTGCTAAGCTAATCCTAAATTTATATGACAACCTGCAATCAGCTTCATGAGAAGTTTGTATCAACTTACTGCTCTGTGAAACTGTATACCCATCTTTGTGCCAAAAAATAAAGGATTTGTTATGACAAACAAATAATAAGACAGTAAAAGATGATTGAAAGTTGATGCTTGTTGCTTGTTTCTAGTACTATTAGTTAGAATCATCTTGAAATATTCAAAGTAACCAAAGATAAGTCAAAAGCATACCTCTTCTTACGTAAATTGGTCAAAGCCTCTTTTTCCCACTACATTTCATCAGTTGCATACTTCATTACTGGTATAGACCTGCATATACTTTAAAGAAGTTAAATTTATTTCCCAAAAGAAACAAAAAATATAGATTTGAAAAATCCCTCAATTAGGGAAGGATTGAAGTTAAACCGGAACGGTTCATTTGGCCATTTGATTGAAATGATACAATTTGGATATAGCTGGAAAGAAATTGAAATACCCTTTTGATCATTTCCATATATCTCCAAATCCTTTTGAGGCTTGTTGTTGCAACTGGCAAATATTATATATTGTTTTCGAGTTTTAAGCACAAAGCCTACAAATTTTATCGAATGAAATATATATGTATATACACACACACACACACATGCCACTTGTTCCTCTAGTTTTTTCTGTGCTCACAATCAATGTTGAGCAGTTGTCAACTATTTCATCAAATGAATGAGATGTTGTGCTTTATTCTCCAAACTAAAATGCTATCAAGACTTCCAAATATATTTGGATAATAACCATTTAATAGATCTTCATATTCTGAATTTAGTGCTTTAGTAAGTAATTAATATTTCCCAAGTATATTTGAGTCCAAAGATGTTGTATTTGCATTATCTTACATTCTTCTATCAACTTCAGCACTCTAACAGTATTTTTGACAATTTCTAGCTTTGCAACGTAAATGAGAGTGAATACAATAATATCTTTGGTAACCTGGTTACAAATTTGTCTTATTGGTGCATGCCGATAATGTGAGTCTTTGGTTAGCACAAATTTATGCATATCACACAATATTCAACCTGAACGCTGTCAGATGTAATCCCTTCTTTTCATTAAATCTCTAATTTGTTATTTCTTAAAATATTTAATTCATACTTTCAGAAAATTTGCTCAATATGTTTGGCTACAATGAAGCGTGGAGATGGCAATGCTATTTTCACTGCAGAGTGTTCACATTCATTCCATTTCCATTGTATTGCGTCAAATGTGAAACATGGCAACCAAATTTGCCCAGTTTGCAGAGCTAAGTGGATAGAAATTCCCCGGCAAGGTCTTACTTTGGAACCTCCTACTGGAAGGGCTAGAATCAATCCTGTAGAGTGGGCGCAAAACAATGCTTTGATGACCGTTGTCCGTCAACTACCTCCCTCTCGTCCTAATTCCAATCGACATGCCACACAACTATTTCAGGCTCCTGAGCCTGCTGTGTTTAATGATGATGAATCCTTGGATCATAAATCAGAGAATGCTGAGCAAATTGCCATGAATAAAAATCCTGCAGATAGCGACTCTCGCAGAACAATAATGGTCCAAACATACCCAGAAGTTCCAGCAGTGCCACGGTTCAATGCTTATGATAATTTCACTGTTCTGATCCATCTGAAAGCTCCTGTTTCATTTTCAGGACATACTCACAATATAAATCAGCCTAACTTGTCCCAAATTTCTCAAACTCCTCGTGCTCCTGTTGACCTTGTCACGGTGCTTGACATCAGTGGCAGCATGACAGGTACCAAGCTTGCATTGCTAAAGCGAGCCATGGGGTTTGTGATACAGAACCTTGGTCCCAATGACAGGTTGGCAGTCATAGCCTTCTCGTCAACAGCCCGCCGCCTCTTTTCCCTCTGCCGTATGTCTGAGACAGGGCGACAGCAGGCACTGCAAGCAGTCAACTCTTTGGTTGCAAATGGTGGGACAAATATTGCTGAAGGCTTGAGAAAGGGTGCTAAGGTGATGGAAGATCGGAGGGAAAAGAACCCAGTTGCCAGTATAATACTGCTGTCGGATGGACAGGACACATATACTGTCAATGGTTCGGGCCGGAGCAAAAATCAACCCAATTATGAGTTGCTGCTTCCTACGTCTATTCATGGAAAAGACAGTTCAGGCATCAAAATTCCAGTACACGCTTTTGGGTTTGGAACGGATCATGATGCTTCATCAATGCACTCGATTTCAGAGACTTCAGGAGGGACCTTTTCTTTCATCGAGACTGAAGGTGTAATCCAGGATGCATTTGCACAATGCATTGGCGGGCTTTTGAGTGTTGTTGTCAAGGAGCTGCGAGTAATTATCTCGAGTGTTCACTCTAGTCTTTGCCTGGGCTCTATAAAAGCAGGAAGTTATCCAAATCATGTATTGCCAGATGGCAAGTCTGGTTATATTGAAGTTGGAGATTTGTATGCAGATGAAGAAAGGGATTTTCTCGTGACAATGAATGTGCCGAAAGAGTTTTCAAGCAATGAAACATCGTTGTTAAAAGTAAGATATGTTTATACCAATCCGCTGACAAAAGACACGGTGACGTTGGAAAGTGAACAAGTTAGGATTAAAAGACCCGAAATAGCTGGACAAGAGGTAGTGTCAGTAGAAGTGGACAGGCAAAGGAACAGACTACAAGCAGCTGAGGCAATGGCACAAGCTCGGACCGCAGCTGAACAGGGAGACCTGACTGGTGCAATTTCCATCCTCGAAAGTTGCCGTAAGGTGTTGTCACAAACTGTATCAGCCAAGTCTCATGACCGGCTATGCGTTGCACTGGATGCTGAGCTTAAGGAGATGCAAGAGAGGATGGGGAGCAGGCATGTATACGAAGCATCAGGAAGGGCATATATATTATCAGGACTAAGTTCGCACTCATGGCAGAGAGCAACTGCACGAGGTGATTCTACTGATGGTTCTAGTCTTGTTCAGGCGTACCAAACCCGATCAATGATTGAGATGCTTAGTCGGTCTCAGGCTACGTTATTGGGTAGTCCATCAGCTCAAAGGCTTGTTCGACCGAGGCCGAGGTGATGTCCTAAACTTTTCATGAAGAATTTCCTATGACTTTAAAGGCTCAAAATGCCTATATTGTTATTTTTGTTTTGGGTTGGGGATAAATTGGAGTGATATGAGGAGCGGTTTTGGTTGTCAATATTGTTCCCTGTTTTTATTTGGCGAAGGAATAAAACTTAATAAAGCACGGTGGACATATATACGGGGGAGGGTAAAGAAAAAAATGGAACATTAGGTAGGTTATGCATCTTTTCATTTTTTTGATGTTGTTTCTTGTATTGTTTGTGTTATTTGTTGGGGGTGATGTACATAAGAACTGGTTTCATTTCAAAGAGGTGTAAGTTTGTAATTGTAGGAATATTTGGGTGAAACTTTTGATCTACTACTATATAAGATACCTGCATTGTGATTCTCTTCACAATGTTTTGATGATGACTGGAGTTATTTTTTACTTATAATTCTTGATACAGAGGTGGTGTAATATTTGGCTTGTTTATGGGGGAAAGAAAAGTTACTCTGTGGCGTGAAAGCTATATCAAGATACTGTTGGTACAGGCTATAATGCATTAGTCTATATGTGATGCCATAATTTGAGCTCTTTGAAATAACTAAGCAGTCTAAGCCTGAAAAATACAACAGAAAGAAATCAAGAATATAAAAGCATTTTTATGTTAGAACAGAAACTAACCAACTTCTGAAGAATACTTCATTTCTTTTATAAAAAAAGTCCCATTTGCGAAATTATATATAATATAATTTATTTTTTTTGTTCCATGTTCACTCTAAAGAATAATAAGTTAGTTTATGGGTGGTTCGGTGGTTCCGTGATAATGAAGACAAACTTTGAAAATATTGTTTTATTTTATACTATTATTACTAAAAATAAAATTCGAATAAAAATTATAGACAAATGAAATTATTTTTATGGAACTGTCATTTTACAATAATATTAATATAAAGATAACACAGAATAAAAAATATTAACAAATGAGATTTTTTTGAGTGGATATATTCCATTAGAGGATCAGGAGAGAATCAAAGGACCACTTGTGCCTCATGTGATGCTATTTACAGTTTCTAAGGTGAAGTGGGTCAAAAACACCACCTTTCTCCTTTCCATCTTGTTGATCAGCTGTCATTTCTACTGTATAATTAAATTAAAGGGCCATGCGGGCTTCCTTTATTCCACAAAAAATGTGTTTGGCAAAAAAAAAAAGAAGTAAAAAATGGACTGTGTTCTGCACAGAATGAAGAACAGAACCTTTAAATGGTGGATCGTCTCCCTCAAAAACTAAACAAAACTGTGCAATAAGCCCTACAACAATTTCCATTGACCACTTTTTCTTCTTTATTTTTGTCATGCCAAACACCTGAAAATGTTGAAAAGTTCCAAAAAAAAAGTAAAAAAATTCCTTGATACAATCCTAAAGGCTGCTTGATAGTTGTTCTTTCTTTTGCATTTTGCCATCCTGTTTTTGTCGTCAGATACTCCCTCTGTTTCACAAAATGAGTCGCCTTATCATAATTGATACAGATTCATTTAATTTGAGTTAAAACAACTGTAATTATTATTAAAAAATTACATAAAATATATAAATTATTATAAATTTGTTGTTTTTAAAACTTATATGAATCCACCGATCTCAAAATTTAGAATTTTGTAAATTTACCTTAAAAAATAAAAATAAAACTCTTTCTGTGGACTGAAAAAAGTATTAGTTTTTTTTATTATTATTTCCAAATACCAGAAGTTTCTAACAGTCAAGATCAGCCTGCCAAATTAGGTTTCCTCAACAATTAGAGCCCGGTACCTAACTTTTCATCTCTGGATTCCCTCTCTGGTAGATATGCTTAAAAGGTCCAACTACTATTACCACCCCCCCTTACAAGTCTTTCTTAATTGTTGATTACTCAATCAACAGTATCAAATTTAAAAAGATTGCCACCTTTTTTATATGTTAATCATCATTAAGCCATCTTTAGTAACTCAATTCTAAACATTAAAATCGAAATTCAGTGTCAAATTTTAACTAAATTTTAGAATTATAAATTTATTTTCGATTTAAATTCCAAAACTTGGGTTTGAGTTGTCAAACGTCCATGTCGAGATAAAATAAAATAAAAAATAATCATAAAAAATATAATTTAATTGCACAAATTTGACTTATTTCATACATAAAAAGTAGCTTTCTCATCTGTACTCACTTTTGGTCACACATGGTGGCCCATGGGGGAAAGCTTCCACTATAACTTTAGCTGCTACTTGTTGAACTATTTTCCCCCCATGTTTATCATTATTGTGAACTTTTGAGATGATTACTTTTTTAAACATGCCAATACTGATTAATTTGGCACTCACTATGGATGGATAATAATATATTATTGTTTTGTTTTTATCTCTAACAATGATAAGTAGTTGGGTCAGATTAGGATTAAGACCCCCTCTTTAATTTGCACATATAGTAATAAAGTTTTAACAACAAAATTTGAAAATATTGTGTCATTTAATACTACTATTTGTATTTCAAATTATTATTTTTAAAAATTAATTTAAAATATTTTTAAACTCAAAATTTAGATAATTCGGTAAAAATTATGAAGAATCTTAGTGCAAAATGCAATTTAACAATGTGTCGTTTATACGTTATTGCAGGTCATCACTTGTGATTTAGAAATCACCAAATTAAGACTAGTAGTTTTTTAAAAAATTAAGTAGCATAGGGTACCCAACTTTAATCTTAGAAAATCAAATTGGTTATAAGAAGTTTTATAATTTACTAAAATATCATAATACGAGGGGGGGGGGGGGAGTGGGTTTTCAGTAATCTTAGCACTTAGTTAACTTAAAAATGGCTAAATGAGGCGCATTGTAACTTTAAAAAACTGCGACAAATAATTTAATGATTTCTAGATTACAGGTGACGACATACAATAAATAAATTATATTTTATCCTAAATTTTATAATTAATAATATTTTTTTATATAATTTACCATATATATATTGACTAAATTAAACTAATTTGATAAAAATCAGGACAAAATTATGAAAAAGATACATTCTTTTATAACCTCACTGCAACTTGGTAGATAAGAGAATCACTAACAGAAGAATCAAAAACTTTGAAGCTTTCATGGTTTTGATCACCAAGTTCAACAATACTGAATACTAGAAAAATACGGTCTACAGAGATTTAATAAAGAGGCATAAACTTGCATGTATTCACAGATTACAGATACAGTATATGTTAACTGAAGTCTGCAAAAAAAATCCCCTGCAAAACCAGTTCAGCTGAATTATCAAAAGAAAAAAAGAGCAGTTAAATGCCTGAAATTCTTCTTTGACGGCGTCTTACAGCATCAACCTACCTTGTCTGCAGCTATGGGACGCCCGAGCAAGAAAGGAAGAAATGGTACATCTCTCGACAAAGTTTATGAAGATCAACTCTAGTCAGACTTGTGCTCATTGGGTTTGGGAATTTTCTTAAACTCGTAGTTGTTTATGTCAACCTTATTTGCCATAGCCTGTAGTGAAGATCAATATGTAGGTAAGCTTTAAAAACAATATAATTGAAAATATTCGTGAAATTGATGTACCTTCAGCTCCTCTTCCAATGAAATCTTTTTAGGGCTATAGGCTCCCACAGGTCCTGTTCTTGATAGTGCCTTTCTCGCCTCGATGATCTCCCACTCCTGGTCATCTTTCACCTTAGCAATGTCCTTGCTGAACTACAAAAAGTTTAGATCTTAGGGTTACATATCATTATGACAGCGAAATAACATTATAGTTACAAAATAGAGTGCTACAACAGTGACCAAGACTGATTACATTATTAAACACCCAGATAATGATCTAAAATATCCAATACACCAAAGTAAAGATGGAGATGGATAATGTCAGAATAAAATACCAGATGAATGTCAATATATTTTTCAGTTTGCGCGAATTTGAAGACCGTGTCTGTTGTGGTTGAAAACTTGAAATGTTCAAAAGGGTGACACTTTGGCAGGATCTACAGTGAGTAATTTGTTGTTACAAGATAGGTTCCCTGATTTGTCAACGAGATTTGGGTAACTTATCCCACAAAAAAAGAAGTAAAAGCTGGGAAGTGAGTTCAGAAGAGACGAGACCTAGTCTCTATATTCTTAATATGGACAACTTGGAGGATAAGGAAAATAAATGTTTAGAGAAGTTTTAGTCACACATGTTACAGTAATCTAATCTTCTTTGACGCGATGAGATACCTGGACACAGCAAAGTTTCTATGTACTTGGAGGGACGGGAATAGTAGATGTTTCTACATACTCTTGATAATCCGAGAAGCAGATTTTATCATACTTGGAGGAACAGGAACAGTAGATGTTACAGAATATGAGGCAATCAAATCTTCTTTGAATACAAACATACCTAATAACTCTTTTCAGAGTCGATTATTTTCTAAACGGGAAATGGGAGCATGTGTATGTCTATTATCAGCATTGGATAGCATGCCCTCAAACACAGGTTAAGGGGAAACTTTCTATAATACAATAATAATATACAAATAGACCATGATTTGAAAGTAAAAAGGCTAGAAATACAAGTATTACAAAACTCAAGTGTCCAGTCTTCTGTCAGAAGTTCATCAAGGCCACAAACCATTCCATCCATAACTTCCGATATTATATACAAGTATTTACACACGTCTAAGAAAATTTTGCATCTCCTAAAAGCAGATAACTCTTGCAACATGACATAGGTTAACTTTGCACAGAATTCAGCAATAGGCAAAACAGCTGAAATTTCTGCACGTTATTAATGCAAAATAATGGAGATGCTACCCCTTGGTAGCTATAAATTAAGTAATGAGACAGCAGATGCAACTCGGTTGACATTTATAATTTATAATCTTCGATTATGAGCCACTAAATTCAATCTCTAAAGCTTCTGCTAGCAGAAACCTCTATCAAGATACAAATAAAAATATGCCCCATCTAACAGCTCAACACGTAATCAGGTTCATCATTCATGTGCTTCAATTTCAAAAACAAGTTTTCTTAAAGCTATAGATGTCAGTTCACCGTGTCAACGAACCAATAATCTAGGCTCAAGCTAGTTCCGGCAAAAAAGTAGATTTTGAAACAGCTGCCACGAGGAATTTTAAAAAGTAGATGTTAGGTACAAAATGTAAGAAAGTACATAATTTCATTTGTCAGATCAACTCTAGGGAATTTTCTTAGTGACCTACCATGAGGAGCTCCAGAAGGAGTTCTCAGCTTTATTTCTATAATTTCCACAAGGATTCCAATATACCCAAGTCGAAACATATTATCCAATAAATAACCAACCTTAGCTACAGCCTACAAGATATTCTTTACTGAGAGCACCACTAACACAAACTACTCAGTTAACTATGAGATTGTAAGCCAAGGGCCAAAGAGAGAAATTAAATAAGGTTAGATACTTAGTAGTTAGTTTGGAGTATTCTAGAAGTAGATGTCATATGGCTAGTACTATTGGTTCCCAAGTGGCCAAGCTTGGTAGCTAGTGTGGGGTAGGGTATAAATAAAAGTGTGGCATGTATGAATATGTAGAAGGAGAATTGGCTTGGCCATTCTTTTATCCCTCTATCTCTATTTTCATTATATACATCTATCTGTCTTCTTCTCCAAACTTCTCTTTCAAACCCTAATTTTGTAAAACTATCTCTAGTATCTAAGTTCCCCCTAATTCTCTCAACCTTCTCAATACCCTGTTTTCTCTGATTTTCTGCAATATAATCACAAGTGACCATCATCATTTTGGGACAAACCCATTTACGATTTGCCCCACAAAAGAAACATTAAAACCACCATTGAAATTTCTTAGTCAAGCTTAAAAACAAGGTTTAAGCTTGACAAATGGTATCACAGCCGTTCGATTGCTGAAAACTTCATCTTCATCTATTTCCCGTTCTTAGTCTCATTTTGTTTTTCCAGCACGCAAGTGTTAAATATAATGTCCAAGTGATTTTTTTTGTTTCAGTTTCTTCTTTTGTCTCACATCTAGAGTTAGGTATTGTCTTCACTATATTTCAACACTAAAAAGCTTGCATTCCCTAAAATTAACCCACTTTTCCAGCTTATAAGTTATAACAGTCCTCAAAGAAAGTCTCACAAACAGCCGTTAATACACTTTTTCCGCTTGTTAACTCAATAGACATGGCTGGTCCTTCAAAAAGAAACTTCAACCACAGGTTGCGACAAGAAATTTTGAGTTTTATGGAGTTCACGGATGAGAAAATTCAGCAATGGTAGGAAATGACAGAGAAACTCGAGAAGAAATTACCTGTATATTTTACCGAGTCAAATGGCACAAGTATATGATAAAGTTTCATCGACTCCTTTGGGTAATGAAGAAGAAATAGATACAGAACAGGACTTTTAAGAAACCGAGATATATTAAAAAAAAGAGGGGGGAAAGGCAACAAGATGAGGACGAAGACCAAATAAGGAGAAGAAATATGATTGAAAATGAAGGGCGAAGAAGAAAGGATGAGAGCAAAAACTTATTTGTAAGTAGAAGTAAGGCATGTATCGATATGAATATTAGTAATTGGAAAGAATTAGCTTAGCCATTCTCTTATCCCCCTCTCTCTATATTTTCTCTTTATCTCTTTGAATTCTCTGCCTACATATTCTCTATATCTATCTATCTTCTTCTCCAAACTTCTTTCAAACCCTAATTCTTCAAACTATATATAACCTCTAAGTTCCCTCTAATTCTTTCACCCTTCTCAATACACTGTTTTCTCTTATTTTCTGCAATATAATCACAAGTGACCATCATTTTGGGGCAAACCCAATCCAGGATTGTCTCCAGCCCTCACAAGCACCATTAAAACCACCATTGATATTTCTTCGTCAAGTTTAAACAAGGTTTAAGCTTATCAGAGATCCAGAATCCAAACGAGTTTAAATAAGTGCTGAAACACTAGTTACAATTCCCCTGGCAGGGGCTCTAGTTCACACCCCTTGTTATAAATTATTAGTTATGACTTATTCGTAAATCCTACTATATTAAAGTTTTGAACTACAGCTGTCAAAAAATTATTATACATCTAAAATTAACAGTAGTAAAGGCAATTATTCAGATTTGGTCTGGCTCAGGCAAAGTGCTGGGAAAAATAGTTTGTGCAAAACCTTACGTTTCACAGTTTAACACAAAGGTAGGTGCAGCTTTATAATTCGAATTGGATTTCTTATCCACGGAATGTTCAACATTGTTACGCATAACTCACAAAGATACTATCATGAGAATGTTATATCAAAATTATTGAAAAATAACACCGACCTGCCTTGCAAAAGATGACCAAGGCCAAGTGCCCCAACAACGGTGAGTGATATCATAGGAAGTCCATATCTGACAAATGGGGATCTTCTCCCCCATCTTTTGAATCTTGAAGATGAGTTCTGAAACTTTGTAGCTCCCACATCTGTATGTTTATTACCTATCTTAGATCCATCCATTGCTGTCTCAATTGTTGTCATAGCCACATCTGGAACGATTAACTGCATTGCAACACCAACAACGTAAGAGTGAAGATTGAACCAGGGGTGGTTACCAAGTTCATGTAGCTCAAGTTAACCTCTTCTCCATTAGCAAGTGGAGAACTCATGTACTTATGCAGTCTATATACTATGTAAAGTAGTTCAAAATTTTCAACAGAGTATCCTGATACTATTTTTTAACTTTTATAATAAAAGACCATCCTAATCCAATAGGGTACCTCACAATCAAGAAAATATGTTTAGGAAACTGCCAAACGCTCCATTCATCACCACTGTTAGTTTGTTTTCGGTTTATCCTCCTCTTCCTTTATAATCCTCTTCTCCCTTTACAATATAGTAGCTCACATGCACACACGTGACACTAATTGATATATTATAAAATATAATTAAAATATTATACACAAAAAGAAATGTGAGAGTGAAATTGTGAGAGCAAAAATGTAGAACATGAAAAATAAAAGAGATGAGGTGGGAGAGAGAAAAAGATGACAGAGTTAATAAGATTTTAATATATGAGTAGTCGAGTAGAAGTGAGACTGTGTGAGGAACACCATAAAAGATCATGAAGAGAAAACAGGGGACTAGAGAAACAATATAATGAGATATATCACTTTATCAAGGTGAGTTTTTTATATAGATAGAGTGTGTATTAACCGTGAGCAAACAGAGTTTTTATGTTTTAAAATTATTTTGTCAATCTAATTTTACAGTATCAACCATAAAATTACAGTTGTATATTTAATAGAAGTAATTCTTTTATAATTTCAAAGCTGAGGACCCAAAATATCCTACTCTCACTTTATAATATACTGTTTCCGCTGCACAAAAAATATGCGTGACAAAAAAAAGTTCAATAACTAATAAAAAAACGTATTAACTACATACCCTAGTTGGTGTAAGAAACAAACGGGAAGATCCACAAAGAACTGGAACAACATAATGAGGCACTTAGAAGGAAAGCATTTAGGCATACAAAAGGTTTGTTGATAACACTTAGGTTCATCACAAATGGATTAAAGAAAACAACAAAAAAATGACACAGAAAAAAGAAAAAACATGTAACAGAGAAAAAGCTAAAATAAAATTAAGATAGAAAACTTCCTATCTATTTTTTTGAACATAGTGTTCAGCAGGATGGGATGGGAACCCACTATCAGAGTTTCCCGTCTCTGTGTTTTCTTTTCCAAGACATTCAATGTACAACCATGACCATGGAAGACATTTACTGACAAAATTCGAAAAACTTTTTGAGCTTTGAGTATTCCCTTACTACTTGTGCAATTCCATTAAAGCTGCATCAGTGGACTTGTATTAAACACCTAAATAACCTTGTCAAAGGCATACAGAATAAGAATATCCACTTAAAATATGATAGCATACTATTTCACTAATAGCGAATCCCCTAATAAAAAACACTAATCACGATAGGCAGTAGCATTGGAAAACATTTAATACATTTTTGATATTTTCTTCTCTCATCTCCCCAGAAAATAATTATGTTTGTGTTGTCTTCTTTACCTTCTTTTCACAGTGAAAGTATGTTATCGACACTGATTCTCTCGTTGCCACTCCCCCCATATCTGTATATTTTTGTGCATCCAATTGCTAAAGATTTCTCATTGTGCCATCAATCTATATAATTCATCGCCCCATATAAATGGGGTGTAGAAACGGAACTTCATCTTCTCCGACTTCGTTTTCAAAAGTTTCAAAAGCCATATCATCAAATACCCTAAATAGAGAAAATAATCCAAACCCAAAGTAATTTAGAAGTACCCATTGTGGTATTCAACTTAAAACGAATTGGCAATAAGTGGAGAGACCCCTCAACTATATTCAAGCATATAATTTAGACATGCAATTTATCAAAAATTTAGAAAACCCTAATTTTAAAATGTGCAGTTAAGAAAAGTTGAAGAATCCCTAAGTTTATACATATAATTGAGCAATATAGTGAAAATGCCCTAGTTTTCTGCTTCACTTCAAAATACATTGAACATGATGATGGTTAAAGTCATACCTCTTCAAATTCTGCAACAAAGAGGGCCGATCAGAATCAAACTTGCCTTAATATGATTTTTTAGCATATCATATCAGGGATTTGAGGAACTGAGAGCAATCGATTGAGGTGAGATGAAAAGTAGACGCCTGGGCCAATAAATCAGCAACTGAGTCGGTAGCATACTATTCAATCGAGTGGTCTGTCTATTGTATACGTCGTTTTAACAGAACTTTTTTTTACTAAGGTGTTTCATATATATTTAGGATTAAAAAAATTAATTATTTTTTATTTTACTCCTAAAAAAAATAATTGAGAGAGAGAAAGAAGAGTAATTAATTAATAAATAGTAATGAAATTTTAAACTAAGGGTCCGTTTGGATAACTTGGTTTGAAATTCAATTTGACTTGTAACTCTATAGAGTTATAATTCATTGATTTACAAAATCAAAACAACATAATTCTATTGTTTGGTTAGCATATTGAATTAATGTCGTATTTGTGTTAAAATTTAAAATTTATTGTTTGGATAGTTATTTTTTTTGTATTGTTTTCACTTTTCAATATAAAAAATTCAACATAATTAAATATATTTATATAAACTAAAACACAACTAGTATTCATCATAAAAAAACACACAAAAAAAATTATAACAAGAAATAATTATTGACGAGTCCTTTTTAAATTTTTTCTTTTTACATGTTCAACAAATATTTGCACAAAGGGAATAAATAAAGCATGTGAACCTATTGATGTCCCAACTTGAAATAAAAGATATAGGTTTATCATAGAATCTAATCAATCAATTAGATGATCAACTTAGTTTCAAAATATTCAACACGGTGCATATTTAGTTCTAAATACTACTTCATTACACATTCATATTTGTTGATAGTTTTTAAACAAAAGTCTGCAATATTGACACTAAAAGACGCAGTAAATGAGCTAGTACTTCAAATGTCCCACATAAAACATCACTAGAGGACTTCAAATGGTGTTTGTGTCAGGTAAAAATAGTGTCTCTGTACTCAAGATCGGTGCATTGTGTGTTGCCTTACCAGCGATTGCAACTTCATTCATTATAGCCACCTTCATGTGTCTCATGGACAGAAGACGAGTCGGGGTTCATCCAACTAACAGACAGCATAACCTTGCAGCAGCAGCATCAATAATACCAAAAGTCAACACTGGCACACCAGGCCTAGATGAAACCACAATCAAATCCTACGCCAAAGTAATAGTATGCGAAAGCCAGAGACTTCCGGGGCCTAATAATATAACTTGTCCAATATGCTTATCAAACAACCATGTCGAAGATACACTGAGGTGCATTCCTCAGTGTCAACATTGCTTCCACTCTGATTGCATTGAGGAGTGGCTTCGACTCAAAGGTATCTGTCCGGTTTGTCGGAATTCGCTCTCACCTGCTAATCTAAATTCTTAGAAGTAGCTCTGCTAATCTGACTACCATGCCAAAGAGACACTGAGGTGCATTCCTGAATGCCTACATGGATGCATCCCTGGTTATGTAAATTCATAGATTCTTTCTTTTTTTCCTTCTTTATTTTTTGTTAATAGTAATTACTATAAGGTTTTAGTTTGGCAAGTAGCAGCTATTGCAGCCCTGTAATATCTATAAATTCATATATCAATTGTTACACTAGCCACCACTAACAATTCATATAAGTTATTACTCCCAAAATTCACTTTCAAAATGATGTGTTTTGATATATATACACATACTTCATACAGGTCACAGCCAAAAATAAAGATGTTGCGCCATTTCTAAGAGAGCAATCATTATTGGAAGGAATAGAAAAAAGAAGCTTGGCAAATACAAATATTATTTATATTATTTGTTAAAGTGATTACATTTTACCTGATATAGAATCCAGTGTTAGTAGATCATAATCTGAAACAAGACCAACCTGCAGTAACAAAGAACCTCTGAGTTCTGTATAGGAGTACAAGAATTTTCCTTTTATGATTATGATCATATAATTAACATCAAATAGCTATAAATACAACCAGTTACTGAAGTAGGCTATGTACAATGCATTTTGCTGCATATAAAATTCATTATATGGTTATAAAATTCACCATATACTGTACTATACTTTGCACAAAAGTTAAATGATACCAAAGAAAAAAAGAATGAGAAGAGAGAAATAAATGAAAAGGAATAAGGGTGTCCTGGTCAGGATTATTAGAGGCACAAATCAACACAGAGAAGCCAGCTTACACTAACAATTGAATAAATTTTAAAAATAGATATTAAGAACAACCCCATCTCAATCTTAGATAGATCTTTAACATGGAAAATATAGGTGACATAATTGAACAAAGATTTACCCAATTGCAACTATATACCCAAAAAAAAACTATATACCAATCGGGAAGTCGTTCAAAATCAATTAATTAGAAAAATATATAAAAACATCAAAAAAACCTAACTAAGTATGAATATATAAGTTATTACTGAAATAGATGCTTCAATAGTGCTAAGTCAAACAACCATTAACGCTTGCAGCTGAAAATCATAAAAAAATGCTAATAACTTGTAACCCCATCCCAAATAAGATATGTGAGAGGAGTAATTGTACCTCAGATGTTGATATGCAATTGCTTCATACCGATTTGGAGATGGAGCAAAGGATGCAATGTGTGAAGGTAATGAAGATCAAGACGAAAGGGATGAGAGAAGAGGATTAGCGCGAAGAAAGACAAGTATCGAGGTATGTGTGTTTCTCAAGGTGTTTTAGTGTGTGAATATGGATCCCGACGGTTTACTCGATTATGAAGTTCAGACGGAATATTGATTTTTAAAATCTCATGATGCGTTGTGATATTCATTTTATGACATTATGATATTTAATATTAATTTTATTATTAATTTAAAAAACATATTTATTATTTAAACAGTTGAATTAGAATTAAAAATGTCCATTTGATATTCTCAAACAAACCAACATTAATTACTTAATATTAAAATTAATGAGATTTTTTAATACACGTGATTATATCTTAAACGATTTATATAATAATAGAAAGGAGTGAATATTAAATATTTAATTTAATTAATTTTTAATTATTAATGTTAAGTACGCAAATTTTAACATTAGTAAAATATTCATATTTTTTTTAAGTTTTATGAATATACAAAATTTTAAAATTAATTTAATAATATATTTCTAACTATATTAAATAAAAAATAAAACTTAAAAAACAATTAGATATAGATAAGATATCTTGTGTCTATTCCTTTTTTGAATTTCATAAATATATTGATAAAACATTTATGTATGTTCGTTTTTTGATTTTCGAGTTTTGTAAATATATTTACAAAGATAAGTGATACGTCATGCAAAAATGTATTGAAAATTTTATATGAAAACAACTTATTATAAAAAATATATATATATTTTTCTCATCGCAATTTTAATAAATTATACAATCCGTTATTCAAACTAGCTCGTGCATTACATAGACTATCAACTAGTATTTTATAAAAATTCATGATTAAATATAATTATTTTTTTTAATTAGGAGTAAAATTCTTAAAATTATCAACACTTTTTGAATTAGTATTTTATTGCTTGAGTAATTGATCCCTGATCCAATATTCTATTAAGTAATTTATATTAAAAAAAAAATTAAATATCAGTGAGTTGAGGGGGGAAAACATTCTTACTCGTTGTAGTAATTTGTTTGATCTTTTGGTTACTACTTTTCCTCAAAACAGTTTAAGATGAAATTTTGTTATAAAATTTATGCAAATATTTAGTGAAGATAATCAGAAGAAATAACATTGCATTAATTTTTTGAATGTACATTGTATTATTGAAAATGGTTACAACTTATTAAAAACTTCATGGTAGACAACATTCTTTGTAAAACCTTTTTCAGGATGACTTGTTTTTCACATATTTTTTTTAACCCGGTAGGTGATGTAACTCTTGATATAGCCACGTAAAATTGTCCATGACCAAACACTGGTTGGGGAAGATATAAGCCTACATTTCTTAGGGTTTGTCCTTGACTTTTATTTATCATCATTGCATAGCAAAGTGCAACTGGAAACTGCTTACGCTTGAAAGTGAAGGGCAGTGATGCATCTGTGGGTGTCATTTTTATTCTGGGGATAAAAACTTTCTCACCAATGTTGTTGCCTATAATGGCAATGCCTTCAATTACCCACTTTGCCAACAACGTCATAATTAATCTTGTATCATTACACAAAACCTTACTTGGATTTATGTTTCTTAGCAACATAATTGGAGTGCCAATTTTTAGTTGGACTTCATGGTTTAGAATGTCATTAAACTTCAGCAGCGAGTTTAAAAACTCAACTGGGTACGTTGTCTCTAGGGCTTCAAAATTCACAGAACTTTTGCATATTGTGTCAGAGCTATGATACACCATTGATTCAGTTGGTAAATACTTCAAGACGTAATTGTTAATTGAGTGTACATCTTCATTCCTTGGTGTTAAAATGGCCCTGTCCCTCACGTATTGTGCATCATTCACTTCATACTGTATATTAGTATAGATTTCTCAAACAATTGTCTCGACTCCATTATCCCCTGAAGGTACTAATACTTCATTTGGAATTTGTATCCAATTTGGTTCATCTTCAATGAGTGATGTAAAACCTCTTTGTCATCCCCAATATTAAGTACCCAGTCGCAGAAGTCAACAGTTCGATCCGCAATTATTAAAGGCGGCACATTTGGCTTAATTATCATATTTTCCTTTAATTTAATAACCTTGCAACTTTCCCATAAATATGATCTGCTGAAATCACCTCCTAACAGTATTGTTTTTCCTTCAAATGGTTTCTTCATAGAGTCTGGGTCTATCTTTCGAAGAATATCACGAAAGCTTCTTCTATTAACTGCTTCAAACACAAATTTGTGATTTATAGGAGCTTCGCCCCAAATGACCAAGTTTGTAAAACAAATTAGTTCACTTAGCATAGTGTTATATTTTATATCACAACTACAATTTTCATCTATCTTTAACGGAATCCTTAGCTGTGAGTGAGCTACTCTACTGCCCTCTACTAACAATGAAGCAATGCCAGAAGAAGCTACTGATAACACGATCTCGCCTTCCGATCTTAACTTTGCAATGATGGTTTTCCATAATAAGGTTTTGCATGTACCTCCATGACCATAGACAAGGAATAACTCACCTTCTTATTTTTTAGCTGATTGAAGGACATCGTTAAACACTTCTTGTTGTTTTTCATTAAGTATGTTAATATAACTTGCAATCTCGGATGCCAGTGAAATTCTGTTATATATTGTTTCCTCATACAACAACCTGTTATTACATTATTGCAGCAGATCAACATCAACTGCTAGTAATGTTAGGAAGTCTGATATAGACTTGCCATTTTTACGCAGCAATAAATCGATGTCATAAAGAGCTAAAGACTGCACACGTTCGTCTGACAGAATCAAGTCTAGCATGTTGTAGATTTTCTTTTGCATGTATTGAACATCATTAGATAAATCCTTCCAATATTTCTCCCACAATTCTAAAACATTTGATGGTTCACAAAATAACAAAATGGTGACAAATAGTTCCTGTAGTTTCTGACCTATTTGATAGACTGTTGCATGCCATTCATTGTCCGAGTCTAACAATCCTCGATGGTAACATGCTTCCTTGAAAGTGTTGTAAACTATTCCATTAACGGTGTGAATTTGTTCATACGATGTAGCACCCTCTCACCACATTCAACAACATTCTTAAATAAAATATTCTCCGGAGGTTGGATGGGCAGAAACCATCCACCCTACAACTGCTGTTGATTTTTGTCTTCGCAACCATGTTCTTTTTTTTGTCCCATTTGTAATGTTCGGGAAATTCAACAAATGCTAAATTCTGACCACTTTTATAGTGTATATTGCACTCCATCCACTACATAAACATTGTCTTTGTTGGGTTAGTACGATCAAGTATTGAGGGCAACTCTTCCTCCTCATTGAAGCATACATTTGATCATTTTCTAGATGAAAATATAATCATTAGACTGTAGGCTTGCAATAATGAATTGGGAATTCAAAGATTCGCCAACATGTTTCAGAACATGATATGCATCGGCAAACAAAGTAATTCTACACTTCATAATTAGGATTTGAATTTGGTCACTGAGTTTTATTTACTTCTTCTTTATTGGCTTTATATTCAAGCACCATTGTAGCTATGTCTGGACCTTTCGTCATATATTTGAATAAATACTTTATCAGCCGACCTTTATTCCACCATTCCACATTAATATAGGCCTGGTATTTGATAAGTAGACCTCTGTTATTACAACAATAGTTATTAATTTCAGGTATATAATAATAAAAGTTAAATGATTTTTGTTATTACCAAGATGTCAATTTGTATTCCATTACGTGTGATTTTCCTTCCATCATCATGCCTACGGTAGATTGGGAAACCATTTTCATCAATTGTTGTAGTTGAGATAAAACTCTTTAGAAAATGATTTGAGCATTTGTTATTTTTCATACATGGAGAATTAGGGTTGCATGGACTACAGGAGCCATGAATCATGTACGGTGACACTGTTTCATATGCCAAAGGATCAGTCTCTCTAGTCTCTATCTGATATCTCAGCTAAAATTATAAGGTTAATATCTTCAATGGCGTGGTATTTGTCGGCCTCTACTAACCACACAATTATGTGAACATGAGGAATTCCCCATTTTTGGAATTTTATTGTGTATGCAACTGTTATATGAAACATTATTAGAAGATTAGAATAATTTTGTGCATAAGGTAAAAATTGTTATTTGAAAATTTTGTTAGCATAAGTTCTCTTACTTGCAATCACACGCCCAAAGACATTGTTCTTGTCAAATCTTCAATTAGTAAGTCTACCTTTATCTTGAAAATTTGAGATATGATGTCAGGTCTCACGGAGGCATCTGAGTTAGGAATCTTCTCAACCAAATTTGTAATTTCGGGCCACTTGGGGTTGCACATAAATGTTATGAATAAATCAGGATTGCCAAGTTTTCGGCACACTGCTAAGTAGTCTTGATAATTTTGATGCATGAATCGTGGGCTGCCAGTATAAGATGCAGGTAGCACAATACGCTTGCAAATAGTAGATGCATCTGTATCTCCTATGTTCACACAATCAACAATGTTATTGTAGACTTCATATCGTAGTGTTTTTTGATTACTAAGAACCCATAGAGTCGTCCATGTTCAATCCAACACCAAGCATCAGTTACAAATTATAAAAACAAACGTCATCCTCTAAGCAATGAATGTCCCTTAGGTGCACGAAATTGCAATCTAAATGCATAGTACTCCCTTATTGTCACAATTACTTTTTGTGTGGTAGTGGAGATGCTAGTGTTCGATGTAAAATATTGTTTCTGAAACCACCTTCACCAAATGGAAACAATAATGGGTATCATAAAGCCATGAAACTGGGATGAATGTTTGATATTCATTTCATTTTGTTGCTTTTGTACTCCATTATAATATCCCTTAAGTTGGTTAAATCATCGCCGGGAACCAATGCTGCAAACTCATATGCATTTGTTGGGGGGATATTGGTTTTCTCCGCCATTAGCACGTCGATCTGCTAGTAACCTTAGATTTATCGCCATTTAGTCTATCTCACAAAATCGTTCTCTTACCGATTTAAATTTTTTTACCAACTTATTCTCACAAATTAACATCTCAATAAGTGACTGTATTGTATATGGATTTACAGAGTCTTCATGAAGAGGAAAATTAAGCCTGCCTGAGTAAGCATCTTGCTCATCATACATGTAGAGTTATGCAAAGATAACAGTTTTTCCCTCCGACGGCAATATGGAGCCTATTTGATGGTAAGATTGACCATGCAATCTGAACACATATGGACCTCCTTCATTATTGTAATTTGCGTCTATTTTGCCTCCCAAAGAAGTACATGCAAACATGTTGTTACATTATATGCCATCAAAATTCAACACATTTTTGTTCTGACCCATCCAATAAATGTTGTAATTCTATCAGACTTGGTTGTAGTAAAGGTAGCTGAACTTTTCCCTGATTGCAGCACAATGTGAATGTAGAACCTTGCTCCTGTTGTTGTTTCACTGATTGTTCATAAGTCCACATGACAACTTTGCAATTTTCACACTCATGGTCCGACTATCTTATATTTAGAATCTTAGATGCCTGACCTTTAAACATGGAGACTTTTTATATTACACATGCACTATGTAGTTAAAAAATTTATAGCAACATTCACAAATCTTTACTTGGTATTTATGTGATACTAAGTTAATAATTTCATATACGTACCGAATAATATTTTATGTTTGTTAATGATGTTACGCATCCTTATAGACGCGCACTTGTTATCTAATACTAGTGTTCTCAGACCCGGATCGGTCATCGAACCAAAAAATGTACTGGATGGATGAGTCACTGATCTAACTAGTGATCGGACTGTTATTGAACCGGTGACGTCATTAATATGTAATAAATAATAAATAATTAAACATATTAATTATTATTATATATTATATATAATATTTAGTAAATATGTAGAATTAATCAATTTATCTACCCAAAAAAAATTAAACTTATTTGTACAATGCTTACTTTATACAATTCAAATAAATACTAAATTTATATATAAAAAAAATATTAAATCATGATCATAACTCAAAAGTTAAGATTCAAGAGTGATAAAATCAAATACAAATGAACATAAACATCTTTAAGATACATTCAATCAAATTCGATAAAAAATAAATAAATCTATTTGTATAATGTTTACTTTATTCAATTCAAATAAATATTAAATCTATATGAAAAGAAAGATATTAAATCATGATCATAACTCAAAACTCAATCAAGAATACATTTAATCAAGTTTAAATGCTTAAATTTAAAATAAATAAATAAATAAATAAAAAGATAGGTAGGGAATCGGTAAAATCGGTGACTGGGTAAATCGGTCCGACCGCCGGGTCACCGATTTTTACCGAATTTTGGCCAAAACTGGCTTTTTGGGTTAAACCGGACTGGAGGACTGATCGATTCTGATTTTTTTTGAGCGGTCCGGTCCGAGTTTTGATTACCTTGCCTAATACAATACCAAATAGGCAAATTAGTGAAAAGTTATCTCAAAATCAATTATGAAATGTTTCAAGAAACAGTAAAGTGAATTCATTTGTTTATTTTGATAAACTACATAAATTCTACCTAGCTCATCGAATATGTATGCACTATGTGAAAAATGAATAGGGGCATGCTTTGTATGATTAGCCTGAGAACTACTGTTGTGATTGTGATTTTCAAATATGGGATTACAGACATGAAGAGCATCATCATCTTCAGTTGCAGTTGTATTTGCATAATTAGATTTATATTGCGTACATTTAAATTTATGTATTTTGCTACAGGTCTAAAATAGCAAACATTTATTGTGTTAATATCACAATATGCTCACCGCGTGATTGTTCTCATTACTCATTTGTTGTAACCTTAGAAGCAATATTGTCTATCAATGGAAAAAAATGTAATCAAGATTATTCACGATGTCAAACAACATTGAGAAGAGATTGCAAAAAATAAACAGCTGCATTTGCATAATTAGATTTCTATTACGTACATTTAAATTTATGTATGCTACTATTGTAATATCCGAGATTATTGCGTGGCATTATAAATAAAATTTTCATTAATAAAATGAATTTTTATTCGAATAGTATGATGTGCAAGAAATGTGATTTAAGTGCAAGAAATGTGATTTAATATGTGTAATATATATATATATATATATATATATATATATATATATATATATATATATATATATATATATATATATATATGAGATGGGAATTAATAGTTAAATGAGTTAATAAATTTAATTAGCTTGAATTAACTAAGAAATGGAAAAGAAAGTCAAGTGGATTAATTAATTTATATTAATTAATTGAGATTAAAGTTAAAGCTTATACTATGAATTAATATAACTTAAATGATGAGCCTTGTGTGACAAAGTATTAAATGATAATTTAATGAGGATTTAAAGTTTATAAATGTTTTAATTAATTCATCTATTAAATTTAGTAGATTAATATAAGTACTGTATTTAATAAACTAACGAGGGAGTTAATTATACGTAATATTTTAAATGTGTTACATATATTATACTTAATATGTATCATGGCCTAAGGAATTATATATTAAGCCCAATTGTAATATATTATATGTAATGTATATATTATGTTAGTGAACCAATGTTTGTATATTAAATACATTATATAAGGTGTATGTAGGGTTAATACTTAGCCTAAGTATAAGGTACATTTTAATGAAAATGATAGACCCAATCTAAGTATATAGTTTTATTGGTGTCAAGCCCAAACAATTAAATTAGCCCAATTGGTGATCAAATATACATTAAGGGTATTGATAATGCAAGTGTTACTAATTGGACTAGCTTGTATGGCAATGTGTTAGAGTGGCCCAAATTCTATTAATGGGATGAATACTTGCAAATATGGAATAAATTATGTAGGCTCAATATATTAAGTTATTAGTGTTAATAAGGAATCATACCCAAGGGATTAATTCATATTAACCCAAATTAGTGGCCCAAATTATGTTAATAGTAAAATGCAAGTATTGGTGTTATGAGGGAAGGAGAAACAGATGGGCGAATGCAGGTAGAGATAGGCTACGAGAACAGGGGGTAGACTACTCACAGATCATATTCATATATTAAATCATGTTTCAATTATGCAAGAATTTAAATATGCAAATGCCCTAGCTAACAGATGCTAGTCCAATGTGATGTTAACAATTGTTTACAGAAATAAGTTTTTATTGAATTTGAAAATATATTACAAACAATAAAACATAAACTGAATACAAAGGCTTGACTTGTGGTTATTACTAGAGGAGGAGATGAGGAGAGAATAAGAGGTATTTAACCAATCTGTCTCTCTCAAATGACTGAGCGTTCCTTTTATAGAATAAGGAAACACTATTACAAATTTACTATTACAAAAAGTAAATAATTACATACACTTTTTACTATTCATGAATAATGACTCTTTTTACTGTAGACTGATGCTTTCAATGGAAAAGCAGAATCTTATTGCTGGGAGCGTTACAACTGTTGACTAGCAGACATGAGTGCGTCTGAAGGAGGGCCCAACATAAATGGATGCTGGACAGAATGCAGGGGCACTGAGTGACAGGGGGCCACAAGGCATTGGATGTTGCGGCGTGCTTGACTGAAAGCTGACTGACGACTAACTAACGGCACGGGCCGAAAATAACTAAGGGCTCACGGGAGCTGGAGAGGAGCTCAGGGGAGCTTGACTAAGCAAAAGGATCTTGGGCATCCTGGAGGTCGATGGTGCTATAAGGGTCCTTATTGATGCTAGCAGATGACTGTTGAGAAGATGACTTTGAAGAAGAAGATGAGGCATTACTTTCTTCTTCTCGGAGAGAACATACTCTGTCTTAAATGGCTCGTGTGAGTAATTTTAACTCAGCATTGGAATAATTTTTTACATTAGAAACATCAAGAGTACCAGAATAACTGGGACTAGAATGTTTGACTTTAGGTTTACTGGAAGAACCTTGAGCAGGAATGGACTTAATAGGAGTAACTAAAGAAAGAGGGAATTCTTTCTGAACTTGGGAAACAATCCTATTAACGTCAAATTTATCCCACCATTTAATAAAAAAGATTCTGGTGACTACTGGAGGTTGACTAGAAGAAGGAAGGTTATACTGCCATTTAAGAATCCAAAGGATCTTATATTTACTAACAAAACGGAGCAGTATTAGGATACCTTCAAATTTGGGATTAAAAGGAGATTTATTACTATAATAGTTTACTTGTGAAAGTAAGAGTTCTGGGAAGATAACTGGAGTTGGGTCATATCTAGACCACCAAAGCGTGAACCAGATATGGATTTGACTTTTGAATTTGTGGTCAAATTGGATAAACCATGAATGACTCATAGAGGCATTTTGGTACAAAAAGATCTTGTGCCAAGCTTTCATATAATCATAGTAATTAAAATAACTTTCTAATAAAGCATTACTGGGATTAGTAAGAGGGCAGAGATCAAAAGGATGATTAGAGTCTTGGTTGTTTATGCCCATCATATTTTTCCAATCAGAAATAGAGATGATTTGTTTAATGTAAAGGGAATGGAAGATAATTTTGGTATTATCATTCCTGTAAAAAAATAGGTTTAAAAACTACTGACTCTGTTTAAATAAGAAGATACTTGTAAAAGGATAATGACTTATGAGGGGTAAAAGGAATGAAATGCCATCCAATAGGGAAAGACTGGGTAGCAAGTTTAACTGGGTCATTCTTTGGATTCATTGAAGGTTCAATATAGAAAAGGTTGACTTCATAATTGGGGATGTATTCGGCTCTTGACTTGTTTTGATCAATTTTTTGAAGCTGGCTCTGGGCTAGAGATTCAAAATGATCAAAAGGTTTAGGTTGACTAGTTAGGGCTGAGCTGTAAGGTTTAGGGATTTGACCTAAGACCTGAAATTGAGTAGAAGGAGGACGAACAGGATAACTAGGGTGAGGAACAGGAACAATTGCTCCTTTATTTTTACTAGGCTGTCCGGAGACAGGGAGTTTACCACGATCACGCTCACGCTTATCTTTCTCTCTTTCACTCATGATGGGTACCTGTTTGGATAAACTCTCTGGTTAGAAAGTCTGGGATTGAATTTTGACTACCTTTAATGTATTCAATATCAAAATCAAATATAGATAAAATAGCTTGCCATCTAGCAAATATTTGTTTAGAGGCAATGTTTTCAACATCTTTTTCTAAAACATATTTTGCAGATTTGTAATCAATTCTTAATAAAAACTTTTGATTTAATAAATCACTCTAAAATTTATTGATGCATAAAACTAGAGACAAAATTTCCTTTTTAATAGTAGAATAATTGATCTGGGTTGGATTCCAGGCATGAGAATAAAAGCAAACAAGTTGCTCAGGAGAATTGGGTGTTAATTTTTGTTTGAGAATCCCTCCAAAGCCAATTTCAGAGGCATCTGTTTCAACAATTTTAAAAGCTGTAAGATTGGCAATGCCAAGGCAAGGAAGAGATTTAACATGCTTTTTTACTTCTTGGACAATTGAAGTGTGAACATCTGTCCAAGGTGGAGGATTACTTTGCAATCATTCAAATAACGGTTTGCAGACAATTCGTAGATTTTTATAAAATTCACCAATATAATTTAAAGAACCTAAAAATCTTTGAAGTTGGGTTTTATCTGTAATGATATCTGGAAATTTACTGGCGAACTGTATAACTCTATCAACTGGGTGTATTTGGCCATACTGGATATTGTGACCAAGGAATTTGACTTTAGTTTGGAATAGACTGCATTTCGACTGTGATAGAACTAATCCATTAGATTGAATAGTTCTATAGAATGAGTTTAAATGTTTCCAATGTTCTTCAATTGAATTGGAAAAAATAAGAACATCGTCGATGTAGACAATAGCAAAATGACTAAATGGGTTTAGGATATCATTCATAATATTCTGGAATTTACTAGGGGCATTCTTAAGGCTAAAGGGCATTACATTCCATTCGTAATGACCAAAGGGTGTAGTAAAAGTTGTCTTGTATCTATCCTCTTCATGAATTTGGATTTGCCAAAATCCACTCTTAAGATCAAATTTACTAAAGACAACTGCTTGACTTAACCTACCAATTAAATCTTTTTTATTAGGTAATGGATACCTAATCCATTCTAAAACCTTGTTTAAAGGTTTGTAGTTAATAACTAACCTAGGTACTCCTCTTTCTATTTCAGCATTCTTGTTAACATAGAAAGCTGGACAAGACCAAGGTGACTTACTTTTTCTGATTAAACCTTTATTAAGTAAATCATCAATTTCTTTTTTACAAAATTCCATTTGCTCTTGATTCATTTGTATAGGTCTAGCCTTAGTGGGAATTAAATGCTCTTTAAATTCCTTAGCATAAGGAAGCCTAACAATATGTTTCTTCCGATGCCAGAAAGCATGAGGTAAATCAGAACAAACATTTTTACTTAAAAGATCTTGAAAGTCTTTTATTTTACTCTGGAGTTTAGAATTTTTTAATTGATCTTCAATTCTTTTGTATTTAATCTCATCTTTTAAATAATTCAAATATTGGGTTTTACCGTTTAAAATATTTAAGCTGTTAGAGATTGATTGATCCTGGATATGTCGCAAGTCCCTTTCTTTAGGTTCAGTTATGAATCTAAAAGTGACTTTGTGACCTAAATGACTACTGGTTAATCCTTTAGTAGTAGTACTAAATGGATATAATAAATATATAAATGGTAATCCTAAAATTATTTCATCAGTCATGTTTCGTATTAAAACAAATGATGTTTTAAAACAAACATTACCTTGACAAATATGAACTTTAAGCAATTTATATTTTATTTCCATTTGACTACCATTAGCAGAGCTAAATCTTTAACTGGTTTTCTCATAAAATCTAGTTGGAACTAACCCTTCTTGGATACAGTTGAGATCAACACCTGTATCAACTAAGGCTGAGAGTTCTAAAGTGAAAGTTTTATCGATAACTATGGTTATATTAATATACCATTTTTGAATAGTAATTTCTTTTAATATTTTAAAAGAATTACCTTGTTCAATGAGTTGAGCTTGGTGGTTAGAGGTTTCATCTTCTTCAGTTTCCCTAGAAGGTTCAACTTCTTTTTCTTCCTCGTTATCAGAAGAATCATGAATAACAATACTATTGTTAGCTTTAATGATAGCAATTTCTTGTTTAAGTTGAGAAATTTCTTTTTTCATATTTTTTACTTCAACATGTAATTCTGGTAAAGTAATTTCTTTGACTGGATTTTTGAATCTTTCAAGGGTTTTGTTAAGGTAAAAATAGGTTTTTCTTTAACTTTATTAATTTTATTAATAGGGTTATCTTTAGTTAATAAATCTTTTAACTGTTTGGTATATTACCTTTTTAATTTTGGATCAGCGATTTTACTGATTAATTCGATAAGTAAATTTTGCTTTTCTTCATTAGCTGTGAGAACATTAATTTTATTGATAACATTTAATTTTTTATTGCAGCAATTATCTACACATCCTAAGGTGATGTCAGGAGTTTGGCTACTATGACTACTGGTACTAGAATTTGTAAAAGAATCAAAAAAGTCATTATCATAGTCGTCACTAGTAGATTGATTTTCTATTCTCATTAATTCTAATATGTGTTCAGTATCTTCAGTAGAGATTTTTAACTGATTGAGTCTTACTTTAACTTTGCATTCATTTTTGTAATAACCACTTTTACCACAATTATGGCAAATAACTTTACTTTTATCAAATTTTTTATAATTTTTCTTCTTAGGTTTATAAGAAGGATTTTTATAAGATTTTTTCTTATAATTTGATTGATTTTTATAATAATCATCTTTATTATGATAATGCTTATATTTTCTTTTAGATTTATATTTATCTTTTTTATAGTGTTTGATATGTTTTTTTCTAGAAGGGGCAACAGGCGGTAAACCGTATTGTTCACAGAATGTTCCCAATTCATATTTAGCTTTATTTTTATCTTTATTGGCTTGTTTATGGATCTTAAAATCAATGCACATTTTAAGACCTGTCTTTTGGATTTGGCTTATTATATCACCATAAGTTAGATTCTTATAATCAATATGGCCTAAGTCTTTGCTTAATTCTTCACGAATTGTATGGGCAAAAAGATTAGGTAATCCGTTAACAAATTTTTCTTTCCAAAAGGGTTCATTACTATCAGTACGCATCATAACTCTTGAAGTGATTACATCCTTATACCAAGGGAAATCACTTAAAGTAGGACAAAATAAATTACTTAACTGGTCATGGATTCTGTCCGTAACATTACTAGGTGTTCCGATAAAATGTTTGATTATAATATAGATTAGGGTGTTAACTCCATCAAGAGGTCCTAAACCGACTTCATAAAAAATGGGGTTACCTTCTTGATCAAGTTGAACAACATGGATTATACTATGTCTAGATTCTTCAGTGAGATGGTTGTCCCACCAAGATCTAAGGACTCCGGTAAATCCACTAATCAATAACTCAACAATTTCAGATTGACCTAAGGTAGGATAAGTAGTTAAATAACTATTAGCTACCATAGACATATGATTTAATTTATTTAATAATGACTATTCACTTAAACCGTCAATGTTCCACTCATAAATCTTATTTGCAGAAACAGAAAATGATTATCTAAATTCCTTTCTTCAAACTGCGAGTCTAGAGGGGTTGGTCTAGTATACCGATTTTTTGTTGTACTAGTAGGATTAGTAGTTCTAAAAGTTAATTTACTAAACTGGTTAATTGTGTCATCTAATTCAGAATCATCACTGGGAGTACTGCTATTAGGACTGTGGTTTTGACTTTGGTCAATGACAGCTAAAAGCTTTGGTTCACTATATTCAGGCTTATCAAGTTTTTTAAATAATTTATCAAGGGTTTAACTAGTTCTTTATCTGTGGGTAAACCTAATCCTATCCTTTTTTTAGGGAGGTTGAGTAAAGGTTTTTCAGCTTTACTATTTTGAGCATGAAGTTTTTCATCAAATTTTTCTTCAATTTTATCTAACTGTTTACCTATAGATGCTAGGTACTGGTTAGTAAAATTATTTTGTTCAATAATTCTTTTGTTGTTACCTTTAGGTTCCTTAAAAAGGCTAGCACGGACATGAGTATCTTTTATTGTTATTAGTATAGATTCTAAGGGAGGATGACTTGAAGATATCGTAGACTTATCTTCACGAATCCATTTACTTTTAGTTATAATATTACATTTTCCATAATATGTATCATACCATGTGTAAAATGTAATATTTATCTTTTCTTTATTTATAAATTTTTTCCATTTGTTAGCTATTTTTTCACGTTCTACTTCATTATGATTAGCTCTAAATAGGTGTCTTTTACCCCTATTTTCTTTAGAGTTAAAATCACTTATTAAAAATTGTTCTTGAATTTTGAAATCCTTTTTAATCATACGAAGTTGATGATGAACAGATTTAGTTTCAAAATCTGACTGAGTAGGAGATAGATTTTATTCATCTTCTTCCTCAGGGGGATTAACAGGTTCAAATTTAGTATAACAAGGATGACTTGTTTGACCTTCAGTATAAATTCCTTTTAATTTTATATCTTGCATAGTAGTTTTACTTAATAAATCAGAATCTTTTCTAGATTGAGTAGATTGACTGGTAATATCTTCAATAATTAGAGGGTTTTGTCTAAGTCTTGTGTTATCAAAACTTATCCTGACTGTGCCATCTAAGTATTATTTTATATTATCTAGATTTATTATATTACTAGTTACAGGTCTTTGAGGAACTTCATTTTCTAATATCCATTGACTAGGAAGATTAACATCTCTCCAAAGGAGGGTCTTTGGAACTTGGATATTAGCGTCACTGGTACTGCTTTGAATTAAAACAGTTTTATCTTTAGGACTTTTACTTAAGGCTTTAACATTCAAATTGGTTTTCATAGTTTTATAATAAATTCTGTATATTAAAGCTAAGGCTTGGGATCCTTCGACCATTTGAGTGATCTCACCTGCAGTTTTAATATTCAAAGTTAAAGTTTTTAATAAATTGGGGGTCACTTAGGCTTAATGTAAAATCTGGAAAGCAATTAAAATGGACGGGCCCATTGTGCAAGCTAGATTCCATTATTCCTAAGATATTGGGGTGATAATTTAAGTACCGGGCGTCTCTAAGACACAACAAAATACTTGAATTAATTCATTTAATACTCAAAGGGTTAATAACAACTTGTATTAATCCGATATGGATAAAGTTATATCCCTTCTTCTTATGTTTCTTGATAACTTATGTAGTGAGTAAACTACAAGTTTCATGATCTTTGTTAATAGCATAAATTTTTTCAACAGTTTTGACATTATAATCTGACTTAAAATTATCTAAGAATGTTGACTGGTAAATTTCCTTTGGGGAAACACTGGGTATATTCCAGTTTCCTAGATCTTGACTTATATTCTCGTAACTATGCTCTTCTTGGTTTACTATGTCTGGGATAGACGAAAGGTTTGACCTAGAGCTAATTGAGGAGTTGGATTTGAACATGTGATTCATAAATTGAATACTGTTCTCAAGGCACTAGCTGCTATCTGCAAAGAGGTTTCATGAAAGGTGAACAGAGGACAAGACTGGTATGAACTAACTAATGAATTGAAATAACTGACTGACAAAAATGTCTAAGGCTTCACTTATCTCCTGCTAACTGCTATATCTAAGATGTCGACGCCGGGATTTTCGTCGTTTCGTTTTTTAATATTTAAAGCCCCTTTCAATTTTAGCCTTTTGAATTAAATGTGATTTTGAAAAGGGTCGGCTTAATGTCGACGGGTTTTGAAAGATCGATTTCTTTATGAGCCAATTGACCAGAGTCGCCAGTTGGTATATTTGAAATGGATGTACCAACTCATCCGAATTTTGTTTTCGTAATCGCTGGCTCATATGTGACTCCGAATTAATTGGTCCGCAAACCGAGATTCATAGAGTTCGGGGGCTTGCTTAAGCGAGGGGAAGATGTTAGGCACCCCCCGACTTCCGTGAAACACGGTTACCGCAATCTCGATGTTTTTCCTATCTTTTTAAAATCCTAAAAATGTGTGTGTGTGTGTGTGTGTGTGTGTGTGCGCGCGCGCGTGTGCCTAAATGAATGTCGTTGGAATGCTTTACTTTGAAAATGCTTCAGAATCTTGTTAACCCTATGCACGAAGGATTTTACTTAATCGAAAAGTTCATTTTTATTGCTTTTTTGTTTCGATAATAAAACCGATGATATTTTGTAAAACATATTTTCAAACCCTTCGTCAAATAGGAATAGAGCTCATTCGACACTTACAATTTTATTTAGCCTACGAACGATCTAATATCCTAATTTGCTTGATTTTATGAAAAGCTTTATCATTTATTCCAAAATCATTTTCTCGCGTTAAAAGGAAAACCAAGCATTTAAAATAGCGTTGAGGCTATTCACGGGCATGTGAGCCATCTAAATAACCCCAAACACCCACAATCGCACGTTTCATTATTACGGGGCCTTAAACCCGATTTTCGATCCGACATCGCTTTAAGGCCCGAAAATTACATATTTACAATACAAATGCATCGCCATCGCTACATACGTAAAAGCTAGAAAATAAACTAAAAGGATATCATCGGGAGGTTAGGAGGAGATTCCATCCGCAATAAATCCTCTCTAACCGTCCCTAATCCATAGATCCCAAAACAAATAGCGACTACATTGGGTCTAACTTCCAAATACACTAAATCAAACTATTTAAATAGCAATGCACCAAATATTTTCGGATCCACAGTAGATCCACCCAACAAATGCACAAATAAATGAATATTTACCGATTAAACTACTAAAGCAAGATAAAAGATTAAATCTAATAAAATTATAAAATATGCACCAACACTAAGAGAGATTGAAATCTTTGCCTTGATATTGATGGAAATCACACACTAGCACTCAAATCGGATGTAGGATACAATGTAGGGAGTAAATGTTGAACAAAATGAGACAAATCCTCACATTTTTTGGCAAAACCCGAAGGTTTCTCTCTCTATTTCCGCCATTTTTATCTCTCTAAAACCTTCAAAAACTCTCCCCCTCTCGCTCTCGGACGCAACAATGGCGATGTATAGCTGATCTGCAGGCAGTCGCAGGTGCATCTGCGGCTGGCCGCAGATGCCTCTGTGGCTGCCTGCTGCGGCCGTCTGAGCCGCCGCCTCGGCTGCTGTGTGCCGTCCTCGAGCCGCGCACTGTCCCTTTTGTCGGTGGCCGCAGGTGCATCTGCGGCTGTCCGGTTTGTTTTTCTCGATTTTCGTGTCACGCGGTTTTAATTCACCAATTTCTTTGGTATTATTTTGGAAGGCTGCTACCTGATATATAGCCTGCTCTTTGTGCTTGGCTTCCAGAGGGCGCTGCCCCCTTCCACCCCCGCCAGCTCACCGGCGAGCTGGGCAGCCGCTCGCTCACCGGGGAGCGAGACCCCCGAACATCGTAAACGTAGTGGCCATTAGTCGTCTTTTGTGATCAAATTAGGTTCTTCTGGATCAACTGTTTGTCTTACCTCAAGTAACCTGATGCTCGTTGTTCGTTGTGGCGGCCTTGACCGTAAGTCGTTGGGGTGACTTTGTGTTGGGGTCCACCTTCCTTTTCGCATGTCGGGTCAAGTGACGACTTTGCCCTCCTGCCAGGGTTAGTAGAGAAGTGCAAAATTTGGGTGTCTACATAACATACATACCTTCTTACCTAAGCAGACACATACCATAGTGAAATAACCTTACGCCTAACACTACTCCCACTCTGGAGACTTACACAGGCTGACAGTCTAAAATCAAGGTGGTCTAACAGTAAGGAAGGTGATATTAGGAAAGAGAAGCAGAGATAGACAGTTAAAGATTAGACATAGAAGTATAGACAGAATAACAAAACATTACTTGTACATTTTAAACTACGTTTATTTATAGCACATAACTAGTTAGGGTTTTATCGGTAAAGCTCTATATGCACTTATCTTTAATATATATATATATATATATATATATATATATATATATATATGGAGAATATGATCCATAACAAGTGTTTGCTATATCTACTGTTTCAGCAAATATATTTGGAACCGTTGAAATAATGATCGAATGACTTTGGAAATTCCACCCCGTTACCTAAGTTGGCGGGTAGGATAAAAAATAAAATAAAATCAATCTACCTACTATCTAAGTTAACGGGTAGGATAGGAGAAAAAAAAAATTAAAATTCTCCCACCCGCTAACTAAGATGTCGGGTGGGATAAAAAAATACATTTAAAAAAAGTGCATGCATGCATTCTGAACGGGACAAAAAAAAATAAAATTCTCCCACCCACTAACTAAGATGCCGAGTGGGAGATAAAAAAAAAATTAACTACTTAATCTACATACATGTGTACACAACACATACAAAAGTCCTTACTATACACAACACATCACATAGAAAGTTGTCAGGAAAAGCAACATAACACAAAAAAATTCAACTAAATTACAAATACACATGCACAAGTCACAAGACATACAAAACTCACAAGACATACAAAAGTGTAGTAAGGATAAGAGAAAGAAAAAAAAACTCCCACCCACTAACTAAGATGCCGGGTGGGAAAAAAATAATTCAAATAATAGTAAACCTCAACACACACAACGGAACAAAAAATAAATAAAAAATTAGCTCCCACCCGCTAACTATGATGCCGGGTGGGATTAAAAAAAATAAAAAAAAGTACATGCATGCATTCTGAACGAAGAAAAAAAAAATTAGTTCCCACCCGCTAACTAAGATGCCGGGTGAGATTAAAAAAAATAAAAAAAAATTACACGAATGCATTCTGGACGGGACAAAAAAAAATAGCTCCCACCCACTAACTAAGATGTCGGGTGGGATAATTTTTTTTCCAACTAAGTTACATGCATGCATACACAACACATACTGTTTGTAAAAAAATCTTCTTAAGACAATTACAAGTATGCATAGACATCCAAACATAAGTACATGCATGCATACACGACGGTAAAAAAAAAATAAAAAATTCACCCGCTAACTAAGATGTCGGGTGGGATTTAAAAAAAATTAATTTCAAACAAAAGTACATGCATACATACACAATGGAAAAAGAAAAAAAAAAAAAAAAAAAAAAAAAAACCATCCACTAACGAAGATGTCGGGTGTGATAAAAAAAAATTAAACTCCCACCCGCTAACTAAGATGCTAGGTGGGATAAAAAAAATTCAAAAAAAGTACATGCCTGCATATATAACGGGAAAAAAAATAAAAAACAAAAAAAATTCTCTAGTAGAATAACAGGTGTTAAGCTTGCATGGATTTTGTAAGTCACCTACCAATACTTGTTGGACTGTTATTGGTTGGTCTAGTGTTGGTAGAGAGAATATAGATATAGTTATGTATGTATAGGTGCATGCAAGAGTTATAAGTTAGTGGAGAATCTCTACACATTAGTTAGTTTTATTTTCTAAGTTGGTAAAGTTCTTCATTTCATCTTCTTCACAAAAATTAGAGAGAGAAATAACTTGTGTGAGCAATTGAGGAAGTTCTTGGATAAAAGAGGAAGGTTGTGATCAAACAATTATCAAGGAATCCATCTTCAATATTCTGTAAGGTTTAAAAGTACCCCTAGTCTCTAGTTAATTTTGTTATTCATAAGATTTAAGTTAATGCATACTTAGTTGTAGGAGTTCAAATTTTTGAGAATCATGGTGAATTCGAAGTTATGAGGACGGTATACATGGAGGTGTTGTAATGATTTATGTGTTTAATGGCTTATATGATATGTTAATGTATGTGGCCATATTAAGTTTAGATTGTATTTATGAATAACTATGTTTATTAGTTATGGTTAGTGATTGAATATGCTAAGCTTTGATCCATGCATGATAGGTTCTAGATTTGCAAGTTATTGTAAAAGCTTATATGAAATAGATGATAATATTATTGATAATATATAAACTATGTGATGATCCATCAATAGAGATAACATAAGTTTATATATATAAAGATGTAATTTATGAAGATTAAATGATTATATGAATGCATGTTGTTAGTTCCCGTGGACACATAAATGATCTAGAAGGGAGGGGGGGTTGAATAGATCCTTTAAAAAAACTTTTTCTTTATAATTCGAAAGAATATTAGTTATGATTAATAGAATCAATTCAGGCACAGTGGAATATACTTTAAGAACCCCTTCAAAGATGTATGCATGATTTCAAACAATTGTTTTAATCTACGGTATAGGTAATAGCAGATAAAATAGTTAGAATGCATAATGTAAAGACATAAAGTAGATGACACAAGAGGTTTAAGTGGTTCGGAGACTGAACAACTCCTACTCCACTCTTCTACTTCGACGAGTAAGAAATCTACTAATTTAGTCACTAAGATAAGGACACTCTGCCCTCCACAAGTCCAGCAGACTTGAGTTATTTTTAGCCACTTAGGCAAGGATCCTTTGACCCTCCTCAAGTCCTGCAGACATGAGTTATTTTTAGCCACTTAGGCAAGGATCCTTTGACCCTCCTCAAGTCCCGCAGACATGAGTTGTTTTGTTAATTAAGACAAGGATCCTTTGATCCTCTTTGGTGTGTTGAATGCTTGTTTGGTTGTGCTGCTAAGATGGACTTTGATCTTCTTTATCTTCTGGTACTTAGCAGCTGCTTGTGATCGGTTTCTGGATGCCACTGATGTTTGTCGTTGATGCTCTTTTCCTTCTTCTGGTAATCTGCAGTTACCCTTGATCACTTTTGATGTCCTGCTGAGTTCTTTAGATAAGCTTTGTTCTCAGCAGTCCCTTAGAACACTTAGCCTTCCTGAATACAGAATCTCATTCTGTTCTTCTTTTGCTCAAGGTGTTCTTGGCTTCTTTGGTCATTCGACTCTTAGCTCATATGTCAGCCATTTGGCATTTTTAGTTTTTAGTAAAGCTTTTCAACAGATTAGGTCGTGTATATTGTTCTTGCTCTCCCCTTTCTTTCTTCTTTTCAGATTTGTTCTTTTGTAGATTTTGAATAATCTTTCCGTTGCAGATCTCCCTGTTGCAAATCCTCCCGTTGAAGCCTGTTTAGTTGCAGACTTCTTTATGAATACTTTATTCATTTAGTCAAAGTATTAGTGCTATGCTGACTCTGATTTGTTGACTTGTCTTATTTACCTCTAGAGAGAGATATGACAGTCTTGGGTTCTTCCCAACCTTTAAAGAGACGGCAGCTCTTTCAGAGAAAACTACTGTTAAGACACAATCTTCTGTTTCCTTGAGTCTGATGCGTGATACTTGAAATCTTTGCTCTGACACTCAGCACGCATAAGTCAGTATTCTGACATTTCTGTCTCCTACTATGGCAGATGCTTTAAATGTGTTGATGTAGATGTTTCTGAAGTAATCAACCATTCATCTTGAGACTACTAGCTTAAGTGCTGTAACATCTTCAATCCTTGTTAGCACTTAAGCACTCTACGATCAATTCAGTTGTAGCATTTTACTTCTGATCGTTGAGTCATCTGTTGGCTCTACTATGTAGCTCTACGATCTTGCTTGACGTAGGCTTCTTTGTAGATCATAGAGTGGTTGACTGTACTAACTTTACGATCTTATCTAAGCCTTGTTGTTCTGATGATATGTTTCTCATGCTCCGTGATCTTCATTGAGCTTTATGTACATAGAGCATTGACTTATGATCTGGTTTAAGCTTTAGCAGGTGCTTTCTTTATCATAGAGGACTGCTCTATGAACTTCAGGTTTGCTCGAACTGCATGGTTCATAAGTCATAGAGGACTGCTCTACGATTTCCAGTTGCTAGCTCTGCTTGGCCTATATGTCATAGAGGACTGCTCTATGAATCTTCAGGTGCCAGATCTTCTATCATTGATGACTGTTTTACGAGCTTCAGTTGTCAGATCTTTTATTGTTGAGGACTGCTCTACGAACTTCAGTTTCATTCTCTGCTGAATATTCAAAGGGTGTTTATGGCAGGTAGCGTTTGAATATCTTCAGCTCAACTCAACGATTGCTTGAACGTTGTACTTCTGCGTTTGCTTTTTCACTCTACGACTTAGCTTTTCTACTTTACGATCTTGCCTATGGTGTAAGTCGTAGTGCAATCGTAGAGTTATGGTTTGAACTGCTCTACGATCTCTGTTAAGACTAGATGCTTTAGATGTACTCAGAGATCTTCGTTCAGTTTGTTTGACAGCTCAAGGACAGCCTTCTGGACAATCTTTATGAGGTTTGCTGTCATGACTCTGAATGCTCATGTAGAGGTTGCTCTTTGAATCTGCTTGGTTCGTAAACTGGATAATGAGAATCGTAGAGTGACTGACTGCATTGACTCTACGATCCCTAGAGTTAGCTCTACGATGCTGAGACAACTCTACGTTCTGCCGAGAAGACTCTTCAATCTGCCGAGCCTTATTCTGCGTTTTCCTGGCAGACTCTACGATCTTCCTTTTCTTCTTTCTGAATGACTCTTCTCTTCTCAATCAGTATTTGCCGATGGAGTTGGTGCTTGGATCTTCTGTTTGGTTGCCGGTCATTCAAGGACTTCATACTGATAATCTTTAGGTAGACAGCTCTATGATACTGCTTTGGAAATGTGAGCGTATGACTGACTATGCTGATGACTTGCAGACTTTACGATCGTGAGTGTAGTCTACGATTCTTGCTTTGACTCTCTTGCCAGACTGCTGTTCTTCTCGATCGATCAGGCCTATCTAATACAACTTAAGATCGACCTAACAAGTTTGATCTTTCTATTTATAGTCCTTGTACATTGTGATCTTTTGAAGGACTGTACAACGCTATTAAATCATATCAGATCATCTTAACAAATTTGACCTTATCAATCTGAGTTCTTTGAACATAATGTCTATTATCTATAAAGGACTTTATAGCTTTCATCAATGCAGACATATTTACATATTGATTCATTTATCTTTCAATCACATCATCAAATCATATTAAAGAGGAATAACATTCACGTGCATATTCCAAACACATGTAATCATAGTTAACATTTAAGGTATTTAAGAAAACTGTAATTCTAAGTTTTATGATTAGTAATATATAAATGTTATGATTTATGTAAAAGAAGTATTTTTTGTGGAAAGAATAAGTATATGATTAATATGGAATATGTTAAGTTATTAACCATGCATGGTATATCATAAGTTTCGATCATGGTTGTTGGTTAAAATGTGTTTGTAAAACGAATGGCACAATGATTTGTTTGAATTCATAGAACCATCAATTTATGGTCTAAATGTGATGCTTAAATTGAGTATTAGAGTGTACAATTGGTATGTATGAAACTAGTATGTTAAAAATGTCAAAACTAAAAATCTGGAAAAAATAAGCTTCTTGAGCTTACTGCAGGGCATCACTTCAGCCCTGGCCCACACTATATTTCCAGCACCTTGGTGCTGGCTCGGGAAAAATGAAAAATTATTTTATTAATTTATTCAAGTTGGTCCCGATGAAAAAAGGTATAAATGATAAAAAAAAAAATTGAAATTGAAATGTTGAATGTTAGAAACAATATAATGTATTAAAACTATATGTGGGGTTCATGAGCTGTTAATTAATAAATAACTTATATTATAGGTTATACGAAGAACGACAGGTTACGAATATACGGAACTGACGAGTTAGTCAAGTATTCTAACTGTGTTCATAAATAAATTTATTAAATCATGATTGTTCGCATATATGTGCTTTGGAAATATTCGTTCAAATATTGACTGTGTAAATGTTTTAAAGTTCTGTTGATATATGAACTGTTTGAAAATATAAGTCTATGTTATTTTTATTTGGCTAGACCAATATTGAAATATGTTTATGGAATCCATTATTTCTTTTAAAGCTAAATCAAACCAAATTACTTTGGTATGAATTTCAATAATGAAAAACGGAGATGAACAACCCTTATAAAAGGGGATATATTTTTTTTTGGGAATTCCGACAAAATACAAGTGGTATAGACACAAGCGGTGTCAAATCAAACGCATATAGTTGTTTAAAATTGTTATATTGTGCACAATGTAGAGTACAATAGGCTGATCACCTAGAGTGCTCGTTTTGGATATTTTTAGTCTTATTGATTGTTAATATTCTTCAGTTTATAGTGTGAAGAACTGAGGTAAATGATTGTTAACCTTTTTGAAAAAAAAATAAAGAAAAAGTTCTTGGTCTATATGACCTCTCAGCATGAAAAGTTATTGAGTTTAAAGAAAATTGCTATTCCTATTTATTCGAAATGCTTCACAATTATCGGTAGATTGTTAAAGATTCTAGAGAGAGATTTTTTTTGTATACTCATGAATTATTGTTTCATTGATCTGTTTTTACTTGCTAAGCAATGTGATTGCTCATCCTTGCTTAACTAAACATTTTCAGCTAAGACCAAGCAGTCCGATGGGACAAGTACAGGAAAAGGCAAAGAGAAGGTTAACGAGTAAAAGTTTATAAGTTAATAACTTCTCATGTGAACTATATGAAGATAATTAATGTAAATATTTGATTAAGTTATGTTATGTAATAGTTAAGGTTAGGTAACCTGAGATTTGTTTATGTTTTGTAAGAAATATTGTAATGATGGATGTATTTAGTGGAATGAATAAATTTAGATGTATGATTATGTTGTACTGTGAGCACTGAATTATCAGGTAAAAGTACCCGGATTTGGGGGCGTCACAACTACAGGTCTAAAATAGTAAAGATTTATTGCATTAATATCACAATATGCTCACCGTTATCACGTGTCTGCTGTGTTAAAGTATCTGTCGGAATCACATTGAGAATAGTATGCATTTCCTTATGGAAACTGTTCCTCTCACTAAATGCAGAGTACACATTCACAGGTATATCATGAAGCATCAAATCTATTACATATGCAAAATAATAATCAATTTTTAGAGACATTATGACAAATTCATAACTTACATATATGTCTAATATAATATTCTTATCTTGATAATGTGGTAGTTGTGCTGTTAAACTTTGAGGTGGAGGACTCGTATCAACGAAAATTAGATGTCGAGTCTGTTCAATACTAATCAAGCGAGGGTTGGTTTCCACAGGTACATCATAGAGCATGATATATGTTTAATTACAGCTCACCAACCAGTCATTGATAATTTAAAAAGTTCACATAAATATTTAGCAAACTCAGTGCTTACCATATATTTTATCTATATGCATTTAAGATTCAAGAGAGCATAATTATCATTTTTGCATCTTAACATGTTAAAAAAACTACAGGTAGCATGAGGACTAACTTTTAATGCCTACTTGCGATTTGAATATGGATTTGATAAACTACATAAATTCTAATTAGCTTATCGAATATGTAAGCATCGTGTGAAAAATGAATATATAAACTTACGTAGGGCATGAGGACAACTTCTAATACCTACTTACAATTTGAATCTAGATTTAATGAGGCACTCCTGAACAATGATAATATTGGTGCATCATCATTAACAGTTGTTCATGTTAAAAAAGAAGTTAGTCTAAGCACAATGAAAAAAATATTACCCAGACATACATAAGTTATATAAGAATTATTTGTTATACTAACATTTACGTTATACATGCCGGGACGATTCCGATTGCGCATTTGTTGTAACCTTAGAAGCAAGATTGTCTATCAACAAAAAAATGTAATCAAGATTATCCACGATGTCAAACAACACTGAAAAGAGGTTGCAAAACATAAAGACATAACAATGCAACTAATCAAAATACATGTTCACGAACCATTACACATGGAGGCCATGATGTTACGCCGATATCGCAATCGATGTTTAGCCGTCCTTACATTTTGTTCATCCTCAATTTCTGCAAGGATCCTCTCTTGATATTAGGCACGCCGCTCATAATTCCAAGACTCTCTGTCATTCATTTACAGTGATTAGAATGAAAAAAAAAAAATGGGTGTATTTTTTATGATTTGAAGGCTTTCACTACAAGAAAAAGGGACATTAGCGACTTATTTCAGTCATTGATGTCCATCACACATAGGTTGATCGCTAAATGGCTTATCATCGACCGACAATAGCAATCAAGTCGGTCACTGAGATGAGCCAGCACTTCTGTTGATGTGTGCCACGTGTCAGCAACTGTTATTAGTGACCGCACTTATTAGCGATCGAAAAAAAATAGTGACCAAGGCGGGCGCTGACTTTTAAAAAAAAAATTTAAAAATTAACTGCGACCGAATCAGTCGCTAATACCCAAAAAAAAATTTGTTTTATTCAATTCCAAAAAATTATTTTACCTGTGAAATACATCCAAACACAGCACAACAGATATATAAACGATCTCATCTAAATCTCTAACCAAATATCAAATTCAAGCAAAATTAAATAACATACATTAATCCAATCCAATCCAACATTCAATTCAATCTAATCCAACATAAAACCAACATCCAATCCACTATAGGTACATAGATTTATACAAAATCAGATCAAATCAACTTTCGCCCATTAGAAAAAATGACAAATAACGAAAATCCAACTCCCTAAAATTAAAACAAATTTAAGTTAAAAGGAAGAAAATAAAAAATCTCAAATTTAGTACAAGACCTTTCAAATGAGAGGGAAAAGGGAAAAAATAAGAACCCCACAAATAAATAACATGGGAGCACAAATTAGGGCGTCCATGGATACAACCACAAATAACACCCAAAAAATGAGAAATTAGCTCAGGAGCTTGCCTTATTTTGCAAAAAAATATGAGAGAGAAATAGGACAGGGGGCGACAGGGGGGTCAGCGTCCGGCAGGGGAGCGGCGTCAGGTAAGGGGGCAGTCGTCCGACAGGGGGAGTCCGATCTCCTTTTTCTTTTCTCTTTTCCTTCTTATGTTTGCTCTTTTCCTTCTTTTGTTTGCTTCTTCGTTTGAGGCGGCTGATAATTAGGTCTGAATATAGTAGCGATTGCATTCGGTCGTCGAATGGTTTTAATGATCTGGCACTTTCAACGACTGTATTAGCGACAGAACGTGGTCGTAGATACATTAATGACCATTTTAGCGATGACCATTTGGTTGCTACATTTGGCGCCAAAGCTTTTGGGGGTTTTTTGGCAGAAAAATTGACAATAGTGATGGTATTAACTATCGCAAGCATTCGCTATTGATGTCAGCGACGAGAGCCATACGCAGTTACTGTTAAGAAGTATTATCGACGGAATTGGCGGTCACTGATGACCCATTTTCTTGTATTGTTTCTATAATTCTACATCTATGTTCTTTATTATCACCTGTATTTATATGTTGCTCTTCAGAAGACGAAATAAAAAACAGTAATTATTGCATGGAGGAAAAACAGATTCAACGAATAAAGATGGATTCAACGAATAGAGGTTGTAGAGGAAAAGGGGATAGGATTAAAGAGACTGGGAATATAGAACGGAGACATGGGAAAGAAAAAGCGTCAACAGAGGAGAAGAGTGGATGAATTGACGGATTAAACTCGGTAGAAATCAACTTACAAATAGGGAAGGGAGAGGAAAACTGAAGCGATTCAACGAATAGAGGTTGTAGAGGAAAATGGGATAGGATTAAAAAGATCGAGAATCAGTAGAAATCAACTTATAGAGAAGGAAGGGAGAGGAAAACTAAAGTGGGGGGATAGTGTGATGCCCCCAAATTTGGATTTTTTAAACCTCGGGTTTAGTGCTCACAATACTTTTCTACCATTCATTCACATCCAATCACTTACGAATATAATAACTTAATTTACAATATTACATAACTATCACAGGTTTACAGACCTTTATACATTATAAAAGATTAACTGCACGACATATTACAAAAATATTACATTTACAAAAGTTTAATAACTAGACAACTACTGCTTGCTCGCTTTTCCTTTCCCTTTATCAATTCTTAAACCTTCTGCTTGCTCGGGCTTAGCTGAAATATTATGTTTAAGCAAGAATGAGCATTAACTGGCTCAACAAGTATATAAACAAGTAACGACACAATATCTCAAAAACAATGAAAGAAAACTTTCCAATTAGCTTTAATAATTCAACATTACTGTGAAGAGACTTGAAACCATAATATACAACTTTGTCGTAAATGATTTGAATCATTATCATTACCTATTGTGGGGTCACAAGAATTAGTTTAGAACAATAACAATCACAAAAACTGATACTATCCGACACTGTCATAAGACTATCTTTTTTTTTAGATGTGTACTCTAGGGGATCAGCCTATCGTACCCTATATTGTGCACAACATAGCCATCTAATGACGCAACCACGCCGTAGGATTTATATCCCTATTTACTTTAATCCCCCTTTTTATCAGGGTTGTTCTATTATATCATTTTCAGAGATTCCGCACCACAACAATATGGATTGAAGAACATACAATAAATATATGAAGTCAACATAAATGATAGCAAATGTCTAGCCGGATAGAAATGGCGTCGACCTTTCTTAAACCAGTTCAAACATAAATGAACTTCAAAAAAATGACTTTCAAGAATATATAGCATGCATAACTGTCAAATGAACTACTAAAGAGAGTTCGGAAAGAATATTTGTCTCTGTCCTCGCTTACTTTTACTGTTACTACCTTATCAGGTTTATAACCTACATAACCACGATGTTAGTCAACACATTAGTTACATACACGTTACTGCTTTACCTTAACCTACATGTCACCATTTACCTTTACATTTAGCTTAATACATAAACATGTTGCTCATTCATACCGTAATGCCTACCACCTTAATCATTTTTATCAGTTTAAAGTTTACTATCCATATCTCTATTATATAAGATTAAAATACTTCATTTTGGGTTCAAATAAAAAAAAATCAAAAACCAGGGCACTGCACCCAGATACAGAACATTTCATCGCCAGCAAGATCTTTTCGGTTGACTGCGCCTCGACGCAGTCTTTAGTTCAAAACACCTCGCCCCCAGTGAGATTGTTGCAGTCACACTGCACCCCGGTGCAGTGTTTAGTTCAAAAAGCCCGCAGTGCTCAGAACCTAGATTTTCAGGAATTTTTTCAAAACTTTTCTCGTGCTATTTTTCGCCATACATTGCAAGACTTTATTTTAACACTTGATTTAGCAGATATAACACATATATGACTTGTCTAGGCCTTCAAAAACATTAAAAAAATTCAAATGACATTATTTTTCTGAAATTCGCATTTTAGGCTCCGACGAACATTTTCGAACACCTAAAATACATTTTTATTGCCATATACACCAAATGACCACCAAATCAATGCGGATACGTGTATTTATATAACATTTAGTTATTTAACTTCATTTCACCATTAATTACTTAAAATGGCCAAAAATCATCCCTTGATCGGATTTACAAACTTAACCTATAATTTTCATAAAAACCATTCTTGAGTTCATTAACTCCACTTTCTATATAATCTACAAAAAATTCATTTGCTAACACTATAGACTCATATATGACTCTAATACCACATGCTACCATTTATATTTGGTTTCATGCACATAAAACATACCTCATAAGGTTTCTAACCATACAAAATCATATTTCTACATATATAAGTATGTAGCATGCAAATAAACATGCAAATACTCATACCACCTTTATAGACCACCCTCTCACTTAGGGTTTCATCATGAATCTAATCATTTAACACATAAACCCATATAACTATAACTTTTAACCATTAAAACCTCTATAAACACATATATACATGCATAGATGAAAAAGTTTAGAGACAATAGCACTTTTAAACCTTCTTAGAGTTCTTCTCCTCCTTGCCAGAAAGTTTCTTAAGGATGGATGATCCACTTTTGCTATTATTTTCAATCTCTAGACACTTCTTTGACAATATTTCAAGCTATCTCAAACACCTTTATCCTTCTTTCTCTCTAAGAAGAACTCTCACACTTAACACATGAAATAAAACTATAGAGTAAGATATTAACTTAATACTTGAAAAATCTATACATACATAACTTGTATCTCTTTTTTCTACAACTAACCCCACTTAAGTTAGCTTAATATTGCATGGTTAAGGGCATGCAATGCATTTCCGACCAACATTTAAAGGTAAAATGGATATTTCACACCAATTAGGACACCAAGGTTATAATTTAGCTTGTCAAGGAAACTATGGATATTTCCCTATTTTCCTAGACATTTTTACTTCTTCATAACTCATTTTTACTTCTTATTAGCTCATTCAAATGTACATGGATTCATCTTTGCTAATTAATCCAACTAGCTTATTTCTTTCACCAATTGTGTTATATTCACTTAACTATAATTAAATTTCTTAATTAGTTAATTAGTTATAATCTAACTAACTCATCATTCTTAACTACAAAATCGTCCTACTTACATATAAATCAATCCAATGACATAATTAACCAATTCAAATTTTCATCATTTCAAATAATATTTTATTTACTTGTCCCAAAATATTTGTCATATTTCAAAAAGCTCGCTTCATTATTTATTTATAATTTTTCTTACAACATCAATGAAAATACGTATCATTACAGATAGGATTATAGAGATCAGAAATATAGAGTGGAGACATAGGGAAGAGAAAGCGTCAAAAGCAACTCGATAGAAATCAAAGCGAGGCGACTCCAAATTACAAACCGAGATAACCCACCATTTTTTGAAATTGATAGGACCGGTCTACAACTTTTTATATATAGGAGTTGATAATAAATTTACACTTAGTACAATTTAAAATTACTATTATTTTTATTTAAATTATTTTGAATTCTATAAGTTGTTATGCTATTATTTATTATATATTTGATTATAGAATTTCAATAACTAATTATACATAAAGGATACATTGAATTATAGAATAACAATCAAACAAACACAACTAATTTAAGTTTTATAATTGTTAAAAAAGAAAAAAAAAATAATACTACCACAATTTCATATTATAAGATTATTGCCTTTTAAAAGTCAATTAAAAATATTTAAAAAAATAATTCATTAAAATTTATGAGTTAATAAATTTTATAATAACTTATTGTATTAAATAAAATTAAAAAAATTATATCTTGAAATTATCTTAAATTGGCTTTAAAAAGTAATAATAATCTTATATTTTATAATGAATGAAATATTATTTATGAATTTCACACACCCTATTGTCCACTGTAACGTAGGGCATCATGATTTTTTTATGTTTTTTCTAAGAAACTATATTTAATTATTTTAGATATATAATTATTTCTTTTTTTATAATTAATTTTTTAATGGATGATTAATTTTCATTGTTTAAAAGATCTCTAATAATAATTAAAAAAATTTGTCAATAACTATATATAACAAGGTGTTGGGCGATTTTATCTTAATATATTCATAATAATTTTATAAATTGATCGATGTTTCGGTGGTCACTAGTCGGTCTTGAGTTAATCATTTAATACTCCCCACTATATTGGTTTTTTTAATCATATTAAAGAGTTTTGCTGATATAATTTATGTCATACATTCAGACTAAACTCTGTTTATCTTGTAGAGGTTTCATTTATAAGTACTTACAGACATCTATGTACAATAATTTAATTTTATTAAACTTTTTTGTATAATATAAATGTATCACCTTAAAGTAACTACTCACACATACATATAATACAATAATTTAATTTATATACATGTATATACCCATGCATAGCGCTTAAGCATTTTCTTAGACGGATTACCGAGTTTTTTAGTTAGTCTCATTGATTTATTTTGCTATTATACATATCTGTTATATTATACAAAATATATAAAAGATGTTATTTTTATTTTTTTTAATTTACATGAAAAAATAACCAAAAAAAAATATTTTAGAGGCTTAAAAAAATTATTTTAAATATTATAGAGTTTCAAAGTAAAAATCTGATTGTATCTAGGCTTCGCCTAAATACCAAGCCAAATCGAGGTGATAAAGAATCGCCTAATGCCTAAGCAAAAAATTTTAGAATACTGCCCAGTAAAATGTAACTCGAATGTGATAACCATCGATTATTGTACTTCAATTGAACCTTTAAACGAATCTGCTAAAGAAGAAAATAATTTTGCTAATTTCATAGTCAAGCTCATTGGTGAAATATAAGATCATGTAATAAAAAACAAAATAAAAATCAACTCCCGACTAATCTGTAGGCAAAATGATCAATTTAAAATTGTTTTAAATGCAATATTTGTAGTATCCATTTAATACTTTCATTCACTACAATGTATAGCCATAATATAATTAGGAGAACAATTATGAAATTGATATTTTCACAAGAAAATTTGATATTTTTGCAAAACTTCCTTCACATGAATAGTAAATATAATCCATACTCGTTAATATTTTCACAAGAAACATTGATATTTCTGTAAAATTCTCCTAACATGACTCATACTCGTGTGAGTAAAATTTTGTAAAAATATCAAGTTTCTCTTTTAAAAATAACAATTCGCATAATTATTATATAAGTACAGCATGTAAGACTAATATTTTACGTCATCCAATAACAATATGTCACGTAAGTAATCTAGAAAAAAATCAAGAAATTTAAATTGTGCTAACAAATTGAATGGTGTAAAACAAAAAATTTACAAGGAATCCTTATATAATTTAATTTTAAAAATTAAATAAAATGATTGTATGCAAGTTCTCTAAAAATAAATTAAAAAAGGTTGTTGCAAATAATGATGAAAAAATAAAAATAAGATAGGACTACATAAAATCAAGAAAATGGTTAACCTGATTACTTTCATCACAGTCACCACTAGAAGAGACAACAAAAATGTACAAGAAAACAGAGATACCCATAATAAAAAATGGGAACTAATAAACCATAACTAAAAAAGAAAAACTGAGATCATCTGAATTAGTTATTACACCATCATGAAATTCAAGCCGCTAGCTGGATTAGCTCATAAGTTAATTTTTCTTTTTGCAGATTTTAAATTCAGTTACCCAACTCACCCTTTGCTTGATCCTGTTTTCCGTTCAAAAGTGGTGCTTTGTTTGATGTTGGGGGCGCCTCCTCTTCAGCATTGCACTGCTTCTTGGCTACTTTTGGCTCACAAGACTTCAACTTTTGTTTCAAGCCAAACAATTTGAAAAAGTTGTTCCCACTCCCCTTAGTCTTCACAAGCTTATCAATCTCTTGTTTCATACTCGAGCACTCCTTCTCAAGCTCGGACACTCGCTCTTTCATCTCATCAACACAAACAATCTGGTTTTCTCTGGATCCTACTCCTTGGATGGCGTGTTCGTTTCTTGGAAGTGATAGATTCCCACTTGGATTTTGTGAGTTGTCAAGGTTGTCCGAGACGAAAAACCAACCTGCTACAGATGTACGGAGTCTAAGCTGTTCAAAGAATAGGACTTGGACAATGACTCGAACTGGTAGCCTCTCGTTTTGAGCTGCATGAGTGCTAGCTTCTAAAGAGAGCTTCTCGCAATTCATAAGCCTGCAGAGTTGTTCCCTCTCAGAATCTGTAAGCCAGGGATGTGCCTGAAATAAACATTGCGTTTTCAAGAAAATACATAAGTGGAAACTGAGGGTGCAGAGCATCTAGTAATCGCGAATGAGAACAGTGTTCAGGAGTTGAGAGAAAAAAGGGTCTAGATCCTTATAGACTACAAAAAAGGGAAAAAAAAGAAAGGAATGTTCAAATTGTTGATATACAACATAAGAATTGCAAACTTTCATAGGCTAAAAGTCGACCAACTGTATCAAAGAACTGTTCAAGCTTGCATTTGAATTAAATGAGTCTAGGCTAAATTATTTTAGAAGATATATTTTTATTTACGGTTACAAGATTATACTTAGAGGTTCAGGTTTCATATCAACCACAAGAAAATCCTAATTTACACATAAGTTAGTAAAATATTTCTCTTTTCTCTTATATGTAGAATATACTAGAAACGTCAAAGAGACATCCATTATAATGTAATATGTGGTTCAAAATCAGAAAAGTAAAATAACTCCTAAAACAGAGCTTTTACCTTGAGGTATATATCAATCGCGCCATAAATTCCATCATCTAATGGCCTGGAGTACTCGGGAATTACAGTAGCAAGTGTCTGAAATTTTGGTAACTTCAGGTTGACATCAGGTGCCACCTCAGCCAGGTAGCTGTCAACTAAATTAGCCACCATTGTCAATGGGCTAAGTGGGTGGGAATTTCCTATCAACTGTCCCTCATCTACCAAACAATTTGAGGGAGTATCGACAGCATCCTTGTCTATTAGCATGAAGTGATCAAGTATCCGCTGAACACAGTCAATGTCATAAAGTGTCTCCACTGAGTAGCCCATATTTGGTATGAGAAGATCCTCAAGAACTGCTTGATCCAGCTGAACCCCAACCCATTTTTCCAAATTTTCTCGGCAAGATGGACTAACATGTAAGATCATGGATGTCCGAAGAAGTCTAAGCAAAAGTTTGGTTGGTATTACTCCCTTCTGATCAGGTAGTAACTCCACTATCTCTTCTAGGAGAGTCCTTTGATCTGCCTCGGATGAGGCAGAAAGATTTGATCTTGGACCAGCACGGTTTTCATTCTGAAAGTTCAATTGCCTGCCCATCAGGGGGAGATACTTCTTCACATAGAATACAAGGGATCCCGCAACCCTCTCTGGCTTCATACCTCTTGAAACAACAGCCAGGATCAGTCTTTTGTATAAGGGTAACCTAAGGAAGGACACATCCTCGTACCACCAATCTTCATTCACATGTTGTGACTTCGAAGTTGTGCGTATTCCATTCCATATAATAGTGCCTACTGGGCTCTGACTGGCACTGCATCCTGACACAGGCCAACTGAACAGAGATGGATCTGCACAGGCTTTCATTGCCAGTGAATTGATGCATCTTGAAACAATGTGCAGCTCTTCTGCATGGGTAAGAACTTCTTCACAGCTTTCAAGAGCTTTAATTGTATATACCCAGTTACCAAATATTTCGTTGAGGAAACTTTCTGTATGCATGATAAGGTTTCCTTCTCCACAGTCTTCATTCATTTCAAGATACTCAGCCGCACACCTAAGACTCACTACATTCTTTGCAGTGAGTTCCATTTTAACACCATAGCAGAATTTGGCTATGAGGAGAAAGGTTTTCGCTCCTCCAGGTATGTCATGGAGTTGCAAAACACATTTTTTCTCATCCACTCCCTTTTTCTCATCATCAGAAGAATCTCCGATAAGATTTTCCAGAGCCTTGCTTCTGGACAACAAGGGGAACTGCAAGACATGCCGAAAAGAGATGGCAATTAAAAGCAGGTTAATAAGCAGATGCAGGAGAGACGTTCAGGTAGGTAGAGACCTACATGCACATGTATGCGTCAAGAACATATAGACAACTGCACAGGAAGATCTACTGCAGCTTAAAATGAAAAGGAGATGAAGACTTTTTTAGGGCTGGGGAATATGAAAATGTCAAGTGGCAGGTACGTCTTTGAAGAAGTATGTGGAAGTGAAACACAGTAAATTATTTCCATTCCTGTAATATTCTCAATTGAATTCTTACAGTAAACTACTACGTTTTAAAACTAAAAAGGGGCGTCAGAGTGGGGGAGGGAGTACTTTAATCTCTTTTAAAGGAACCGCCTAGCTCTAGTTGAGGCTTAGGTGCAACTTCTAGACTTAAGGACCCTCTTTGATGATAATGGCATGTCATAGTTCGTGTCTCAAGTTGGTCTAAGGAGATGCTGGTACAAATGACAGGATAGAGAAGCATAGTATTAACAATATTCTCTCCTTTTGGACATGTGGTGAAGCTCTAAGGCATGAAATATTAGCCCGATTTTGATACGAATCTTGCACGAATTTTAAAATCATGGTTTATGAATCCTGTGTTCACTCATTGAGAAGAAGCATAGTTCAGCTCAGCAACAAGGAAAAGAGTGGATAACAAGTTTTGCCATACATTACATAATAAACGAAGAGAGAAAAATGTTATGCATTAACAAATGAAATACACCTTGTGAAGATGAAAGGATGTGTCTTCAACTTCAATGAAAATATCACTTGGAAGACCAGAGGAGCACAGCCTGCAAATTTCATACTTAATGTCAGATTAAAAACATTAGACATTAAAGTCTGCAACATACATAATGCATCTCATACGGATATATAACTTTTCACTCTATAGAAGTAAGCAAAGTGCTGATGCGTTCTTGGTAACTAGTACCGCATTCAGGAATTAGTCAAAGATGTATATCTGCATGAGAGCAGTAAGGTCCAGACTGAAAAATTAAGGATATAGCAAGAGTAAATCTGAATTTCATCAGGTAATATAAGTTTGCAACAATTAAGATAATAATCACACTAATAATAACACAACTTAAAACTTATATCGAGACAAGTACTAAATTTATGAAATTATGAGAGCCACAAGAACAACAAATTTTCAAATATTAAATCTAATGCATGTCATAATCATATTTCAGAGATATAAGAAACTCGAATAAATTCTTAATTGAACCAAAAACCTAAAATATTTGCTCTAAAATGGACTGTGAAATGGTCAAGGCATTCCTTACTCCAAGATTAAGATGCTATTATAGCTCCAGTCCCTCTTAGGCAGGGTGCTAGGAGGGTGCTGAGAAACTTACAACTCGCCAAGTTCTTAAGGCATTAGGATACCCGATGTACAAGGCTAGAAGCTGCAGTGGGGGCCACTGGTTTCATGCAGGAAAAACTAATCTTAGAAGATAAAATGGAAGGAGCTTGTCTATGACTCTGGGGCCATGTTTGTTTGCAAAAAGCATTGAACTATTTGTCTTAATTTAACACTACTTCAGACTATTTAATCCTTTAACGAGGGACTATTAGTCCCTTAATATGAGACTATTAGTCCCATAAAACTATTTAATAACTTAAAATGGGGAAGACTATTAATCTCACATTTATCATGGAATTATATAATCCTCCATAAATAACCTTAGGAATGACAAAAAATAGTCTATAGAACTATTTAAAGGACTATTAATCCCCCATCATAGAATAAAATAGTCCGAAGTAGTGTTAAATTAAGACAAATAGTCAAATCCTAAACATGTTATTTGCAAACAAACATAGTCTTAGAATTAATAGTCTAATTCCGAGTATTATCCTTGCAAACAAACATAGCCTAGGGGAATGCGGATAACTTGATGTGTGTTAGACAATGTGTCCATGTCTCAGTACTCATCACCCGCAATCTTCCACAAAAAGAGTTCCAGTTGCCAATAGTTTTTGTTCCACAAAAGAGGTCTCTTTTTATTGATATTAGTGTAAGATGGCATAAAGTCTTAAAGTTTGCCGTCATAATTTCATTATCAAGCCACCTCCTACTAAACTAACAACTTATTATGTTAATGGGTAAACATAGAAAAAAATACATCCTTCGTATTTGCAAATTTTGCAAATGGGCATGGAGCAAGAATAAACAAGGACGCGAAACAGGGGTGTCATCCCAGTAACGACCAAGTGAAACACAAAATGCCTTCTCTAATGATTTGAGATTAGGATGTAAATCTAATAACAGAACACCACTTTCTCACTAGTCTTAAATACTGAATCTTTCGTAAAACTCGTATAAAATATACATCTTTCTCGGCTAAATGTAAAATTTTCTGAGAGGCCAGCTAGAGCTGCTTAAGTATACTGGATTCACACTTCAGTAAGTATACTTGTTTCACACATGCATTTTACACTAACATACATACTTACAGGTTAGCCATCAGTTATCAGTCACGAAATCAAAAACCCATCATAAATATTTGTTACAATTAAGTAAAATAAAACTGAACCATTATAAATCTCAACATTTATGGGGGTCCCAATTGGAAAACAGAGGATACCCACCAAGCAAATTTTATAAATAATTAAAAACTCCCTAAAAAAATTGAAACTGAAATAATGGGAAGAACAAAACCCAAAAAATGACTGACCAGGTTTGGCCATCCCGGTGAAAAACTTCTGATTTAGATCCCAACTTTATGCATGCCATGTTCTAATATCACTCACTACTCCCCCACTGTATAGTCTCTATTATTATAGCTAACACACTCTTCTCTCTCTCTCTCTATATATATATAAATTTATATGTGAAATAACGATAAATTGAGAAATGCAAAAAGATAAAAGAAAGAATTGGTAGTGGGTGAGAATGACGATAATAATGAGGGTAATGAAGGTGTAGCCAGTGTGTGTATCTCCCTACATTATTCCCTTCTGAGGAGAGAGAAAATGGTCCCGAGTCTAAAGGGTGAAAAATCCAGGAGGGAAATCGGCTCCCGCTGTTACAAGAACGAAAGGGTCTGTTTGGGTTCCAAGTATTTATATAGAAAAATGTATTAAAATAGGATTTCTTGAAATTCCCTTTTCCATATCACCACTTCACTCTCTCTCTCTCTCTCTTCGGCTACTGGATTGATTCATTGGCAGCTTATAAATTGTCAATAAGTATAAATACTCGTATTTAAATATTACATCAAATGATACATTTATATATATTATTAAAATTCATATTATATCTTATTTTTTAAAAATATAAATAAATATAATATTTAATTATTTTGTGTATAGACTTATTCATAAATTATAGCAGTTTGTTGGCCAAAGTGGGGACCCAATGTCCTTTTATTAAATAAATTATTTAGTGATCTTGGGACACCGTCACGTAGTACTTCAGATCCCTAACACATTATTATTTTAATATGTATAGTACATTTTTTTATTATATATATTAAAATAACAGCATATAAATAATTTTGAGATATTTCATAGTTATGTCTCAAAATCATAAAATAATATTTCTTTTTACAGAGGGGATAGTGGTAAAAGGCCTTTAAGTTTTATAAGGAAGTTATGAGGTCAAAGGCTATGGACTATGGGGTATATAAAATTATAAATTAGGTGAGAGTTTACAGTAGATTAGCAATTAAAATTTTAAATTAGGTGAGAGTTTAAATTAGATTAGTGATTTTTCACTAAATTTTGGTTCATTTTATGTTGAACTCCGTTAACAAATATTTTTTCGTATTTCAACTTCAAACTATACTTGTTTTTCATGTTATTTACTAAACTGTATTTGATTTTTATATGTAGTTCCCAAATTATAAGTACTAAATTTTCAAGTTTAATCATCAAAGTATACCCGTTTTTTTAAATTTAGTCCCCTTTAATTATATTTTTTGTGGGATTGGCTCGAGATTCCAAAATTTTATAAAAAGTGAAGATGTAATAAGTAAAAAAAATAATTAAATATCTAAACGTGAAAATTAATTATAATTTGAGGACTAATTAAGGAATTATCCCTTGTTATTATTATTGAAATAATTTCCAAGTATATATGTTTGAATTTATTTATTCAAAAAAAAAACAAAATAATTGGAAAATTTATTTAAAATAGCATACTTGCTACACTTGAATTCCGTAAATATCGAAAAACAATTCTCTTCTTTTGTTATAGATTTTTTTTTTCAAGTAGAGTAACTGTTTATTCAAAAAAAAATATAAGTCAATCTTAACATCTAAGATGGACATTTTTATCTTAGAAAGTAATAATCAACATGGAAAAGGCCAATTTAAATACTATCAATCAAATAATTATGCCAATACTTGATAGGAAGAGAAAATTATTATGCTAGTCTGAATTGGAGGAATAAAGGTAAAAATAGAATGATTCAATCCTATAAAATGAGAAAAATTATGTTTAGTTGTTTCATTAGAATAGAATGGATCATTCTCATCTATCTCAAATTTATAAATTTAATTCTTTGATAAATAATATGGAATGACTTATTCTAGTTAGAATGAAATGAATCATTCAACTTTTCTTTTCTTTTTTTCTCTGTTCTATTTTTTCTGTGTAGTAATTTATTACTTGTATTAATTTATTATTATTTTGGACTGTTTTAATACATTTTATTATTATTATTATTATTATTATTATTATTATTATTATTATTATTATTATAAAGATTATTTGATACCTCAAAAGAAGATTATATAATACCATCTTTCTACTTGGTAATTCACTATCAAATAATTTTAAAAATGACAAAATATAGTTTAAAAGATTAAATAACGAGTTTGACTTATCACAACATAAAATAATCAAAGTGATAATAAATTAATACATATAATTATATCATACCTATCATTTTTACAAAGAAACGTAACCCTAGATTATGACAAGAAAGCAAATGGTTAATTATATTTTTTTATTAGTGTATTTAAATGCAGCATAAAAATATTGAATTTAAAATTAGTATTATTCCCATACATTATTTTAGCAAACTAACAAACTTAGCCATGAAAAAAAATACTATTCCAATGTTCAAAACTAGAAGGAATTCACAGCAAGTAAATCAGCAATGGCTTTCTGTGGTGAGACTTGGATTAGTGCTAATTAATTTTTTCTCTCATTGCCCTGTCCCACCTCTCTCTGCGTCTTCACCGGAGCTTCGGATCCTTAATGCGGAACGGAGAGTAAGATCATCCTATACTAATTTCAATCAATAATATATACATGAAAAAAATAACAATATTAACATCTCTTCAAGCTGAAAGTGTTAATAATGATTTTTAGCTTATTACAACTAAAATAAAAGCAAAAAGACAAAGGCATGTTAAATGTAAAGGAAACATGCGAGTTGGTAGCGGCAGCACGCGAAGTGCTGAGATTGTACGAGGGCGGCACGCAAAGTACAACTTATAATCACTGGCGGAACCAGAACGATTTTGAAGGGGGTTCAAAATGCATTAGTAAAAAAAAATTATTTAGATGAAAACTCAGGATAGGTGTGGTGTTTGCTGGCTTTTTGGAAAAGGACGACTTATTTGCTGGCTTTTTGGGGATCTCTTTTAATGGTTAGCGGTTTCTTTAGATAAAAACTAATCTATGGCAAGGAAACTCAGGATAGGTGTAGTGTTTTTCATTTTTATCTCCTTAACTGTATCCATGGTAAAGAAACTCAGGATCTGTGTGTACCTCTGTTAATTAATGTTTGTGTCTTTGTGCTTTTTGTTTTGCCTAGATTCTAAGTGGTGCATACTACCCGAATTGTTAGAGTATCTACTATTCTCTATATCGATCTAAGCAGCTAGTGTCTCTGAACCGTAACGGTTATTCTATTTTTTTCTTTTAATTATTACTATTATTATTATTAATTAATAATAAAAAATAATAATAATAATTAAAATAATAATAATAATAATAATAATAATAGTTTTCGATAAAAACCAATACTGAACCAGTTAACCGATTTAGTATACTGATCCAACCGGTATCGAGTTTTTGATAAATTTAATACCGATCCAATATGGTTCAGTATTAATCGAACGAACACCCCTAATTATAACCTTACCTTTGATCTTGTATACGAAGTAATGAAGTCCTTCTTGGTACTAATTCTAAAAGTTCTAGGTAATCCTTGTATTGTTAATTATAAATGTTAATCCTAAGCAAAGTACAAAGGTTTTCAACAATAATTGAGTGTGGCGGATAGTTTAAACCCTATTTATTTGAACTAATAAGAACTCCAAAGCAAATTTCATAATTTTAACAAATTAAAATTGATAGAAAGTCGGTAAGACTACTATTAAATAGTCCCTAAGGAAATGTTATTCATATACTGCTATCCTTTGATAATTATCAAAGGCTTATTATGAATTTATTTTTTTTGTTCTATGTAAATGCTATAAAAAAAAAAAAAATCATTCTGCTCTAAAATAATATTGTATTGACTTTGTTCGTATAATATCACAATTTTTTTTATTATCACTCTAAATGAAAATTAAAAATAAGACTTCTTTCTCTTATTGAATAATTTTATATATTTATAGACTTAAAATAGTATTAAATTAATAATAATTTTTTTACAATGCATGTCTTAATTTATTTATTTTATTCAGAAGTAGTAATGTACCTGCATTTGCATTACAATCGCAGAGCAAATGTGGTTGTCAAATTTAATAACTGCATATTATGGTTGTAGTTGCGGATATTGCTTCTAACGGCACCGAGCTCACCCATAAGTTCACAGTTCACACCTAAGTTTACTCTTATTATTAACGAATTCTGTACATTCTCTTTCACGTTCTTGCGTCTGCAAATTAGTATTTCATTCCACAATAGAACACATCCACGTCTTATGTAAATTTCTCTAGTCATAACTCCTGCCGAATCACGTTGGTTTGCTAGGAAGGGAAGGAAGAGGAAGAGAATTTGCCCTGGACAACTTCAGTGGAAGCTCCAAGCAGTTCCCTCAAATATCTCTAACACTATAAAAGCCTAAACCATTTATCAACTGTATGGGAGAGTACCGGTGGTCCGGAGCGGCGGGCAGCAGCGACAGACGACTTGCAGGCCGGAGGGGAGGCTGGGAGCCATTGGCGGACAGAGGCTGAGAGTTGGGGGTCAAGAAAAGGGTTCTCTACCTTGATGGCCGGAGCTACCGGGATCAATTACCCCCGCCCCCCCCCCCCTGCTTATAATGACAATACCATAAAGGGGATGAAACTAGAACCGAAGTCAAAATAAAAATTGGAAAGAATCGAAACCGAAACTAAAACCAAAGACATGATCAAAAGTTGAAACTGAAAATGAACTTAAGATCGAGAACAAAATTAATTTTTTGGAGTTAACGTAGCAGGAGTTGAAACCGAAAATATGATCAAAAATTGAAATTGAAGATAAACTTAAAATCCAAAACAAAACAAAACTTTTGGAGTTAACGTAGCGAAATGAAAACTAATAACGGCTATACGCTGCTAACGACAAAATCATATCTATAAGGATTTAATATTTAATATTTTATGTCATCTTGATATTTTATATTTTATGTTATCTTGATATCTATGTATATTTAACTTCTAAGTTAAACAAGTATACTTGGTCTTCACGCGTATATAAGGGTTTGGTTGTTTTTTGTAAACATAACAATAATATTTCAACACGTCTATTTTTTTCGCTTATTAATTTTAAATTTGTAATTTTTTTTAAATTGACCACATAAAGTCGATGTATGAACTAGGTATTTGCTAAATATATGTTAAATGGAGTTTGCATTTCAGAAGGAACTCCCATTTAGGGACGGATAGAGTATGACATTCGAATTATTTATGTTGAACAATGACATTTCTATGTTTCTTATTATGACTGGTTTATACTATATTGTTCTTGAATTCTTGTTTTGTTCGGCTGCTGTGAAATTATATAAAAATCAAACACTTCATTCATGCGTGTTAAAGATTAATTGGATTTAATTACTTTTCTACCCCCAAAATTAATTTTCCTTTTTAAATTAATTTTGTTATGAATGTTAAGGTCTGCATTGCGTCTCGCACATAATATTTTCCTTCAAATGAATTTATAAAATATTTTTCTAAGTGCAAACCATGGGAATATTTACTTGTTTTAATGAGGCGCTTTTGCATTTATTTGTATCGTAAAGCTAATATTTTGAGAATATATTTTTAATTTTGGAACCGCGAGAGTATTTAGTTTACTACCTAGCAAATGCCCCTTATCATTAGGCATTGTTGCAAAATCATATTTACCCATATATGGCTAATTCCTTTCTAATTGTCTTAAGCATAATGTTGTAAAGCAACGGGACAAAGCTGGCATAAGGATGCCTGCCTGAGTGCTTGCCTGCCTGCGTCTTTAGCATCATGAATGGTGAGGAATCTTGGTTTCACCAAGTAAAAAGGTCAAAGGGTATCTGTCAAATAGAGAGAACCAGATAAGCACCACATTGATTCGGGTTTGTATCTTTTGATGAAAGGAATGACCTTGAGAAATCAAATAGAACTGACACCATCCGGAATCCTTTTGGATGTGCCCTAATTTAAGCCCAAGAGAAGGAATTCAACTACACTTAACTTTCTGTCCTACCCTAATAATATAAATGTACTTGTGTTATTTTATTGTTGGTTTTAATGATTTCTTTGTTTATACCCATATAAAATTAATTAACCATTTTGAATTGACAAATGATAAGTTTATATACACGAATATTAAATATAAATTCAAACACCGACTCCCATCTCACTATTAAAAAGTGGGGTCATGTCAAGCCCCACTTTTTAATAATAAAATGAGATATAATATTTTATATTGTGCGTGTAAAATGATTCTCTGAAGTTGTGTTCGTAAACTTGTTCATTGACAAATACTCTAATCATTTCTTTGTTTATACCTATAGTACAATGTAAGTTTAATGTTATTTTATTGTTGATTTTAGTTCATTTAAAAAATAGACATATATTTTTATTTTTGTTATAGAATGAAATTAAATTCTTTACATGTTACTACTTACATTCTAAATTTATTGAGTATTATTATATCATAATAATTATATTTTTAATTAATATTAAAGATATGTTTTACAAATTTTTTTATATGTATAAATGTTGTTTTTAAAACTTCTCTAATTTTGAAAGGGAGTCGATGCAATGTTGTCTTGCAAGTTATCTTTCCTTTAGTTTCAAAGATAAAGTTACTTTTCTTTAAAATCTAATTTAAGTATTCAACTCTCATGAGGTATGGACAATTACTATGTTACCCTTCTATGCAATGCAAAACCATGTTTCCACCAGCATTTATCCTGTCATTAACGTTCATGTAAAAGTTTATTCTTTAGTGCTTATAGTATCATTTATTAAAAAATTTATCTACCGACGGTAATATGTCAAAGAAGAAACTTAATCACTCAATACAAAAATATAACGAGACGAAACGAGTTATTTAATTTTTTTTTTCAAGATAATTTAAAATAAAAATAATAATAATGAATTCAAAAAGAGATTAAGTATGCATGAATAACAAACCCATTAAACCTAAATTTTTTAGAATAATAAATAAAGTATTGTATCATATTACTAAAATTTGAGTATTATTGTATATAAGTAAAAATATACTTTATATGTAATTATATTTACAAATATAAATATATTTAGAACTTTATATATTTGACCCTTTCAATCGGCTTTGTCTTTTTTATGGTACAAATCGAAATCGACTGACTCAATTTCGACTTTCTTTGTTTTGCAAATATCAACTTGTTGGTTTAAAAGTTTTCGGTTTAATTTGTTGTCGATTTTTTTTTTATTTTGATCGACTACTTGTTTAGCCTTAGCATTAATTAAATATACAAAATTTAAGGGTATTTTTAGGTGTATCATTTAGTATATAACATTCTTTTGATGTATTCTTTAAATTAGTATTATTATTTACCTTATATTTAAATTTTTTACTTTTGAACTTATCAAGGATATTTTATAATATTTTGGCATTTAGTTTTCTTAATTCATAAACATAATTAATATAAAAATATCTCATTTCCATTATAAATAGGACTCTCATTACAAATCAAATTATACCAAAAAAAAAATTAAGTTCGCATGGATCAACAATCTCTTGAACTGACTTAGTTTTTAGAAGTGATGATCTTATAATAATAATAATAATAATAATAATAATAATAAATTCTTCAATAAAAGATATTTTTTTTACAGTAAAAAATTATTTTCTTTTCACTAACAAGATAAAAACAAAAACTCAATAATAATCTAACTCATTAAACATAAGGAGCAAAAAAGATTATTCCTTAAAAGTTGATTCCAGTCTTTACCTACCATAAAACTAAGCCAAATGACTAACTTTATATTTTGACAAAGTGGGGAAAATCAGATTATTGATTTTTAACAAAATATGGGAGTAAAATAATAAAAATAGGAAACCTTAAGGGTAGTTCCGTAAAATGACTATATATTTATGAGACAGCACCCCTGTTTTACATTTAAATCGGAGGAGAGAGAAAGAGAGAAAAATTCTGACGTCGCCGGAAAAATCCAAACGCCACTTGAATTCTGCAAATTGATTCTCTGATTCCCTTTTGCGGGGATCAGAGGATATCTCTTCTCTCTTCTTCACTATTAGTTTCTGTATACGATACAATATTATGTGTATATGCATTGCAATATATACATATAATCAGTCAACCTTCTTGGTTCTTGAAGGTTTCTTATAGATTCGAAAGATATCGCGTTTGAAGGTATTTATTCGAAAAATAATTTGGGGAATCAGGAAAAAGAAGAAGACGGTATTTGTTTGAAATCTCAAATGGAGGGTTGGCTTTATCTCATTCGGTACAACCGATTCGGGCTGCAATATTCACGTAAAAGGTACTTCATTCTTGAAGGAAATTCTCTCAAGAGCTTCAAATCAATACCCACTTCAGAGAAAGAGGTACATTATTCATACCCATATGTTTTTGTTTTTTTTAATTTTTTGTTATGTATATATATTTCTTTCGACATTTTATTTCTGTATGTTTGGGTTTTGATTTCTGTAACAATATCGAGTTTATCTTCAATTTTGTGTTACTTGGTATGTGATTTTCTTTGTTCTTTTCCAACTTGGATTAGCTTTTGTTTTCTGAACAAGTCGTTTTATTGGGTGTCCTTCTTCAATGGGTATACATTGGTTAAGCAAATAATGCTGGTGAATCTTAGGTCTTTCGTTGGTGTGGTTATGTTGTTCGAGCATTTATTATTCATCATACATTCAATTTTATAATTTATGTGTTCTGCTTTCTGGTTTATGGTTTTGTTGCCTTTCAATTATCGTAGTAGTGGAACAATAGCGGATATGGCAATATATTAAAAAATAAATATAGTATTTAGCATTTGTGTTTTCAGGTGAATTATAATCATGGGCCGAATTGTTTTTAATGTTACTAAGGAATGAACTTAAAACTTAGGTTCTTTAGTTCAATAAAGATTATTACTCGACAAATGTTAAAATTCAAAATCTCATTGGTGCTTGTTTTCCTGAAATAATTCTTAATTAAATGCCATAATTTTGCTTTCTTCTTTAGTAAAATGCCTTCAGCAACATTTTGTACCATAGCATGGGGAACGGCAGCTGTCAGTGGGGAGGCAATGACAATCTCACTAACCGGAAAACATAGACTTGGGTTCATGTCTTTTAGTACATTTGCTACAAATCTCTCTTATCATATTCCACTGTATGTTAACTTGAATGGGACGGTACCATCACCTTAAAAGATTTAACGCCATTCAAGTGTACATGTAGTTAAACATGATTAGATAGTTGGTAACATATGTTACGAAGAGTACACAATCAACTTAAACCCAAAAACAAATAAATGGATATGAATTTTTTGTGAGACCCATTAGCGCACAAGTAGTCTCTATTAGAATTCCCAAGCTAGTTCTTGGAAAGTTCCAAACAGTGTTCATCATCAAGGTTCCTACTCCTAAACTTCTTATAGTACTCTGCATAAGTATAGCTCCGGTAAATGGCTGGAGATCCATCTTCAATGACTTTCTTCGAAGCACTTATCGTGGCACAATCATGTTGGTAGAAGAAAGAAAATATGGATAGCCTTGCTTTGCCAGAAACTCAGAATTTACAATAGCTTGGTGAAATAAACTTTTATATTTCCCATTACTCACTGCCTACGAAATATTCACAATATTTTATAGTTCCCTTTTTTTAGCAGAATTTTAAAAAATCATTGTTTGTGGGTTATAGAAAGGAAGACTGAACATGAGTTTAAAGATAATGATTCAGTTATGGCAGTGGTATTAATAGCGGAAAGGAACTGCAATTCTCTAAATTATAAGAAAGAGAAAGGGCAAAATTCGGGAAACCAGGTGACAGAAGCTGCACAAATTAAATAAACAGAGGTACAGAGATCTAGGAAGAGAAGGATGAAGGCATTTATAAAAGAACAAAACAAAGAAACAAAGGCTCTTTTTTTTTTATGCTTTGTGACAGGAGTGAACCGGAGGGAAAGAGAAAAGAGAAGAGGACAATGTAAAACAAAGAAAGAAAGAAAGGAAAAGATAGGGATTGCAGTGGAGTTGCTGTATAATTTTTCCCCAAAATATTAGCTATGGCATCTATGGTAGATCAGAGCCTGCAGATGAATGAATCTACCTGTTCTGCCTTATTAATCTAATATGCTGCCTATCATTTTAAAAATAGTATTTGCTGTATCAAACAGTTCAACATCTGAATATAAAGTGCATTTGCACTCTAAACTTTGACACACACGCACACATACACTATTTTTGAAAGTGGTACTATTTGCTAAAAGATTGTGCAAGTTAGGAGGAAAGTCATAATTGTTGTTGGAAAAATGTTCATAAAATACATAAACAGTAGGTCAAGACTGCATCTGTGGAAGTTAGTTATAATATTCACAATGGGAAGTAACTTCTCACTTGTTGCGGAAGGAATCGTTATAACTAGTATGGATGGAATTTTACTTCAATCCTGGGATTCTTATTCATGCTGAGTTTATGACAGAACTATTTATCGTGGTCTTATACAGGATGAAAAAGTTTCCTCTTGTTACCCTCGTATTAATTTAATAATTTAGGCAGCAGCTTATCACTCATGACATTGGAATTTGGAACACTGTTAAGCTTGTAAAGTAATTTAGGAAACCTACTCAATAAGCATAAGAATGATTGGTGAGGACCAAATGATGACAGCCTATGAACTGGGGTGTCACACTGTAGACATAGCTAGCTTTCGAGAAGTACAGACTGTACCATTTGATGAAGGTTTAATCTTGGCATTGCAAGAAGGCTGTTGAGAGGCCAAAAAGAATAGCTGTTGAAAGTAAAATATTTATGTAGATTTGTATCCTGTCCTTTAATGTTCATAGCATCATGTGAAAAAATAATTGTTAAATAGGCATCTGAATCTCTGGTAATGAGAATTTTATATTAATACTACTGCCCAAGCTACCTGACTGGCTGACTAATGCTTTAACATATGTGGGAAAAACATACAGTATAAAAAATCAAATCAAGAATTTTGAGAGATTCGGTGTTTAAAAACTTGGAAGCAATTTGGACATCTTGAACTAGGATTCCTAATAATAAATAGTTTAGAAGATTTATTGAATAAGAATAAGAAGCTATTAAAACTTGGACTCCCAATCTCCCTACATAATTACTGTGGTGAATAGATTTATTATTATTATTAGGATTCTTAATGTTAATAGTTAAAAAATTTATCGAATAAGGATTCTTTTTTGAAGTGTTTTTTTTTCTTTTTTTTTTTTCCCTGTTGAGGAGAGTTTTTTAAAACTTGGACAGTTGGATTCCCGATATCTCTACATAATTACTATGGTTAGTAAGTGGATTCTGTTGTTAAAAAATTGGGTCTAAAATTTAGGACAAAAAAGTGTTAAAAGTGGTCTTTGTTTCTCTTTTATATACATAGTATATATAGGAATACTAATCCTGCCCATTCAGGATCTTTGTTAAGATGGAGGACTAAATGTATATCTCTCTACATGTACAAAGCTTTATGCTAAACTAAACAAAATTATTTTCTTAGTGCATGTGAACTGGCTGGGAGTTTTGTGACATCTTACATGTAATATATTTTTTGCCAGAAATGTGTCCCTGCTAACCTGTATTTGATGATTACAGATTACCAATTTCATGAATTCTGTTTTTCTTGTCAGGAGCCAGCAAGAGGTGCTACAATAGACTCCTGCATTCGGGTCACAGACAATGGAAGAGAGAGCTCTTACAGAAAAGTATATAGCTGATGATATATTTATTTGCAAGTGTAGACTGTATTGATGGTTCTGCAAGATTGATACTCATCTTCCTTTTTTTTTTTTTTTTAAATATTGTTCAATTATTTTTTTCAACTTCCAGGTATTCTACATCTTTACCCTACACAATACTTCTAATCACAATGATCACCTTAAGGTGCGTCAATTTTCTTGTGAAGATTATTAATTTCCACTGGATAATAGTCAATACATATAGCACTTGGAACTTTGAATTTTATAGTTGGGAGCAAGCAGTCCAGAAGAAGCTGCAAGATGGATTCATTCCTTACAGGATGCTGCTCTAAACCATGTGTCTTGTTCAAAGAGAAACTGGCAACCTTTTAGGTAAATCATATGTAGCCCAGCATAGTGATTTGGAAATTTTGTTTTCTGTTTAAATTCCTTGTCATCTCCCTTACTTGTAGTTTTTGGTTTTAGATGCTTTTATTTTCCCCTCTTATAGTAATGTCATAAATATAGATCTTTAGGAAATAAAAAGTGGGTATTTACAAATTGTACAAATCTTAGGTTATGATGCCCATCACCTATCCATGGAAACACATAAGAGTGGGTGTCTTGATAGGTTTACCTCAACATACACCCAAAATATGTTTGTCATAACTATGAAGTTGTTCACTACAATCTCTATCAATATTCTTACAAATTGGCAAAACGTGGAGCTGCGCGGTAATTAACATTCAATGAATCAGAGTTAACTCATATAAGTCACAAGTCTTCAGGAGAGTCTTCTAACATATATTTCTTGAATTTAACTTCAGTTTTATCAATGACCCTTCATTTTTCTTTAAAGTTAATCTGAATCAGATCAAAACTTGTAGTCATGCTTAGTTGCTAGGTTTAAAAGGCTCCACATGGATTAACCTCAGTCTTGTCAATTTTCCTTCGTTTTTCTTGAAATTATATCTGATCTATATTTATAATTATTTGTAGAGCTTTTGATGGACTGTGTGTTTTGAAGAGATCGTCCCGTGAAAGCTCCATAGACTGCACATCTTCTGCATCAATGAATGTCGATGCAATGACCTCTGACGTTATTGATCCTTCACCATGGAAAATATTTGGTTGTAAAAATGGTATGATTAGGTTCCTTAGTTGCTTTTCAGGTGGATGAGTACATATATATTTATATTTTGTTCACTCACACAGGTTTACGACTATTCAAAGAATCAAAAGATAAGGATTCAAGTGGAAAGGTAGGTTTTTTGTTTTTATTTGTAAGTATTCAATGTGTTAAATGTTTTGTTTCTGAAATGTATACATTGCTATCTTCAGAGTTGGGATAATCACCCATCAATAATGGCTGTCGGTGTGGTTGATGGAACTTCCGAGGCCATTTTTCGAACTCTAATGTCTATTGGTCCCTCAAGATCAGAGTAAGATTGCTGGAATATTTCCCATACAATGACTCATTTTTTACCAACAAATCATAGTATCATAAAGAATATAATTACATCATAGTTACTACATCAAAAAGAAAAAATAAATCGTAACTATAAATACATTTACAATAATGAAACAACTTCATTATGAATTTGTTCCATTTTGGATTTGGAATATGAGGGCTTTAAATAAGAGTCCTAAGCAGGACTAGTTGGTCTCGCAGGCAGTCTTACACGATTATGCTCATGAGCAGCTTAAAAGAGCCCTTCAAGGTTTGCTTAAACTTGTATGGTATTATACCTTATAGGGTCTTTAAACATTCGCTTAAAGCCTCTTATTTGTATAGGACTTGGATAGGGAGGGTATGTCTCACTCGTCAATCGGAAAGAGGGAACCAAGACTGTAGAATGCAATTGTAAATTAGTTCAAAGATCAATCAACTGATTTGGATTAATGATTGAAAGTTGAAGGCTGTTCTATATCTCTTAGAGACGCCTCTGTTGTAAGTCCTTCAGATCTGTGGATTAAAGGAAACCAGAGGTGTCCATTTTTTTAATTTGCAAGATTTATGTTAAATCTGCAAAACTGCTCAATCCCATTTACTTGATGGAATTTGTAGTCAATGTTCTAAAAGGCGCTAGACGGGAGGCGGGCGGCCGGGGGGGGCCTAGGCAGGATTTTTTATTTTAAGTCAATTTTAATATTTTATCTTACATTTATCCAAACAAAACAATAATATAAAGCAAAACAATCTATAATAAAGATAATAAAGGCATTTGCTTAAAGTTCAAACACATATTCATAATGTCAATATCAAAGTTCAAACATAAACATGCAATTGTTCGAAGTTCAAATACAAACAAATAATAAAAAATACAAACTAATAGTCTTTATCTCCATATTCATCTATATCTTTAACTTTTCTTCTCCATATCCCTCTAAGATAATGTCCCCATCGGACTCACATTCATACTCCTTATCTCCCTCTTCCTCCGTGTCATCATCATACAAAAAATATTTTTCATGAAATTCTTTTACTCCAACATTTTTACTATTTCTTCTAGGCTCTAGCACGCTATTTGCTCCGGATGCTTCACCAACCGCATCCCAAGTAAGGTCCGAGCAACCCTCAACTTCATCATCCACTCCTACGACGTTATTTTGTAGTTTAGTTATTAAAATAAAAACAAACAATTGCAGCCCTAATTTCTCCGCCTAGGCCTATCTAATTTCTCTACCTAAGCCCGCCTAGTCCTATCTAATTTTTCGGAGAGATTTTTTTTCCGCCTTGAGCCTAGGCAAGGCATCAAGGGGGGCTTAGCGCCTAGACAGGAATTAATCGAACCTAGGTGGGAATTTTCAAAACACTGTTTGTAGTTGGATGCTAGACAACAGTAACCTTCCTCCAACTTATTTATCTTAATAATGTTTTGTTCTTGGAACATTACGTTGTGCTTTAATCATATTATACCACTTTTTATTACATACCCAGCAATGAAAGGCTACAAATACTGAATTTGGGAAAAAGTGGTTTTAGACTTTGCTATCTCACTCTAGGCCCACCTCTATAGGCCCGCCTGTTGCCAGCAATCCTCTTTCTGCCTTCCTGTAATAATTATTTTTGCTAAGATTTTGTTTTTTCAAACATATCCAAAATCAACCCCTTTTGGAGGAGGAGAGAAGAAGTCAAACTTCAGTCAACACACGAATAACAAAATCATTGCTTTCTTGATTTTTCTTCAGTTTATAATTTGCCCGAACAACCTAGCTCCCAATGATGCTTCCTTGTGTGGAATGCTTCTTTTTTCTTTCCTTTTCAGATAGGTACAAAAAGCGCTCTAAGTAGGATAAGACTGAGGATTGACTTCAGGTTTAGAGGGGGGATGTAGCACAGGGTCCATGTTTAAAACCCTATAATATAGGTCTCAAGTATAGGTGGGAATTTAATGTTTAGCATATCTTTTCAAGAAAAAGGCATATAAGATTCAGAAAGGAACCCAAAACATGCTGGACTTAAATGTGCAATATAATCTGTCTGGCCCATCTATGGACTTGAATTAGAAAGTGTTAGATAAGAGATTAGACAGAGATAGGTTAGGTTTTAGGGATAATTTGGGAGGAAGAAGGACGAAACTCAGTGTTTTCAACTTAGTTTCAGTTTGAGAGGGATTGAAGAGAGCTTCAACAAGATTATCATATTTATTCATATCATCATTCTCTGCTGATTACAAAGGCACTTCCTCTATTTATAGAAAAACTGAAGAAGTGACTTGCAGAAAAATAAAGCTATACTGCTTTCTTATCCTGCACCATATTCTGACTAACTTCACACAAATAAAACTTCCACTAGAATATACTAGATGATGCTAATTACCTATAGTACCCTTGCCGCCTGGCACAATCTAATAACAGTTTCATACTAAAAGTAATAATTATACAAAAAATATGGATTTCAACAAAGGTAGTACCATTACGTAACAGGAAAAGAATGCATAAGAAAGGGAAAAAGCTCCTGCTTCACAATAATATGCTGCTAGAATCTAATTCCCTTAGCAAATCTACCACTCTCATTGGGGTAGTTATGAAGCTTCTTTTGAGCTTAAGCATACTTTTTCTTTCTTTGTTCCAAGGAGCGTAGAGTTGGGCTTTAATTATACTCCTAATTTCCAAGCGCAACCAATGACAGAAATATTTAAAAGAGCAGCATGGCTTCCCCCAAATCCGGACCTGTTAAAATTAAACCCTCTGACAGACTGGAAGAAAGTAATTTCCTTTTGCATGTAATTCTACTCTTTATTAAGAAATGTGCACTTATATCCTAGCTCATTACTCATCAGGCGTGTTGAAACTTGTGTCTGTGAAACTAGTAAAAAAGATGGGCTCTGATTTAATTCACAGAGTGTAATGTGGCTCCCTCTCATGCTGGTACAACATGTCAATAATCTAATAATTGACCACTAACTTAAAGGGCCTCTAGAATCTGACAATTAAGAACTCTAGAATCTGACAATCAAGAAGACTTCTATATATGGAAACAGATAGCACCTATCTGCCTGTCGGTCTGATAATTTACTCTAAATGTTACACCCGGTCACAAATCTGGAAGTAAATCTTCAGGCCTGCCTCCTGTTGTTTGGTTTCCCTTCATGAAACCGCAGAAAAGAGCACATCTGTGTTTTATAAATTTCAATTTTTCTAGTTTCTCTTTTTGTTTCGAGGCAAACATTTCCTGAATTCAACTCTTTGCATTTGCTCTGTTCCTTCATTGCGCTTAGAACTAGAATCTTGTTTTGCAGATGGGACTTCTGTTTTTATGGAGGCCGAGTGGTTGAGCACCTTGATGATCATACGGATATAATTCACATGCAAGTATATAAAGATTGGCTAGCATGGTGAGACTGGTAACTTCTATAAAAATAATCGAAACTACAACATATTCCATTGTTTTAACTCCACAGAATATTCAGGGGGGTGCATCAAAGAGATTTTTTGTTGCGACGTTACTGGAGGAGGGAGGATGATGGAACATACGGTATTAATGGTGTTGAATATGTCAATTTTGTCAATCTCTATGATGCACTGACTTTCTTTTACTGGTTCTGCTGCAGTAATATTATACCATTCCGTGTACCACAGGAAGTGTCCTCCACAGCATGGCTACATACGTGCTTGCCTTAAAAGTAGTGTATGCTTTGAATTTCCAATTAGAAAGTTGCATATTTACAAATGTTGCCATTTGACCTGCAGAAAGAACATGCTATCCAACTATAACTTAACAGAACTGTTTGTAACTTATACTTTTGTAGTTGCATGTTATATGCAATATCAAGTCTATAGACATGGTAGTGAGCTATTTAATTTACCTCATCATATCTTCCCTCAGTTTATTGAGTTTGCTACTTGACAATCCTACTTTGCTGTTGGTCTCTACCTTATAAGGTCTAGACAAATTAAAAAATATATATTTCTCAGAAGAGGACTAGTGTTGTGAGTAGAGGGAACTTGATCTTGTTCAGTCGGGATAGCTCTCAATTAAGCTTTCCCAAAGGCCCAAAGCAGAAACTATCTGTTGCCCTTCGAAAGAAAGCTCAAAATTTCTGCCTATGTCAAAAGTTCTGCATGTCATTTTAGACTAAGTGATTACAATATTCTGTGAATCTGTTACTGATTGTGCCACCCTTTTTCTGGCATCTTTTTTTTTTCTTTTTTGGATACAAAAGAAGCGGGAACCTTTGTCAGGTTAGTTCTTCATGCGAAGACTAGTGACACGTGACAACATGAGAGGTCAGAGGTGTACTTGAAAGAGAGAACTCTTAAAAGATGATAGAAAACAACCACCTAGAAAGATCTGTTTCCTTTTCCTTTTTAAAGAAGTGAAAAAAATACAAGGGGAGAATGTGCACTTCTTATGTTTCAACTGTTCTTGTTCAATAATACGCAGTGGCTAAGTTAACCAATATTAGCAAGAGAGTATACTTTAATTATTAGTTTTGCTCTCCATTCCAAAGATAACTTCTGGCGAAGAAATCAACTTTATGCTGCACCTTGGGGAAACTCTGTTGCATGCCATCACTAATAGCCATAGGATCAAAGTTCAAAACTTTTTTTTCCAGGACTATAAGATGAGGGAAAACAATGAACTGGAAAAAGCTCATATTTTTCAGAGGAAGCTTGAAAATAAGAGAAGGCTTGAAAGCTAAGAAATGGATAAGCCACCCTTTTAATTCAATTCATTGACAAGGATAAAATTATAACTATTCTCTTATTTAGAGACTTCAAACGTATACCAAATATGCTAAATGCATCATGAGTATACTAACACAGTAACACCCATGTGCCTAAAATTTCAGATAAGGATAACCAACCAACAGTCCTATTGCTACCATTTACTTACTAAAATGCCATACAGCCATGCTATGGTCTAACACATTCCTTTTGGCAACTGGCAGGTGGGCCTAATTCATCATGTGGCCTGCCCACCATAGTTGAAGTACGCCAAGTTCCCTGAAGGGAGCCTTGCAGAATTGAGGTGATGGGTGTCAGGAACACACCAGGGCAGCATCCTTATGTGACATTCCACCCTTCTAATTTTATGGACTATGGGAATATTCCCAGAGTGATTGAATCTTCATGAAGGCCATTTCACCCATCTTAACCAGACTATAGAGTCCCTTTGAGTGTAGCACCGAAAATGTGTCCTTAAATGAGTGTGAGATAAACGGATATGTGGGCCACAACTGAATTCAAAAGGCTTAGACTTTACAAACATTTAAAACCTGGTTAAAAAGATATTAGTATAAAGACTTATCAAGCCTTTTCTGCTATGGTCTTGTTTATCTAGATAGTTGATAGATTTGCAGTAAGTAGTATGTGACAAATAATGCTAAATTACTTTCTGCGTTCTCTATGACCATATTTCAATAGTTGAATCATTTATCATCTGAAGATGTATCCTGGATTGGTTATTCAGCGAATGCATAATAGTAACAACGGTCGTCCAAAAAAAAAGATATATGATATTTGTTGCGCTGTTATTAACCCTGCATTTAGCAATTGAATATCGTTTAACCATTGTTATTAAAAAATGTTTCACCGTCTCCATATGCTTAGCCAAGGATATTTTTTCTTGAAGCTTCTGTTTTTCCCCCACTCTTGATCTGCTGCATTGTTATCATCTGCAGGTGGTGGATTTGTTGTAACTCCTGTGAACAATGGAAAAGAGTCAGTTGTAAAACATATGTTGGCTATTGATTGGATGTTCAGGAAATCCTATCTACGAAAATCATATGCGAGATCCAGAACTGTTTGTATGCTTGAGAGAGTTGCAGGTGAGCTCTATCGATTGGAAAGGACTGCACATTTCAATCAGAGTTTTTTTTTTCTTTTTTTAAAATTGGAATCTTGTATCAGAAATCACACCATGATTGTTTTTATGTATTGCAGCACTAAGAGAGATGTTTAGAGCAAAAGCGGGGAACTTCTCTTCTGATTTTCCATCAGAGTTTAGAAGAGATATTGGGTTGCCTCAAATAGAAAGAGAAGATATCAAAACGGAAGTTCTTTTAAGAAATGGTGATGAAAAGCCGAAAGATGAGGCAGAGAAACGGCTTTCAGTGTCTTCAAGTCTCATAGGATTTAATAATGCAACTGACGAGTTTTTTGATGTCTCTGAACCATTCGAGGATGGCCAATTAGGGAATGATTGGTCTTCGGATAGGAGTCAACAATGTCAGTATCAGGTATGTGCTGGTTACCAAACTTGAGTTATTGATCTTACAAGGAGATTATTAAATTTTAATAGATTAGCTTGCCTATCATTTAACACGGATTACAAATTATGTACAATGTAATGAATAATAGTTGCTGCATTGTCAAGGAAAAACGACAAGTTAGACAACAGATCCAGCAGTATACAGCTGATTCACGTCTTTTTCCAAGAATATGTGACTTCTCTAATATTTATTATGAACAAAAATGAGATAATTTCCTTGGTAGATTTTTCTTGAGCAGAATGCAGATGCATTTGTTTACCGTCTAACACTACTGCCTGCCTGCAAGTATTTTCACCTTTTTAGGATGTGTGCATATTTTAAGACGTACATTAAATAGTTTATACATTATTTCTCATATAGTTAAAAAAAAAAATTACTCCCCTCTGTTCTATATTATTTGATTATTGTTAACTATTTAAAGCCAACATAAGATATTTTTAAACTCTAAATTCACATAGATTCTTTTAATTTTAATCAGTACAATGATTAAAATTGTAAACTATCTAAAAATATTACTCATCATAAGCTTTATTGTTTCATAATTTTGAATGAGTAATTTTAATTTTGAGTTTAAAAATGTCTCAAATTAACTTTCAAAAGTCAACAATGGTCAAATAATTTAGAACGGAGGGAGCATAATATACAAATATATAAAAACTATAGAAATGCTGTCAGATATATTGTATAAACATCTTCGTGCAAAGTGTTAAAAACTGTATCAAAGGCATGCCAAAAAAGGTGACAACCTTTGCAGGACGGACGGAGTAAATAGCTACTTCAGCTCTGAAACTTTACTTTGCGGAGTGGTCTACATCATCTGTATTTTGAAAGAGCAAGTTGCTTAAAATACAATTTTCATCGGTAGCTCGACCCTGCAATGAATTCAATAGTAGGTCAAGACATGAGGAACTGAGGATACGTAGCAACCTTGGTTGTACCACTTTTTTGATTGGTAATTCTGGTCCCAAGTATCGAGAACCTTATTAACTACAGATGATTATATTTATCAGATTTTGATAATCACAGCTACTTGACTATCAGATGAAATTATTTGATTTATTAGGTTACATAATGCAGCACTCGGCATATTATCTTGATTTTGACATGGCCAATATGAATTAGGTGAATTTCCTAAAATAGTTTCCTTCACAAGCTGTACTTTCATAGGCACAACTTTTATATTCCTCTTATTAGAATTCAGTGTTTAATTGGAACATAGTTCGTTTCAGTATGCGATACGTATATGAGTATGCAGTTAGCTACATAGCGAAAACGTGTCTTTATATAAGTTTTTATAGTTAGGAATTTTCTTAGAATCTAATGGTAATAAACCAAGTTTTATAGAAGATTTTTAGTTGAGTCAACAAGTTGATTGTTTTGTAAATATGTTAGTAAAAACGTAATGTTTGAGCATCCAACTGAGCTATAATATTGATATTTGTGCAATTATAGGTAAAACAATAAAGAAATTTTTCCTAAATTTAGAGTTTTGGTAGGTAAGAGTATCATATTTGGGCTGGCAAGTACTAATACGCAGTTTGCTAAGTAAATGATAGTATCTAGTAACTCTGGATGAGATAACTCCGATTTTATTATTGGTCAATGTTTAAATAAGCTGTTCATTTGATTCACATTGTAGTTATGTGATTTTGCATCCTTGTCCTTGGCATTTAGGTAGAGTAGGATTCCTCTTTCTTATTTCATTTCTATCTTCCACTCCTTGTCATCTCATTGGTTATGAAGTCTTAATGGTTATCTTTATGCCCACCCTGAGTCTTTTTTTTTTTCAAAACTCAATTTGGGGCAAGTTGGTGTTCATACTCCCTCCATTCCACTTTCAACGTCATGGTTGGAATTGGTGTTTGTTACACGGTGTTAAGACTTTCGTTGATAGACAAATATTTTTTTAATGTCTTAAATTTTGTGCCACAGGCGTGCAAAACCATGACTTTCAAAGTGGAATGTATGGAGTATTATTTTCACCCACATATAGGGTGACTCCAATAGTATTTCCACCTTGTGTATTTAACTGCTATGGGGAATCTGATTGGAGGGAATTCCTAAGAAATTTCAAAATGCAAAAGACTCGAATTTTGGGCAATTGATATTTGTTTTTCTTCTTGTGGCAATCTGCAATTCAGAAGTGCCACTTTGTTTGTTGATGTCATTCTTTGACTCAGTTACAGGAGACTTGCCAACCTAAACTGCGCACAGCTGCCAATTTTGTGAAAAAGTTGCATAACCTTGCAGGTTAGTCCATTTAAAGGTCATCTTGGCCATCAGGATAATGGGTCTGCAGATTATAGGTGTGAATGGTTGTATAAGTGGTTGTTTAATTCATAAATGATTTGGACCTTCTCTTTTAATGCAGTTCAGAGAAAGGGCTATATGGACTTGCATAAGTTGGCTTGGGAAGATAATGTTTCATGCTGCTATGGATCCACTCTCCCAAAGGACTCGAGTTGTACTCTGCCTTGCAGTTGGGCAGCTGCTGATCCTTCGACTTTCCTAATTCGAGGAAAGAGTTATCTCGAAGACCGTCAGAAGGTACGTTTTCTCTCTTCAAGTTATTTTTTGGGGAAACAAATGAAATCTTGAAATCCACATACGTCATATGTAACTGGCTAAACTTAAGATATCTTAATGACCATTGTTGGACATATGCATTGCATTCTGATACCAAAAAGTGTAAAAGAGATTCTGCAAATATTGGAATGATGTGTACCTCTAACCTTATTGATGTTAAAGATAGTCATTTGGACAAAAAAACAAGATGATATATGTATACATACATACATACATGCATACATATATGTATGTATGTATGTATGTGTGTGTGTGTATATATATATATATATATATATATATATATATAAATCAATGTTGAACTTAAATCATCACCCTTACAACAATTTATCTGTGTTTCTGTCACCGTAATGATAATGATATTCAAACTTATTGCCACCATTGTTATAACTGTTGTGCCTACTACCTTGGTTTTCGTGTGTTTGCACATTTGCCTGTTCACTACTACTTCTTATGAGAAGTCTTTGTTTTCTATCACAACCTTTAGATCTGAAATGCATAGAAATTCTTTCTTCACCAGATCAAGGCAAAAGGAACCTTGATGGATTTGATTGCTGCAGATTGGTTAAAATCTGACAAGCGTGAAGATGATCTTGGTGGCCGCCCTGGAGGCATTGTTCAGGTTTGATTTATGGTTTACTAGCGTTCTCTTGATTAGTTATGGATTTACATCATAGAAACTGAATCTGCTATATTTTAACGTAATAGTAAATTAAAAAACACCTATTTCCACACACGCACACATCCACGTATTGATGTGACTAAACCGATATTCTCCCCCATGAAAACTCAATTGGGAACTTGGCAGAAATATGCAGCACAGGGTGGACCAGAATTCTTCTTCATTGTTAATATGCAGGTGAATTTTTTTTTTCCAATGCTGATTTCATGGCTTTTTAACAGGTCATTTACAACTGTTATATTTATGATGATTAATTCCGTGAATCAGGTCCCTGGTACAACTACCTATAGTCTGGCTCTATATTACATGATGACTGCTCCTTTGAAAGATTCTCCTTTATTAGAGCGCTTTGTTAATGAAGATGATGCCTATAGGAGTTCAAGGTTTAAGCTGATACCATATATCTCCGAGGTTAGTATACGTAAAAAAGCAATCAAATATGGGTCTAATTAGGACACCATTTCTGAAAAACGTTTTTTTTCCCTTCACATTTTTTGTTTTGTATAACATATTTTATGAATCTTCTAAAATGAAGACAATTAGACAAGACAATGGTCTAATTTTAGTTATAACCTGAAACTAATTGGACTTGAATATTACTTGTGGTTGTCCTATTAGGGATCATGGATCGTAAAGCAGAGTGTCGGAAAGAAAGCTGGTTTGGTGGGTCAAGCGCTCCAAGTTAATTATTTTCAAGGAAAGAACTACTTGGAGGTAATATTCAAGATCATGTATTTCATAAATCATGTGGGATGGAATTTAAAATCCTGATAGTTTTATTGCAGTCAGGCTCAAGAACTAGTTGGAACTAATTTTTGAACCGTTGTAGTTACAAATCATGAGCTAATGTCTTTCTCCCCCTAATCTTTTTGTCCAACTTTTCCTGGAGTATCGCACAACTTATGCTAATCTCGATAATTTATCTAAATTTTCAGCTTGATATTGACGTGGGGTCATCAACTGTGGCAAGGGGTGTGGTTAGTCTCGTTCTTAAATACCTGAACAATCTGGTTATAGAAATGGCATTTTTGATACAGGTAAAGCTTTTAAAATTCTCAACATAAAAGTTTATAGTTTATTACCTGCATGTTCTTCTTGCTCTTCTTCAAACTTGTCCAACTGCTTTGACACCCAAAAAATCCATTAATGGCTTGGTTTTGTGTGCGCACAAATAGCAGTTATTAAAGAAAGTATCTTTTAAAGAAAGTAGCATTATTCGGACAAACACATCTCTAGTTGTTAATAGGGGATCGACGTTCCAAATTTTAAATTTTAACTTTCTCTACTATTAGTACTGGATAACAATTTAACTTTTAAATTATGGACTGCCTATTTCTCTTATGGACGGACAAATATGTATTTGTCTGAATAGTGTCATAGCAAGCATTTTGTAGCATAGCTAGAGGTGGCAATAGAGCGTGTAGTAGCCGACCCATCTTGTATCATTCACTATCAGATTCAATGGACGCGAGTTAAAAAAAATCCCCTCCGTACACACCTTATGGTGCATACTTAGGGAGAACTTAAAAAAGTTGTGTACGCATCATAATGGTGTGTACGAGAACTTTCCATCCGCACCATAATAGTGCATACGAGAACTTCCCATGCACACCATAATGGTTTGTACGATTTCCATTTTTAATATCTCGTTCCGTCAAATATGAGTGTGAGCGATACAAAACATGGTAGCTACTACACACTTCATAGCCACCTTTGGCTGTGAATCCCTCCCCCATATATATACAGTATAGAGAACTGAAAATCAAGAAAAAATGTATGATGAAATAATGAACCTTGTGAAAGAGGTTGAAGAGAATGTGGTTCATTGGTTATTTGTTAGCAAGTGCAGCTAGAATTCTTAGAATTGTGCATCTTTTTTGAATCTGAATGAAATATTCATGTCAAAATCTCCACTTCGGCTGCAGGCTAATACACGCGAAGAGCTCCCAGAATTCCTTCTTGGAACATGCCGGCTTAACCATATGGACACGTCTAAATCAGTTTCAACCAACTCTATGACTCATCACTAGACAATGTGGTTTCCCGGTAGATGTCAGATACTAGATTCAGTTCTAGAACGAAATTGAAGAAGATCAAGGTGATTGATTTTTAGGTCAATATCGTATTGATTTATGAATTCATTTTGTAAAGTTCTTTCTTTACGAGTGAAAGGTGTTTGGTTGTCAATCTTATTTCTTTATTATTAGCATAATTTATGTAATACGTAATATAAAATGGTAAATGGTTATTTTCACAAGTTTTTTTTTTTTTCTAGTTTCACAAGGTCTCACTTACACAGGGTAAATGTGTCATACATGTGTGAGAGCAGGGCGCTTGTGAAAATTATTGAAGACTTGTGAAAATAATAATTAATTAAGTTTTTTTTTCTTTTTCTAAAATAGCATAAAGTGAAAAGGAAAAACGAGTTTTGAGAAGCATTACAAAAAGTTAATTATGTTATTATTTCCATTTTTCGTGTCAATTTTAAAAATGAATCCTTTATCACACGACATAACAAAAAAAATTAGAAAAAAAACCTTCATATGAAAAAGAAAATTATAGAAGTATAATAATCCAATGCTTATGTACCAACCAATACAAGTTCAGATTTAACTATTTTTAGGTGCTCTAAAATAAATAATTATCTTTGTATAATGTATTATTTCATTCATATGAGATGGTAATTCATTATTTGATTGATTGAGAGAGAGAGAGAGAGGGAGTAACAGCTTTTTTTAATAATATGAGCTTTTATCTTACATATTGGGCTTGTGCCTCCGAAAGTTATGCAAACGTGTATATAAGTTACACATTGACCTTGTGGGCTCCAAATTTGTTTAAATGGACTTTGGCCCATTTGATTATTTGGTGAACGAATATATATAAATATAAATGTGGTCATCTAATTTGCTATTGTGTGAAATTTCTTTAATAGAAAATTTCTATTTTTACAAGTATTTTTATTTTTAGATCAGCTCCCTTACACTTGTGTGAATATGGAATTGTCATTGTAAAAATGTCAAAAATACTTGTAAAAATGTCAATTTTCTGAGTTTACCGACAATTAACAAAAATATATACTTGAATATTAAGTCTATTAATATAGGCCACATGCCCCCATTGTAAAAATGTATGATATAGGCCACATGCCCCCATTGAACTTATTATTTTCATTAAAAAAAATTAACATTTTTGTAAAAATATCTCTCACGTAAATATTAAATTCATAATGTATTAAATAACAAAAAAATAATATAAAATATTAATAAATCTTATTAAATAAAACTTAATATGTCAAATTATTATTAGTGATATTTTTAGTTAGTATATAATAATTATAGCTCTTATAATAAAACTTAAATTTTTATATTAATTTAAAATTAAAAAAAATATTAATAAAAATCGTCGGTGGCAGTAACTATGCATACATCAATGTCAACGCTCGAAACTGTGGAGCAACGGAAAACCGTCGGTGATACGGAGTTGAGGCGCAAGAGAGACTAGAGAGGAGTGAAAGTCTAATACTTACGCCACCGACGCGGTAACATTAACATTACCTAAACCTCCACTTGCCGGTTAAGTTTGGACTTGTCAGTGTTTTCAGCTCATCTACATCCGGTCATTATGTCGGTGATACTTGGTGTCGGGCTGTCGGCACCGACACCACAGCTTTGTTCCCGGTAATTTTACTTTTTTTAAGGCCACAAAATATGGGGTGGAGCCAGGCTTGATTTGGGCCCTACTGTTTTTATGGGCTTCCTTTTACAAGGTCTGATTTAAGCTAAACTTGATAAAATGGACTACCACTACAAAAAATTGTCCTTCGGAAATTTTATTTTAGAGATTATTTATTGGTACCGGCACATGTGGCACATGGGATGCGTATGATAAATAAAAAAATTGAATAAAAGAAATGGTAATTATTATAAAGAAACATTACCATTAATATATATATGAGGAAATAAAATTTTATTTATAAATTAAAAGAATGAAATTAACGTATCATTATTTTCACAAAAAAGAAAACATTATGCAATTAGCAATAAAACTCATTAATACAAGCTTCTAAAAATAAATAAAAAATTATACAACTCAAATAAAAATAAATATATGAACTATAAAATTAAATAGAAAATATTTTCACCAAAAGTAGAAGAATAGAATAGTATTTTGGTATATATTTGTTTCTGGATGACATAATGTTGACCGAGCTTGTATCTCTTATTTTGATGTAAACACCAGTGTCCCTTACATTTATGAATTAACAAAGGGAATTGATATTTTTATAAAAAAAAAAATGATAGTTTCATTAATAGAATGTAAATTATTTTATTTGTAAAAATATCGAGTTTTTATTAACAAAATGTAAACTATTTGGTAGGATGTATCAGTCATAAAATCCTCTTCAAACCTTCAAATCCAAATAAACTTTTGAGTCTTTGGCACAAGACGTTTTCAAACTAAATGGCAAATTAAGGGACATCGGGAAGTATGACAATCCCATTCTTCTTATTCATAATTGTTGTTCCCCTAGATTAAGGATGATTTTTTTTGCAATGACACCTGATAATGGTCCTGAGAGTGTAATGTTGAAAGCATGCTCACGTTCATATCAAGATTGTTATAAAGTATTAATTGTTATAAAGTATTTTACTTCCCCTCAAAGCATGGACACCTCTTACACATGAATATACAATCTCAACCAATAAGGAGATGACATGTCATCACTCGGGGGAAAGCTCAAAGCATATGATTTTGACCTAAGCAAGAATTTATAAATTTGAAGAATCCCTAAAAGATAAATGTGAGCCCTAACTCTCTATTTGATTGCTCTGAAATCTCTTATCCTTCGTTATATATTTCAAATTATCTTCTTTCTCACTTCAATATTAATTCTCACACCGAAAGTATCATCTGCGGCCGAAGCTGTCAAGAATATATATGATTTCACCCTCTTGTAGGTTAGATTGACTTATCTTCAATCCATGATCTGAATAAAAGAAATATCAATGTTAACACTGTCAAAAAGTAAGAACTGACGTAGAATTCAACAAAAAAGTATAGAAAAAAAATGTTATTACTGTTGGGAAAAAAAACCAAAAATTATCTTCCTTGGCCTGACCGTTTCATGGTTGTCAATTTAAACTTTAGCTTTCTCATTTGCATTGTGAACCATGGTTTTAAAACCTGGACCGAACCGAGGTCCGACTGAAAAAAATCGGAGCTAGTCAGTGCTCCGGTTCGATTAAAGCCAAAAAATCAATTTTGATCAAAATCGGTAACCCAACAGTCGGTGTGACGCCCCCAAATCTGGGCCCACACAGCCCATACTTGAGTCGTCAAAAGACTACAACAAAATTATTACAACAAAGCACAACGTACAACAATACAGTGTATAATAATACACAACTAAGTCTTCACTATTATTGCCACACTATTTTACAAAACGTGAAAACTATGATAACTATTCCTCGGACCCTCACTCCATTCCCCGGCTAGACCCTGTTATGTTTTCATCTCCTGTTGAAAAACAATGGAACAAAAGAAAGGGTGAGCTCAAATAGCCCAGTAAAGAATATCATGACTAAGATAATGACGAATAAATTATCATTAGTCTTCAACAGTTGAGTTCTTGATAGAATACAATAGACTACAAGGTTTATATCAAAAACTGCAGTTAAATTCTTAAACAACGTTCAGATCAATAATAGCAGCGGAATGAGTAATCTATTAGAAGAATAATGCAGACTATAATGTCCACTCGGTTCTCTTTTTAGGAAAAACATCATCAACTTTTATCATCTGAAATACTATTAGTCAAGATAATACAAATTCACAGTTCCTGATCATAATCATGCACATCAACAGTTCATCTTTGTACTACGGGCCAAAGATATTCAATATAGCACCAACGATCATGATTATACCAGATTCAGCCTTTGGTCATAATCATACCAAACAACAGTTCATCTTTGCACTACGGGCCAAAGAGAACATTCACCACGTGCCATAAAAGACACCGAACAGATGTATCGCCTTTAACCTATTATATCGCCTTTAACCTATCATCTGTTCAACAAATATATCACATCTGTGCCCCCGGCCACAGATATTCACAACAGCTTGATTTTTGGATGATTAGAATGATATAAATGATGAACAGAAGAAATAGGATAACAATAAGTATCGGAAGTTTACTTTGTACAGATTCAAATAATGTCCAAATTGTCAACATGATGTGGAGTGAAATTTAAAAATGATATTCAAGATCCACAGTTCAGAATAACGGTTATAATTCAATAGAAAGGTTCACGTAAATAGGAAGGTTCAGTTGAAATAATGAAGTTCAACTATTATGGAACATATAATATTTTCAGGAATTATAGAAGCAATAGTTCCATAATAAATTTCGATTTAGGAGTATGAAAGAAAATAATATCCCTTACCGTAGCAGGTTTGATTAACAAAAGGTGAAGAAAATTAATACAAAGGGTTATTCACCAACAGGCGGCAATCCGCTCCGTAAGGTTATTCCCACAATTTAATAGAATTTGAGTACAAAGAGTTATTCACCAAACAGGCGGCAATCCGCTCCGTAAGGTTATTCTCAGAGATTAATAATAAATGAATACGAAAGGTTATTCACCAACAGGCGGCAATCCGCTCCGTAAGGTTATTCCCACAATTTAATACATGGAAATAAAAGGCACGTCTTATGAGTAAGGAAGAAACAATATTATTATCGAGAATCAAATAATGATAATCCCTTACCATAGTACGTTTGAATAATGGAAGATGAAAAAGATGGTATCCCTTACCTCAATACGTGACTGGATATTGATTTAAATGAGGTTGATTAACTTGAACAGTACACGTATACTTATAGATCTTCACAAATACTCAAGATGACTTAAGCACACTTAGAGAGAACTTTCACAAGAAGTATTTAGAGAGAGAAAGAAAGAACACGTAAGGAAGTTTATGAAAAATCCTTAAGTTAAGGCTTCTATTTATAGCCAAAAATCTTATCATTCATTTAATCTAAACCATTCATTTAAAGATCATCTTTTAATCTACACCATCCATTTCAAATATTATATTATCTTTAATCTACACCATTCATTTCATATCACCTAATAATCACCTAACTTTATATTATAAACAAATCAATTTAATTATTCAACAATAATTCACACTTTAATCTACACCATTCATTTCATATCACCTAATAATCACCTAACTTTATATTATAAACAAATCAATTCAATTATTTAACAATAATTCACACTTTAATCTACACCATTCATTTCATATCACCTAATAATCACCTAACTTTATATTATAAACAAATAACTTTATCAATTCAATTATTATGACTAATTGTTATAAATACAGTATAGTTAGCTCTTAGATATCAAGTCAATAAATTAATGAAATACAATTGTTTAAATAACATCATAATAGAGATAATAATAATGTAAAAGAAAGCATACGTTACTGTGTAATGACAATTATTGATTCAATAATGTGAATTACTGTGCATATGTTACTGTGACAATTATTAGGTTCAATAATTTTAAAAACAGTGCAACAACAATTATTGACTCAATGATATAAAATACAGTGTAATGACAATTATTAAATCAATAATGCAAAATACTGTGTAACAACAATTATTGAATTGATAATATAAAATATTATGCAGTGACAATTATCGATGAAATGATGCGTAACAGTTACGGTGTCAATTATCAGACCAATAATATGAGACACTATGCAATACCGTGTGTTACTGTAGAGTACCGTGTGCTACAGAAAATACCAAAAACTACCGTATGCTACTATTCTTTTATCACCGGTATTTTAACAGTTTCGTTGACTATTTTTATTTAAAAAGGTTACTTCTGTCGTTTTCTATATCCGACAAATATTCCGTTGTGGGGTCCACCAATAATTTATTATTTCGGCGCCGTCGTACGACACGAATATTCCCCGACCAAACGAATATTCCCCGACAAAATAAAATTTGCACATAACATCCTTAACTTTTAACTTTATCGATTTAACCACTTACTGTTTAAAAAATATCTATATGAAGAAAAATTAAATTTTGTATTTCATAAAATTCGGGGTCTTACAACCTCCCCTCCTTATGAAATTTCGTCCCCGAAATTGACGTACCTGACATATCGAAGAGGTAAGGATACTTAGATTTCATCTCAGATTCTAGCTCCCAGGTCATTTCCTCAGTATCTTGGTTCCTCCATAAAACCTTAACTTGAGGTATAACCTTTGAGCGTAGGATCTGCTCCTTCTTATCCAGGATCTTAACAGGTACCTCCTCGTATGTTAAATCATCTGCTATAACGTCTGGTTCTAACTCAATGACGTGGTTTGGGTCCTTCACATATTTACGTAACATAGATATGTGAAAAACGTTATGGATGCGAGACATACTTGGTGGTAGGGCTAGTCTGTAGGCTACGGTTCCTATTCGATCGAGGATTTCAAATGGGCCAATAAATCGAGGGTTGAGCTTTCCTCTCTTTCCGAATCTCGTAACCCCTTTCCATGGAGAAACACGTAAGAATACATGATCTCCGACGTTGAAACTTTCGTCTCTCCTATGAAGATCAGCATAACTCTTTTGTCGTTCTTGTGCGGTCTGTATTCGTTGTCGGATCATTTGGATCTTTTCGGTCGTCAAGCGTACCAACTCGGGTCCCAACAATTTTGCTTCTCCTACCTCATTCCAACATATTGGAGAGCGACACTTCCTTCCATACAATGCCTCGAATGGAGCCATGCCTATGCTTGCTTGGTAACTGTTGTTGTAAGAAAATTCCACCAACGGCAAGTACTTATTCCAACTTCCTTTGAAGTCTAATACACAAAGTCTCAAAAGATCTTCGAGGGTCTGGATCGTCCTTTCCGATTGTCCGTCCGTTTGAGGATGGTATGCAGAACTAAAACGTAGTTCAGTGCCCATAGCTTTTTGTAGACTGATCCAAAAGCGTGAAGTGAATCTAGGATCTCGATCAGAAACTATGGAAACTGGCATGCCATGCAATCTCACGATCTCATTTATGTACATACCGGCAAGACGTTCAAGTGAAAAGTTTTCTCGTATAGGCAAGAAATGAGCAGATTTGGTCAATCTATCTACGATCACCCAAATTGCATCTAAGCTTTGAGAAACTTTTGGAAGACCCGTCACGAAGTCCATATTGATGTGTTCCCACTTCCATTCGGGAACTTCAAGTGATTGTAATGGACCTTTAGGAACTTGATGTTCTGCCTTGACACGTTGACAAGTTAGGCACCTTGAGATAAACTCCGCAATCTCTCTTTTCATATTGTTCCACCAAAATGTATGTCGAAGATCTCGATACATCTTGGTACCTCCTGGGTGGATTGCGAACGGCGTGTTGTGTGCCTCCATCATGATTTTATGCTTTAATTCAGGATCGTTAGGAACACAGAGTCGAGAGTTGACTCGAAGTATTCCTTTCTCGTCAATTCTTGCTTCGGGAATGGCACCTTCTTGTACTTTCTTTATCATGTTTATCAGTTCCGGATCGGTAGCTTGAGCAGCTTTAATTTTATCGATTAAAGTTGGTTCTACTCGCACGTGAGCAATCTTCGAGTGGGTCCCTGGTGTCTTTAGCTCTATCTCCATCTTTTGCAAGTCGTACAAAATACACTTTTGTGTTGTTAGCAGTGCACTTGTACTTGCATAAGATTTTCTGCTCAAAGCGTCAGCTACAACGTTCGCCTTTCCCGGGTGATACTGGATTGTGTGGTCATAATCCTTTAACATCTCAAGCCAACGTCGTTGTCGCATGTTGAGTTCCTTCTGGGTGAAGAAATACTTGAGACTTTTATGATCCGTATAGATATCCACTTTTTCTCCGTACAAGTAGTGTCTCCAGATCTTCAACGCGAAAACGACTGCTGCCAACTCTAGATCATGAGTAGGATAATTTTTCTCATAATCTTTGAGTTGTCGAGAGGCGTAGGCTATAACCTTTCCATGTTGCATAAGGACACAGCCTAGACCTTTGCCAGAAGCATCGCTGTAGATAACAAATTCTCCTGATCCTGATGGTATGGTCAGAACAGGAGCTGAAACAAGTCTCCTCTTGAGTTCTTGAAAACTCTTCTCGCATTCCTCGCTCGATATAAGTTTTGTACTAGAATGAATGATACCGATATCTAGTAATTAAACTTTCAACTCTTGGTGTTCTATGAGAGCCATTTGGTATGGGACTTTAAAAATGGGCTTAGTGCCGGGTTCAAGATCGATACAGAATTCAATTTCACGGTTTGGGGTAAGCCAGAAAGTTCCTCAGAAAAAACGTCAGGAAACTCATTAACAATGGGAATATCATTCAAGTTTGACGTGTTTTTGTTCAAATCAGTGACATGAGCTAAAAAGGCTTGACATCCGTTTTTCAATAAACGGATGGCTTTATGGCTAGAAATAACAGTTATAGATTTCAATGGTTTAGTTGCTTGAATTTGCATGACAGGTTGATTAGGAATATGAAAACTAATAATCTTATGAAAACAATCAATTTTAGCATGATGGGTAGTCACCCAATCAATTCCTAAAATCACATCAAATTCACGCATCTCCAAAGAAATAAGGTCAACAGGTAATGTGAGGTTGTTGATTTGAACTAGGCAAGATTTATAGATAGTAAATGTAATAGGTATTTCTCCCAATGAGGTTTCAACTGATAAGACAATATTTAAGTTTTCAATAGTCAAATTTAAACGTTGAGTACATATAGGTGAGATAAAAGAGTGGATAGAGTCAGTATCTAATATGACATAGACTTCACGAGAATTTATGAATAGCTTACCGGTTATCACCTCATTCGGTTTCTTGACTGTTATCGTCAAATCGAATCCCGAATACTTCATTCGGATCTTCACGTATTTCAACCATGGGAATACCACTGAATAATTTTCTAGCAAACTGTTTCTCGGGTTCATCAACTTCATCAGTAGTAAGGTACCAATGATTTCCATTAAAATAGTATTTTCGATAGACTGCAGTTTCCACGATAGTGACTAACTTAACCTGAATTCCTCTAAATTGTAACGCCCAAAAGTATAGAAACATCATTTTTAAATAATCTTGAAAATCATAGCTGGAACACCATAAATCCCAAAGACTAATATGAAAAGTCCATATATTCTGATCCTTTGTTATAGAGCATAACCAGGTGATATCACTCTCCCAATTAGTGAGTAAATTAAAGGCAATAATTTCCGCAAGTTCATTACTTCCTTTAATTGCTTCTAAGAATGGATCTGGAACGACTGTAGCAGAGCTTTCACCTTCATCCTTACTGGATAGAACACGCATAATTTTTGCCTTAGGCAAATGATTCAACTCTGAGTTTGTAAGAAGATTATTCGTCGCCTCTTGTTTTGCAGCTACATTTGTTTCGGTAATTTCATAGTTAACCTCCTGATTTCCAAATGCCATAATTAACTGTGGTCACAAAATAAATGTTAGTTCAAATAAACTGACTCATCTCTTCATGTTCCTACATTCAAATCGATTCATTAGATAAAAAATAAATCTAATTTAGGTAGGACACACTAGTGATTGATTCTATTCGTCTCTCCCCTCCTAGTTCTAACCCCACATCTCCATTAAAGACCATATCCCTAAGCTCTGATGCCAACTGTGACGCCCCCAAATCTGGGCCCACACAGCCCATACTTGAGTCGTCAAAAGACTACAACAAAATTATTACAACAAAGCACAACGTACAACAATACAGTGTATAATAATACACAACTAAGTCTTCACTATTATTGCCACACTATTTTACAAAACGTGAAAACTATGATAACTATTCCTCGGACCCTCACTCCATTCCCCGGCTAGACCCTGTTATGTTTTCATCTCCTGTTGAAAAACAATGGAACAAAAGAAAGGGTGAGCTCAAATAGCCCAGTAAAGAATATCATGACTAAGATAATGACGAATAAATTATCATTAGTCTTCAACAGTTGAGTTCTTGATAGAATACAATAGACTACAAGGTTTATATCAAAAACTGCAGTTAAATTCTTAAACAACGTTCAGATCAATAATAGCAGCGGAATGAGTAATCTATTAGAAGAATAATGCAGACTATAATGTCCACTCGGTTCTCTTTTTAGGAAAAACATCATCAACTTTTATCATCTGAAATACTATTAGTCAAGATAATACAAATTCACAGTTCCTGATCATAATCATGCACATCAACAGTTCATCTTTGTACTACGGGCCAAAGATATTCAATATAGCACCAACGATCATGATTATACCAGATTCAGCCTTTGGTCATAATCATACCAAACAACAGTTCATCTTTGCACTACGGGCCAAAGAGAACATTCACCACGTGCCATAAAAGACACCGAACAGATGTATCGCCTTTAACCTATTATATCGCCTTTAACCTATCATCTGTTCAACAAATATATCACATCTGTGCCCCCGGCCACAGATATTCACAACAGCTTGATTTTTGGATGATTAGAATGATATAAATGATGAACAGAAGAAATAGGATAACAATAAGTATCGGAAGTTTACTTTGTACAGATTCAAATAATGTCCAAATTGTCAACATGATGTGGAGTGAAATTTAAAAATGATATTCAAGATCCACAGTTCAGAATAACGGTTACAATTCAATAGAAAGGTTCACGTAAATAGGAAGGTTCAGTTGAAATAATGAAGTTCAACTATTATGGAACATATAATATTTTCAGGAATTATAGAAGCAATAGTTCCATAATAAATTTCGATTTAGGAGTATGAAAGAAAATAATATCCCTTACCGTAGCAGGTTTGATTAACAAAAGGTGAAGAAAATTAATACAAAGGGTTATTCACCAACAGGCGGCAATCCGCTCCGTAAGGTTATTCCCACAATTTAATAGAATTTGAGTACAAAGAGTTATTCACCAAACAGGCGGCAATCCGCTCCGTAAGGTTATTCTCAGAGATTAATAATAAATGAATACGAAAGGTTATTCACCAACAGGCGGCAATCCGCTCCGTAAGGTTATTCCCACAATTTAATACATGGAAATAAAAGGCACGTCTTATGAGTAAGGAAGAAACAATATTATTATCGAGAATCAAATAATGATAATCCCTTACCATAGTACGTTTGAATAATGGAAGATGAAAAAGATGGTATCCCTTACCTCAATACGTGACTGGATATTGATTTAAATGAGGTTGATTAACTTGAACAGTACACGTATACTTATAGATCTTCACAAATACTCAAGATGACTTAAGCACACTTAGAGAGAACTTTCACAAGAAGTATTTAGAGAGAGAAAGAAAGAACAAGTAAGGAAGTTTATGAAAAATCCTTAAGTTAAGGCTTCTATTTATAGCCAAAAATCTTATCATTCATTTAATCTAAACCATTCATTTAAAGATCATCTTTTAATCTACACCATCCATTTCAAATATTATATTATCTTTAATCTACACCATTCATTTCATATCACCTAATAATCACCTAACTTTATATTATAAACAAATCAATTTAATTATTCAACAATAATTCACACTTTAATCTACACCATTCATTTCATATCACCTAATAATCACCTAACTTTATATTATAAACAAATCAATTCAATTATTTAACAATAATTCACACTTTAATCTACACCATTCATTTCATATCACCTAATAATCACCTAACTTTATATTATAAACAAATAACTTTATCAATTCAATTATTATGACTAATTGTTATAAATACAGTATAGTTAGCTCTTAGATATCAAGTCAATAAATTAATGAAATACAATTGTTTAAATAACATCATAATAGAGATAATAATAATGTAAAAGAAAGCATACGTTACTGTGTAATGACAATTATTGATTCAATAATGTGAATTACTGTGCATATGTTACTGTGACAATTATTAGGTTCAATAATTTTAAAAACAGTGCAACAACAATTATTGACTCAATGATATAAAATACAGTGTAATGACAATTATTAAATCAATAATGCAAAATACTGTGTAACAACAATTATTGAATTGATAATATAAAATATTATGCAGTGACAATTATCGATGAAATGATGCGTAACAGTTACGGTGTCAATTATCAGACCAATAATATGAGACACTATGCAATACCGTGTGTTACTGTAGAGTACCGTGTGCTACAGAAAATACCAAAAACTACCGTATGCTACTATTCTTTTATCACCGGTATTTTAACAGTTTCGTTGACTATTTTTATTTAAAAAGGTTACTTCTGTCGTTTTCTATATCCGACAAATATTCCGTTGTGGGGTCCACCAATAATTTATTATTTCGGCGCCGTCGTACGACACGAATATTCCCCGACCAAACGAATATTCCCCGACAAAATAAAATTTGCACATAACATCCTTAACTTTTAACTTTATCGATTTAACCACTTACTGTTTAAAAAATATCTATATGAAGAAAAATTAAATTTTGTATTTCATAAAATTCGGGGTCTTACAGTCGGACCAGTCGACCTAGTGACCCGATCATCGGGTCATCGGTTTTACCGATTTCCCACAAACTTTTTTTTTTTTTTTTTCTAAAAAAAATTAAGCATTTGAAGTTGATTAAATGTATCCTTGATTGAGTTTTGAATTATGGTCATGATTTAATATCTTTCTTTTCATATAAATTTAGTATTTATTTGAATTGTATAAAGTAAATATTGTACAAATAGATTTATTTTTTTTACCGAATTTGATTGAATGTATTCTAGAGATGTTTATGTTCATTTGTATTTGATTTTATTACTCTTGAGTCTTAAATTTTGAGTTATGATCATGATTTAATATCTTTTTTTATATATAAATTTAGTATTTATTTGAATTGTATAAAGTAAATATTGTACAAATAGGTTTAATTTTATTTTTTTGTGTAGATAAATTAATTAATTTTACATATTTACTAAATATTATATATAATATATAATAATAATAATAATAATTAATATATTTAATTATTTATTATTTATTATATATTAATAATGTCACCGGTTCAATAACGGTCCGACTACTAATTGGACTAATGACTCATCTATCGATACCTTTTTCGGTTCAGTGATCAATCTGAGTTGGAGAATACTATTGTGAACAATGCAAATAAACCTGGAGGGAGGGGGGCTGATTCAATAAGAGAGAGGAATGTGAGAGGTTTAGGAGATAAAAAAGAGAAGAAGAGAAGGTGGGTAAAGAGATTTTTTTTTTTAAATATTCAAAAATTTATCCGGGTAAATTTTTTTAATTTTCAGAAAGGGGAAAGCGTGTGAGAGGGGAGAAAAATAAAGAATAACATTAATATTTTAATTGCAGTTAATGTGTCCTATTTGTAATTCTACAGTTTCTTTTTAAGTATACGAAAAGGAAAAAAAAGAATTCAGCAAATAGAGGAGAGAAATACAGATGAAGTGAAGAGATGAGGATAATAATTTAAAATATATTTAAGCTTAGGTGTGACTAAATTACAAAAAACCAGGTTTAAAAAGCCATAGGATTTATAGTAATAGATGTGATTCTTGTGTATTCATGTTATATACAATTTGTATATAATGACTTTACTTTTATTTACTTTTATACTATGTTAAAACTACCATTGTAATTTGATATTATATTTTATTTTATTATAGAAAGAAGGAAAAATCAATATATCTATAATAAATACTTCAAAATCGTCTCTCAACCCTAAAATTTAATAATGGTCTTTCAACTCAAAATTTTAGAGAATACCCTAAAATCTTACCTATAAATAAATGATAAAATTCTAAATCCTAAAAAAAAATTAAGTCAAATTTTTATATGAATTTTTTAATTATAATGGTAAGTACACAATTATGATAATAAGAATATAGACAGAAAAATTTTAAAATTAAATAAATGATGCAAAAAATACTTGAGTGAATTTTTTTTTCTAGAAAACACATGATCTTTTTTGTTGTATTTTAAATATAAGATGTATTCCTTTTCTCAATTTTAACTATAAAAAAAAAAGATCTTTTGATTCCTTATTAAAACAAAAATTGTTGATGGATTACTTACACTGAAATTGCTTAAAACTACTAATGTTACACTGATAAAATACAGAAGATAAATAATCCTCACAACCTCCTCAACATTTAAATTACTATACTATATAATCTGAATTATTCACCAATAAAAAAAAGGCACAGTTATTGAACTAAAATTTAAAAAGAGTTGTGTAAAATAATTATCAAACAAATTACCATACATCCAAAAATTTGATAATTGGATGTTTATGATTGATAAGTAATTTTGATAATTGAATGTTTATGATTGATAAATGTTTTGCAATAAGTCATGATAGCGGTTGAGCTAGAGTGTTCTCTTCTTTAACGTTAGTGACTAAGAAAAGTTTTAAGGTATGATTTTACATAAGATACATATAGGAAAATTTTGACGTAATTTTTATTTAGGATTTAGAATTTTATCACTTATTTAAAGGCAGGATTTTAGTGTATTTTCTAAAATTTTGAGTTGAAATATTATTCTTAAATTTTAGGACTGAGAGACAATTTTCTGCTATTTATTATAAATTAGCTCATAATCCCCACGGGCATTATTTTGTTATAAAACTATTATATTGTTTATATTTTTTATATACTATACTAATATATTAATTATACTAATAATAGATCTGTGTATAATAATTTTTATTTAAAGAAAATATTTTCTTTTGAAATATCCTATTTAACTAATAATGTATAACTAATTATTGATGAAAAATTAAATAAATTTAAAATTTTACAATGATAATTCTTCTACTTAAATAATATAAATGATAGTGTTCTTCTTTAAAATGGTTTATTTGTTTTTATATTCCTATGTATATGTAATGATAAAATCTTAATTAGACTTAAATAATTATACTTATATGATTTAATAATAAAAAAATATTATATAATAAAATATTAATATTATCAATAATATGAATTTTAAAAACACTAACTAAATTAGAAAATGTATAATTATAAGAGATAGTAGTAAGTAGATCGTTATGATAATAAGAATGTATATGAAAAGATTTATAATTAACTAATAGTTAAAAAAATAATTTCTTTTACTAAAGTTTAGGTTTCCATTATAATATGGTATGGTTGTAGGATTATTCCCAAGTTATAAAGTTGATAGACTATTTTGTACTATTTATTATATATATTAATTTTATTTATAATTTAAAGTAGTGTTTGGAAGTTATAAGTGTAGACTTATCCTTTTAAATTTGAAACCTAAAATTTAGGGTTGAACGATAATTTTGTCTTATTTATTATATATAGATAAATTGGTGAAATAGAATTTTTTATTAGGAGTTAATGAAATTTTATTTATAGTTAGAATTTTTTATTATTAAATTTTAATGAGTCACTCCTAAAAAAATAAAGTTGAACGACTATTTCTAAAAAATAGGGTTGAACGACGATTTTTTTTTTTTATATATATATATATATATATAGTGTGTGTGGTGTAAAATTTATATTATTATCAATTATATTTATTTTTATTAATAATTTTTTAATTAAATTATATAAAATTATTATATACAATATTAATTAATTATCACTACTGTTAATATATTTTTATAATATAATACCAAAAACGTAAAGAATATAATAATTTTATAATAAAATCTGTATTTCGCATGTCATGAAGTAGTTTAGGATAAAAAGGATACAAATTGTCGAAGGATGCAAACTTAGAGTTCTGGAAGTGTCTTTTACTCCAAAATAATTAGATCAATGATTATTTGTGGGGCCACTGGTTCAGATGAATTTTGTTGATAGATTTAGTATAGGTGGGCGAGCATGATCAAGTATGCACGTGACTTACAGCCACGAATAGCGGGGGAATGCCACACCACCATGAACTTGACCATTCAACGGTTTCAACCACATGCACCTTCTCTTTTAGCGATCACTGACCGCCCATTACTTGAATTAAAATTCACCAACATGGGATAGTAGTTGTACTTAAACATGATCTACAATATATTTAAAATTAAATTTATATATATAATCATATACCCATTTTGGTTATTTCATTAAAATTCTTAACAATAAGTGTTGTTACTAAATAAAACTATTGCATTTTGTTTGACTTGAAATAAAAAAATAATTGTATAGAAGTCATGTAAAAAGAATTTAATTAACGAAAGGAGAAAAATTAGGGGTCGATATTAATTTTAATGGCGAGTCAAGTATGAAAAAATATAATATATTGATAGAACGAATATATGAAAAAATCACACATATTATATTTGTCTCGTTATTAAACTTAATTGTATTTGCTTATCATACTATATTATGAGGAAATCTCATTATTAAAGAATTTCCTACATTTAAATATAATATTATAAAATAATAAATATTATTTTATTTTATAAAAGACTTAAAAATTGATCTCAGTTATTTTTTTTATATAAAAAGAAAATTATAGAGGAGGCTAAAAATGGAAGCAAAGAACAATAATATTCTGCGTTTGTGATCCGTGTCCCTCAGTCTCCATATGCTATTCCTGGTCCCACAATACGGTCTCAGACTCCGATCACTTTGTCCCGAACTGTTTAGTACAATCAAAGGGTCCCACATTGCTCTTTCTCTCTCCTCCTACACCCCCCATCCCCTTGACTAAAAATAAATATCATAAAATTAGACTAAAAATAAGGAAGAACTAGAATAAAACAAAATCCGGTGAGCCCCTTTCGTCAATTGGAAGTTACACAACCCCATTGAATAGAAAATAATAGCTCGAATCCCGAAGCAAACTCACGTGACTGTCCTCCTGTGCCGCTCTGGATAGCACACCCCTTCCTACTAACCTTGCCAGCTGGCGTCACGATCTTCCTACAGCGTGTGGGCTCCACCCCGTTTGGTGATGCCACGTGGCTGAGCTCCTTAACTGACGCCGTAACGTGCACAGTGGGTCCCAGTTAACGTAGGCCCCGACGCTGCATTGAATTTAATCTCCACAGTCCACAACGCGCGGGGCAGCGGCAAATTAGTTGTGCAATTACCAGAATATCCATTCGGATTTAATTTGTCACTGTATTATTAGTAGGGTAGATCTGTCATAAAAATTTATAAGTCCAAAGAAGGTTGGTTACTCTGTCACTTTCTTTCATCAACCTTCCTGCTACGTGACAACCAACATGTAATTGCAGACAGGAAATTCTTTAATAGTTCAATCAAAACTTGGGTAATTAGCTATCAAACTCTTAATTTATTTTAAATTTTATTTAAATAAGTTAATTTTGAAATGGGTGTATGAAAACCTTGACTAAATGGGTTGTGAAAAGGTGTGAGCCACCCTTTTTTTACTAGAAAATATAATATAGTAGGAGTGTACATAAAATCAAAAATAATTGAAAAATCGATCGCACCAAATTTAACCGTTAACAAATTAAACCAAAAATCACAAAATCGAAAAATCGAAACTTGTAAAACTAAAAAATCGAAACTATATCGATCAATTTCAGTTTAGTTTATTCAAAAATCGAAACTGATCAAACCGACCGAACACCTTAATAGTACAATATAATTTATATACTTCTCTAATGATTATTTATTTTATATAATTATATATTCATTATATATATTTTTTATAATTTGACGACATATCAATTCCCTATTATCCAACAATGCATTGCTTTAAAATTCGGTGACATACCAATTCTATCTTTTATGCTTAAGTTTTAATAACCGATTAAACCGAAAATCGAATAAACCGATAACCGATTATGGGAAAAAAAAATTAGGCGATTTTAATTTTTAATTTTTTATAACCGACTTAAATGGTTTGGTTATTTTTTTACCTACCAAACATATTGTTGTGCACCCCTATAATATAATGCCAACGATTGACCTCCACGATTATGCAAAAATTGACGAGGACATACACCAACAATTTAATTATTTACGACTGATACTAAACACTATATCTTCCTTTTAACGTTAATATTAAAGCTTGATTTTGTCCATTTGTTTAACCGTCAGTTCGGAGAGGGTATCTATACAAGAGTCTTGACGGCTTGGGTCATCGATGCACAAGAGTCTTGACGGCTTGGGCTGTCGGTGAATTTTTCCGGTGTGAGAGTTAGTAAAAGTTTCAAAATAGGTCAACAATAAAGGCTTAAAGTATTTAGTAGAGAAATAATAATCGTACCCCCTACCTCCATCATTAACCGGATTAGGTGTCCACTGAGTAATTATAATTAGAGGGGATAACAATCGTCCTAACCTATCCGAAAAATATGACTTTCGCTTTAATTATGATTAGATGTGCTAAACAGTCAACATTCGAATTGGTTTAAGACTTTAACTCAATTCTATCGGACTAAGGAGTCCTCTTCAATAACCAACAAGCTGACGGGCAATTGGGCCGAACCCAATATGGGTTGCCGATCATGCTACGGCAAAATATACATCCTAACAGGAGTACTAATAATTTGTTACGATTTTTGAATGTATGTGGCCACGATGGCACAACTGATATTCTTCCAACAATTGATCGAGTCTTAATAGTTTCTACCAAATTCGACAGAAAAATATTAAGAATGGGAATAAGAATCAAACCTGTGACTTAATGGTTTCAGGATATCATCTTAGTCTTAACCATCAAATTAATGGGATCCGGTTAGCATGGAGTTAACTTCATGCTAAGTTGGACAATAAATCAATACAGTGTTGACACACAAGTCGATGGTGTTCTCTTTATTTCTACGTGTCAGCACTGTATTAGTCTATTATTCAATTTATCATAAAATTAACTTTATGCTAACCGAATCCAAATGAATACATTAGGAATTATTCCTGTCCTTTCTAACAATTGCCATTAATGAAGTCGAAAGCCTCTTGAAAGCCATTATGTAACCTCGAGCATTAAGAGCAGAAGACAAATAATGTTGGTTTAATTTTCTACCTTCTTATTAAAAATTAATTATTGAAATTAGACTAGATATTTTTTCCTTCTACTATAATATAAGCGTGGAATTTGGTTCCTAGAAACACACTTATGACTTGCAACGTTTCTTTTCATTTTTGAATTCAAATAATTGATTTCAATTATGACCCCTTTTTTCTTTCATTTAAGATATTGCTTAACAGTTGTAAATTAAAACGGAAATATAATGCAAAAATACAAGACTAGTTGTTGAAGCAACCAGATTTGTAATATAAAGTCACGTGTTGAAATAAATTGATTAGGGTTACCGAAGATATTTGATTTGAATGGTACTACTTAATCTTATCAATATGACAAGGTGAGGGATGTGTGAATTAAATTAACAAAAAAATAAAATTGATTAGGGTTCTTCATTAATCAAAAAACAATTAATTAGCTAGGGACATGTATAATATGGACAACATCGATCTTCAAGTTTTAATTAAAAAAAAAAAGGAATATTATTATCATGCTTGACACGATGGGGTGCACCACCATGTGCTGTTGCCCTAATATTTCCAAATAATCTCTCACATTTTTCCTTACCGACACCGGTGGAATTAAAATTGGAATTGGTATCGTTCCACCTCCTGAAGATTGGATCCAATAAAAATTAAAAATAAACACGATCGTGTAACATGAAGGGTTGAATTATTTTGATTAAAAACAGAACACCTTCTTAATTAATGTTACCACTTGTTTGGGTTACATTTTTATCTAATTCTTCCAACAAAGCAAGGAATGTTACTTCTAGTTTAGGGATAATGGAGGAAAGCAGCACAGAGTTAAGAAATATATATATATATATATATATATATATATATATATATATATATATATATATATAGAGAGAGAGAGAGAGAGAGAGAGAGAGAGAGAGAGAAAGAGAGAGAGTCAACAATTTTTGTGGTTTTGAAATTTAGTTTAAATTTATAACCAACAAAATATTAGAAAACAGTCATCTATAAATGTATTCCTTTAATATTAGAATGAATAAATAAAAAGAAGGTAGAGTCAAGTATTAGACTACTTCTATATATGTTTAATTATTCAATATATTTTTTTTGAACGGGAGGGAGGCTAATTAATTCA